>AZBU02000008.1:3736675-4313262 GCA_000757645.3 Steinernema carpocapsae
AAACCTCGCCCCGGTTCCATGCGTGGAGGGGCGTCACTTACTCATCACTTATCTCCTCTCACGAACAACTATATTAAGAGGGCACCCTGACCCCAAGAGTCAGTCTTGACTCTTCTCCTCTTCGTACCCTAACCGACAACTTTCAGATCAAAGATGGGAAACTGCTGCTGTGCCCAACCCGAGGAAACCCGCGCCCCGATCGGAAGCGGCGCCACTCCCAACAGACCTGCCGGCATTGGACAAGGCGCTTATCCTACCTCGCACCACGAAACGTCTCATCACCACCAAGGAGGCATCGGCCACGGCGTCAGTCCGAACTGAAGACCTATAGTATCCAGATACCAGTCAGCATTTTCACTTTTTATCGTTAATCATACCGTTCCGTTCCAACGACATTGTTTGCGTGTTCACCAACTTACATAATACTATTTACATGACATAGAATTCTACCCGTAAGCTTGAAACCGGTTCCTTGGGCTGGCTGGGAGTCGCCACAGATCAATTTCACTCGTATTCGATATACTGCTTGTGATAAAAGAGAAGGTATCCCTCACTCGCCAGGACGACTTCTGGTGTGGTCGCGCTGATGTGTTCGTCGTCGCAGAGGTACCACTTCCGCATGTTGTGCTTCACAAAGCACGTGTAATGCCCGGCTTCCGTGGTTCCGAAGTGGTTGACGACGGCGAACAATTCGTAGCGGTTCTTGGCGCTATTCAACTTCTCGTTGGAATCGTGCTCGGGCGAGCTCGTGTGGAGTCCGTTCTGGGTCTTCATGACTTGCGGTGATGTAAACTCCGTGACGTCCAGGACTTCGGGATAAACGACGTCGATGTTCGTCTTCTTAGCTCTGTGGTGGACAATTCGTTTCAGGTGAAAGCACATCACCAACGGGAGCTTGTGCAGGGTAAGTTGCTGGGTCCTCGCGGCTACTTGGCTGCAGTTCTCGCATTTTATGCCTTTGCCGCCGTCTAAAGGTTCGGGTGCGATGTACCTACAAACTCGGAAGGTGAGGAGAGCTTAAGAATCGATTACCAACTTTCGCAAACACTCCGCCAGCGTGATGCTCACCGAGCCGTTTGTAGTTTGGTCAACATTCAACGAGAGGTCTCTGAAGGGATCCAGTTTCCGGGATACGGACCTAAAAGAGGGCTGTCAGAAAGTGCCATGGCAACGCTATCCTCACCCACAAGACTCGCACCTAACGTCCGACTGCAGTTGACCCGTGTAGATTCGATCAATTATACATTTGCAGTCGAGCGTCGTCGTGTTCAAAGAGCTGCTCCTAGCTTGGTGATGCATTGTGCTAAGGGCTAAAGACAGAATGGGTAAACTGGACTGAAAGCAGTTCGAACCGGCAATCATAAATTCGTGGGCATCTTGTTGCTCGTATCCAGCCAGGTGTTTCTCGTTCTTCCAAACCAAGTGCAAAAGACGGTTGGGCATGAAGGCGTCCTGACTGTGACCGTTGTAAAACTCCTAAAAACATGCTACAGTAACCCATGTGAAAATAAGGACAAACCTGGAAGATTGATGAGATTTCGCAGATGAGACAAAGTTCTCCGACTTTGCAATTGTGCTGGTCCGTGATAAAATAGTCCCGCAGCAGCGAAGTGTGCATGAAAGCCTGGATAATGCAGCTTATGAAACAGGTGTTGCCAAGATTCAGAACTCCACGAAGGCCTAAAAAAGGAGACGTCGATAGAAAACCAACTTCAACGCACCTCGCTCCAAGTCACGGGGAAGTACGAGCACATTTTCGCTGTGCAGCACCTCGATCTCCGCTTGGCTCGGGTTCCAGAGCTGCTGGTGCTTCCCGAACGTGAATCCGCGTATCCTACGGAAGCCGTTCTCACAATCTCTGCGGAGGCCTTCGACGGTCCGGTCGTAAACGAAATCCCCACATTTGTAACAATAAAGGTGTCCTTGTGTTAGATGGAGGGCTAAAAGGAAAGTATTTGAGTAATGCTGAACAACAATACTCGTACCAAAAACGTGCTTATGTTCTTTAAAGTGCATTCGCATATGAGTCAAGCAGGCGAAATGGGAGCAGTGGAGGCAGCAGCACAACGAAGGCTCCAGGTTTCGATCGCACCATCTGCAAAGCGTTTCCCGCGCCTTTCGTGCCCGGTCAGGGGCCGTTTCTGGGAACACGATCCGCTTGTAGATCGTGCCGCAAACTTTTTCTATCGTATCTCGGTAATCGCCGATATGGGGACATCGCGAGCCATATTGTTTTATTCTGGCCATTGGCGATGTAGCTAAACAAAATTTGTAGAAAAAGGACTTCTGAAACGCAAAAGTACTCATGTGGAACTGAAAACCACTCCGATGAACCCCTATCACGTTACAAAATTTACTCAAATAAACACAAAAATAACGTTATATCACAGATTAGAGGGGATGTTTACAGCTCGCTGTGAACAATAGGGTCCTTGTCGGGGTCTTCGCAGGCAGCCGGTGAGTTCATGACGAAGAGATACTCGCACTTTGAGGGCTCACTGACCTCCACAAGCTCCGTCCGCTCGCCGCAGTTGACGACGACCTTCGTGGAACGGTTAGGTCCGTTCCAGCAGCCTTGGCCGTTGTCGTAGGTTTGGTGGGAGTACTTGCTCTCTTCCGAGGCACCAGTCCACCCCTTCCAGTATCCAAGACTGACCTCGCTTCCGCGGTCCTTCTGCACGGCGCGGTCGAAAAGACACAGCTTGTAGGTGTACTGGTTGTCCTGCTTCTCGATACACTGTCCCTTAAGAGGAGCCCAGGCCAGATCGGAGCCAAAGTCCTGCTCTCCAAAATTCTCCGCGTCCCTATAGATCATTATGTAAACATTGTCGAACCTCTAATAAAGCATCTCTACCGGATGTCGGATTCAAGGTTAGTAACCTTTCTGTTGACTTCGTCGAACTCGGTGCGCAGTTTTGAGGCTTCTAAAATTGATCACGTTTCAAAATTTTCCTAGGCTTTTCTCCACCCACCTTCGATGAGCTTCTGGGTTTCCTCGTCATAAGGTGGCTTCACATCTCCGCTCTCGGCCTTATCGTGTTCATCCTCAAGGTCGTCGAGGTCGTCCAATCCCTCTTCCTGGTCTCCATCGGGAGTAGGTTCTTCCAGCTCTTCTGGCTTCTTCTCTTCGGGTTCGGGAGTCTTCTCAAAGACATCCTTTATGTCGAAGTAAAGGTTGTCCAGGTAGTTCTGGAAATCAGCCTCGTCTCCGCCCTTCAAATAGCTTTTGGCCTCTTCCTCGGAAACGGTGCCATCGTTGTCCTTGTCGAATGCCTTCATCTCTTGCATTTCTTTCACCGTGATCCTAAAGAAATGATAACAATAAAAGGCGATTTCAGCAGGCGAGCTTACTTGTCATCGCCATCCTTATCAATCTCGGCGAAAATCATCTGAGCGGCGGCCTTGCGCTTCTCTTCCACGATAGCTGAAATATCGCGATTATGTCGGGAAATTCAACAAGAAGTCAACCGTTCCAGACGTTGTCATGCTTGTCCTTAGCCTCGCGCTCCTTGGTTTCAGCCTCATCCTTCTTCGCTTGGAGTTCTTCCTTCTTGGGCTTCAAAGCTTCCAGCTCGACCTTGAAGCTCTCGATGCTGGACGCCTTTTCGGCTTTCAGAGCTTGTCCTTCCGCTACCAACTTCTTGCGCTCCTCGAATCCGGCCTTTCTGGTGACGGCACGCTTCTCGGCCTCCTCACGGGCCTTGGCGCCAAGTTCGCTGCACATGTTGGGGCACGAAACGGAGGATTCCATGTCCCACTCGTCGGAGCCATCACAGCAGTCTTTAAACAAGCGATTCTTAATTAAGGCACCGGAAAACACGGATTCTACCGCAGATTCCGTCGTTGACGCGGCTGGAAGGGATGTTCATAGGAATGTGGCCGATGTTGAGGCAGTGGAACCTTCCGTTGGGGCAAGCCGAGGTACCTAAAAAGAGAAAATGAGATAAAGAACGAATAAGAAACGTAAGAAACGCTTGGAATCAAAGCAATAGGACAAGGCTGAAGACAATTTCAACTGATTACATGTGAATCAAAATCAAAATACACGTCTGAACGAGTGATCATGTCTGGAAACTGCTCCAGACTCTCGTTTGAGTATAAAGTGAAACTCGTGCCTGGCTCGTCAGATCCATCTTCGCAGTCGCAGTAGTCGTCGTTCACTTGCTCGAACGGAATCTTCTTCTTCCCGTCCAAACACTCAAATTCGTTTCCGTCTTCAGTGTACAGCGGTCCTTCTGAAAACGAGTGACATCAGGAAAATCGAAAACAAACAAAACTGACTGTTTAGCGGGACGCCTCGGGGACGATCGCCGTATTCCGAAGGCTTTTCGCTGGTGGCGAAGAGGATTTCACAGGCGCAGAGGAAGAGCGCAGTTCTGAGAAACGAGGACGCCATGACCGTCGAAAATCCAGCGAATCCGCGACAAACGAGTTGAGGTCACCTGCAACGAGAAATGTTTATTCCACGTGTTCTCCGCCACGTCTTGAGATTCTTCGCGCTGTCCACGCGGGTGTCGCGCTTTTTAATCTCCGCTTTCGTGCGTTTTCCTCCAACCGCAAGCGCCGAACGGGCCCGATCGCGAAGATCTTCCTCCCAGGTTGAACATCTCCCTAATTTGCGTCCACGAGTGCCACAAGCGGTGGCCTCGCCCGGTCCCGGCACGACCGGATTGCAGAAGCTACGTCGCTTTGCCGACGTGTCGTCGCGTGTGGTCGCCAGCTCAGATCCGGAGATTCTCGCGGTGCAAGCGACGCGTAAAAGCCGGCGAGCTTCTGATTTTCTCGTTTTCTCAGCAAATCCGTGGTGTCCCGAGCGCCGGTCGTAGCGACCTTCCCGCTCGAAGTGTCATTTTCTGTTTATGCGTCCGGATCTGCTTATCAAATTACGGTCGGTGCATTGCAGTTTGTCCGCGTCGCCGCATTTCCACCATTTGCTACTTTTTATCGCGTTGACGTGCTAATCCTCGCGCATCCTTTTGTTCTTCTCATCCATCTTATTTCGCTGTTTTCAGGGCCATGAACCTTAGGGTACTCCTTCTTATATCGCTGGTGATACTGTTCCAAGTCGTCGACGTCTTAGGAGGTACGCGCGAGTTACTAATTCTATTAAACCACCATGGATAAGAAGTTTACTGAATAGATGATCTACGGAAATTTAAAAATGTCTAGTGGAATTAGAAGTCGATTTGAATTTAGTGTGCGGAGTGTTCTGAACTGATGTTTAATTCAAATCCACTTGTGTACTTACAATCCACTTGGAAATATACTTCATTGCAGGTCGCGACTTCTACAAAATCCTTGGTGTTCCCAAGAACGCCAATGCGAACCAGATCAAGAAGGCGTATCGTAAGTTAGCCAAGGAGCTTCATCCCGACAGAAACCCCGGAAATGAAGACAAGTTCCAAGACCTTGGAGCCGCTTACGAAGCCCTGAGCGATCCGGACAAGCGTAAGGTTTACGACCGTCAGGGGGAAGAAGGACTGCAGAACATGGGCGGTGGCGGAGGAGGACACGTAAGAACAATCTTCGAGAGATTCCACTGACAGCTGATTTTAGGATCCTTTCGCGAGTTTCTTTGGAGGAGACTTTTTCGGAGGCGGCCACGACCACGACGAAGGAACGCCGAAAGGTGCCGACGTCGTTGTCGACCTCTGGGTGACGCTGGAAGAAGTAAGGAATTTATCAGCAGTTCTCATTTATCTCGAATGTATTAGATTTACAATGGCCACTTCGTCGAAACGAAGCGTAAGAAGTCCGTGTACAAGGAGACTTCGGGAACCCGCCAGTGCAACTGCCGCCACGAGATGCGCACTCAACAGATGGGCGCAGGACGATTCCAGATGTTCCAAGTAAAGGTCTGCGACGAGTGTCCTAATGTGGAGCTCGTTACTGAGTCGCGTATCCTCGAGGTATGAACGACTTCATAGCGTTTCTATCTAATTCCGTTCTATAGGTTATGGTCGACGTAGGCGTCGAAGAAGGCCACGAAGAAACGTTTGTGGGAGAAGGAGAGCCACACATCGAAGGCGACCCCGGAGACCTGAAATTCGTAATCCGTCTCCAGAAGCACGCCGTGTTCGAGCGCAGAGGAATGGACCTGTACACCAACGTGACCATTTCCCTGGAACAGGCTCTCAACGGCTTCGAGATGGAGATCAAGCATCTGGACGGCCACTCCGTGCACATCAGCCGGGAGAAGATCACTTGGCCAGGCGCCACAATTCGCAAAAAGGACGAAGGAATGCCCGCGGCCGACGACAACAACCGTCGGGGGCTCCTCTACATCAGCTTTGACGTAGAGTTCCCCCGAGGAGAGCTGACGCCCGAGCAGAAGAAGCTTATCACGGAGATCTTCAACCAGAGCGGGTCTTCCTCCACGCCGAAAGTGTACAACGGGTTACAAGGATACTAGTCACACGCAGCCTTATCTGCATTTCAATGCCTTTCTGAAGGACTTTCAGATCTACTTAGGTCGCTTTGTTTGTAAACTGTGATCCCTTGCCCTAACTTGGTCTCTCTTCCCCTCTATCCTTTTCCAAACTCAGTCAACTCTGCTCAGTGATCAGACGGTTCCCTCTTTTGTTCCTTAGTTTCTTGTTGCTCTTACCATTGTTGTGCTCTTTAATAACTATTTAAATCGGTAATAATAAATATCTAATTATTCTTACAAGGGAAGGGATTATACTGCTAAGTAATCACGAGCTCAAATTTAGCGCAGAAGTAGGTATGACTAAAAATCGTGCAAAAGTGCAGCTGCTATAATTCGGTCTGACAATGAGTGGGGTAAAGTAAAGCCTGAAAATGGACCCAAAACGCATGATTCGAAGATAGTGTGGTCGAGCAACTATATTGTCAGATGCGTTAGTGGTGTCGAGGTGGAGGTCTCGAGTCAGTGTTTTGATGTCGTGGTTTCGATCCCGCCCTTAGCCAGTCTTTTTATCTCTTTTGTTTCGCCCTTCAAAACTCATGTTTGGAGCGGTCCTTCCAGCAAAACACCTCATATCGATCCAAAGGTCATTTCTTTAAAGATGTTTACGAAAAAGACGATGGCCGCCACTAGTTATTTTTCTCCCAGAACACTGCTAATGTTGTCGCTGAAAATGGATGTATTGTAATGCTGAACAGCTTGAAAATTTACACGTTAGCGGTACCAATGAATACTCAATCAGTCTATCAAAGAATCGGAAAATTTATTGGAAGGCGCCGTCTGCTGGGGTGAATGTGAATGATTCTGCGCAAACGTCTCCCGAATTCAATGGATATATCTCTGTAAAACCTCCTACATTTAAAACTCCCGGAGCTTTTTGTTTTGACTTTCTTTCAATAATCGATTGTGCGACATGCTCTGAGGAATCGAAAATCCGACGAGCGTATCGCTCGAACTATTACTGTCTAAATCACTTTGTGATCTCTGAGCATTGTTGTATATGACATGGTTGGCGTTCCCAAAGCTATGAAACAATTATCTTAGCAAATAAACGTTCAAAACTAGCAATAAAAAGCAAAACAAGAGATTAAAAAGATTGGCTTCTGGCGGGATCGAAACCACAACCTCAAAAATGGTAGTCAAGAACTCCACTTCGACACCACCCACGCATCTGATTGCAATTTGCTCGATCACCCTATGTTCGAATCATGCGTTTTGGGCCCATTTTCAAGCTTCATCTTATCCCGCTCAGACCGCTGCACTTTTGCACGATTCTTAGTCATCCCGTGGCCTACTTCTGTGCCAAATTTGACCTTTTAATTTTCTTAGCACTATAATCCCTTCCCTTGTTAAAACTTATAGAATGCGATTCATTATTCCCAACAACGAAACAAATATATTACAAATCACATGTCAGTGACATCATGTCACAGTTCATTCAGGATCTGTGCTTGGAATGGCGAGGCGAGCTTCTTCTCGACGTCGGATCCCTTTCGAGGTATCTGTGCTTGGAATGGCGAGACGAGCTTCTTTTCGACGTCGGATCCCTTTCGAGGTATCTGTGCTTGGAATGGCGAGGCGAGCTTCTTCTCGATGTCGGATCCCTTTCGAGGTATCTGTGCTTGGAATGGCGAGGCGAGCTTCTTCTCGACGTCGGATCTTTTTCCGTAGCTTCGGAAGCAGAAGTTGTTGCCGGACGTTTTGCGGCCAAAGCCTTTTTCTCCTTTGCTGCGCCAATCTTAAAAGATATATGAATACGATATCACGATGGCTTAGAACTTACCTGAGCTATGTTTTTCTCAAAATCGGGAATGTCATCCGATTCTTTCGTCTTCTTCTTCTTCTCAGGAACCGCAAGAGTCGGCTTATCATCCGAATCCTTCTTCTTCTTATCCTGCGAATCCGAGTCGCTCTTCTTTTTGCTGTCCGAGGACGTCGATTTGTCGGATCTATCGGACTCATGGCTCACGTTGGTCAGATTGAGGGGAGCATCGCTAGGTTCTTCCACTCGGGCTTTCTTCAGAACTGACCCGTTCGCCTTCCGAGCGTCATCTTTCTCCGTAGCTTCGGAAGCAAAAGTCGTTGCCGGACGTCTCGCGGCCAAAGCCTTTTTCTCCTTTGCTGCGCCAATCTTCAAAGATATATGAATACGATATCACTATGGCTTAGAACTTACCTGAGCTATGTTTTTCTCAAAATCGGGAATGTCATCCGATTCTTTCGTCTTCTTCTTCTTTTTCTTCTCAGGAACCGCAGGAGTCGGCTTATCATCCGAATCCTTCTTCTTCTTATCCTGCGAATCCGAGTCGCTCTTCTTTTTGCTGTCCGAGGACGTCGATTTGTCGGATCTATCGGACTCATGGCTCACGTTGGTCAGATTGAGGGGAGCATTGCTAGGTTCCTCCACTCGAGCTTTCTTCAGAACTGACCCGTTCGCCTTACGAGCGTCATCTTTCTCCGTAGCTTCGGAAGCAGAAGTTGTTGCCGGACGTTTTGCGGCCAAAGCCTTTTTTTCCTTTGCTGCGGCAATCTTAAAAGATATATGAATACGATATCACTATGGCTTAGAACTTACCTGAGCTATGTTTTTCTCAAAATCGGGAATGTCATCCGATTCTTTCGTCTTCTTCTTCTTCTCAGGAACCACAGGAGGCGGCTTATCATCCGAATCCTTCTTCTTCTTATCCTGCGAATCCGAGTCGCTCTTCTTTTTGCTGTCCGAGGATGTCGATTTGTCGGATCTATCGGACTCGGGGCTCACGTTGGTCAGATTGAGAGGAGCATCGCTAGGTTCCTCCACTCGGGCTTTCTTCAGAACTGACCCGTTCGCCTTCCGAGCGTCATCTTTCTCCGTAGCTTCGGAAGCAGAAGTTGTTGCCGGACGTTTTGCGGCCAAAGCCTTTTTTTCCTTTGCTGCGGCAATCTTAAAAGATATTTGAATACGATGTCACTATGGCTTAGAACTTACCTGAGCAATGTTTTTCTCAAAATCGGGAATGTTCTTCGCGGCTTGCTTTCGCAGCTGTCCGACGTAACTGGCAGCCATAAGACTCAGATCTCGGCGATTATCTTTTTCGATTTCCTTGAGAGCTTGCACTCGATCAACAATCAATTTATGTTGCACCATAGTGAAAGGGAACACAGGGAGGATCTGATATGAGGAGGGATTAGATATAGTATGCTGACGGGCCGCCGCTTACCTTTGTCAACACGAAAAGCGCATTCCGAGTAGCCGTATAATTGCCAGATCTAAGCGCGTAACTGGTAGACCGGCTGAATCTCGTCATCAAGGAGTCCGTGAGGCCCACGTACGCCACGTGGTTGATCACGTCGTAACTCTTCCAACGAGTAGCGGTCGCCGTTGTTCCCTCGACTTCGTTTTTGAACGCCGTTTCGTCTCTCCACCGAATCACCTGTTCGTTCATCAGGCAGTACAGAAACTTTCCGAAGCAGTTGGCTTCGTTTTCAGAGAAAGATTCGAGAAGGATGAAAGTATCCCACAGCAGCTAAAACAAACAGGGTTAAAATTTATGCTGAAACAAGCGCAGAACTGACCTTGTTGTGGAACACAAGCGTTTGAAAGAAACCGGTCCTCTGCTCATGGAGAAGAGTGGCGAAGCGCGAGCAATAGATCGCGTCGACTTCTGTACATACGGCTCTCGGGATGACGCAGGACTGGATGAACCTCAACTTCTGGTTGGAATTGTTGCCAGCCGCGGTTGACCCGAAAAGCTCGTCTTTCGAAAGCTTCAGAACCGCTCGGATCCGGTTGACGTGGGTTGTTTGCTCCTGCAGCTCCGCTTCCAAAGTCAGGATCAATCCTCGCAAGCGCTTCTCCTCTCGTTGGTACTTCTCGCGTTTCTGAATATCGACGGTTCATATATCAGAAGATCACCAAACCACTTGCCATGTCATTGTTGCTACACAGTATGTTGATTTCCTTCTTGATTTTCTCGATTTCACGCTCATAAGCCTTCTTCGGAACTGCGATGTCGTAGGACGATAAAAGCCAGAAGATTACAAAAAGCCTGGAGGAGTGAAAGATGAAAGTGGATTCGAAATGTCCCAACGTACTTCGCTGTTAACTCCTTGAAGAACGTTGGAGGCAGAATTTTATCAAATTGGTCGCACATTTCGTTGACTACCTCGTCGAACGCACCCTTGTAATTGATGATCTGAAACACAAAATGAATTCTCCGTAAGCTCAAAAGCTAACTGACCTCTTGAGCGCTCTCCTCAGCTGAACTCTTCGCCTTATCGCCGTTTTCGCTCGCCTCGTCGGTTTTCATCCGCTTGTTGCTGAGCTCAAACTTCTCCTCGATCTGGCGCATGTAGTTCGTCCGCGTCAGGAACATCGCAGATTCGGGGCTCAAGTCGTATTTGGAGATAAGATCAGGCGCCGAAGGCATCGTACAATTCTTGAAGCCGTTGGACCACAAGAAGCTGCCACACTGAACCAGCGTTTCTTGGCACTTATCCAGCATTCCACCAGTGAGCTTCACGGGAGTTTCCTCATTTCCGTGGTAAACTATGAAATTGCTCTGTTGCGCTATCATGATGCACAAAGCGGTGAGGAGATCGTCCTTGAAGAGGGTTTCACGAAGACGTGTCATCGCTCTTCGATTCGTTTTGACATTTGTCATCGATCCACTCTAAAAAAATTGAATGCACATTTTAATTCATCCTTTCCTAAATTTTCGGCTACCTCAGTTCGCAAGATCTCTCCCCCCGTCAACGCTTCCAGCTGTTCGTCCGCCAAATGCGTTCCGACTTCTATTCCAGAGATCGAGTGCATGACTTCGCGGAGAATGATCAAATCGGAACTAAACGAGTAACGATGAAACGCTGAATTCTAATTGATTCGTACCTCTTCCGCTCGCGTAGCTGATTGAGGACGTAGAACAGGAGACCGGTCAACTCTATGTTGTATCGTTTGAAAACGTTGCCCACAAACGTTGCCAGCGCCTGAAGCCAAGGACTGAACGTTCCGTCCGACGTGTTCAGCTGGTTCTTGCCTTCCTCCGTGAGGCATTTAATGACCGAATCTAAATACAATTCGTGAACTTATCGTTTTTAAGTGAAACGTACATGACAGAATATCGAATTCCAGTGAAGTGAGGTATTTAAGCGAATCCACGACAGGTTCGATCAAGTTTTCAAAAGTTTGAACCTGTCCCAGGATGTAGTCGAAGACGACCAGAGGGTGAGTGTGACACAGCTTTCCCAGCTGACGACCCATCACCCTTACGGTGTCCTTACTTAAGCGCCTGAAATAGAAAACTTTAGATGCGTAGGATGCAAAGAAACCGACTTCAAGACGTAGCGCGTCTTTCCGAGAACCTTTCCCTTGGCGATCAAGATTCCGGTAAAACGGAGACTGTGGATACTGTGCCAGCGACCGTACATTCTATACCGGTGCTTGTAGTCAAAGTTGGACAGAAGCGACCACACCTCCTCAGAAAGAGCACAATTGTCATCACACAGCGAAAGCGACGGCAGAAGCACTTCGTCGATGATGTCGACCATGTTCTCCAGCACTAAAAAAGAGATTGGCCCAAATATAACTATGCTTGCTTACTTTCTTTGGGATGTGTGGTTTCGACGAGTGATTTATCGTTACGTCTTTCTCGCATGAAGATGTCGAAAAGTCGGACAAGCATGTAAACGACGTCGGTCCGGTATCCTACGTATGGTCCAAGGTTGTGATACACAGGAGTTAAACCAACGATGAGATCTTCCCACGTGTTCACCTTAAAAAGATATGTTGAGAAAGCACGATAACAAATTTCCAACGAACCTCAAAACAAGGTTTAGTCACTGGAGGCACACTTTCTCCACTCAATTCCTGAGAAGTCCCGGCTCTCGAAGTCGAAGGATTCACCCATTCCGCCTTGTACTTGCTGCAACCATTCCGTTGAACATGACACCTCAACTCCCAAAAACTGACCTATTATAGAAGTCGAGGATGGCATCGTGTAGAATTGCGGAAAGTGCTTTTGCAATGCGAGGTCTAAACACTGACGATAAAAATGTCCCATTTCACATAAATCTAACGATGAATTCACGGGATAGCAGTCCGGATAGCAGTTCAAGAGGAAAGTGGCTCGATCCCAGTTACGGATCTCCAGCAAACCACATAGTAAGCCAAGACGTTGATTCTTGCCCAGAATTTTCACATCATTGTTGTCATCCATGGCGAGTCTGGCGTCCTGTTCTTCTTGGATGGCCGTCGCCACGGAGAGAGGAACTCCAGTCGCCTTGGAGTCGTCCGCCACGTGCATGCTGTCCAGGGTTTTCTCGCGCCCATTCTCCTGCTGGAAGCTCGCGGTAGAAATCGTCTCCGCTTTCTTCGCTCTCGTTCTCGAGCGTTCCGCGCGGTCCTTTATTTCCGTTTTCAGATTCACGCTGTTCAAAGTCATCTGAATACGAATCGGTTTGAAAATTAATTGAAAATTAGAAGTGAGTGATATGAAAACCTACGTGGGGAATAATTTTGTCCATGTCAACCATTCCTTCGTCGATGAGAACTGCGATAAGAAGACACATTGGGTAGGGAGTGTTACCGGTCTTCTGAAAGACAGCAAAGCCATAAAATACACAATGCCAACTTTAAGCATACCGCGTAGAATCGAAGCTTTACGGCCAGATGATGGATGAGATCTTCTGGGGGAAGCTGGAAACTTTTCAAGAGTGTCACGAAAACCTCTCGCCGGTCCAGGCAGTTTTCGAAAGCGTCCAGGACAAAGTTTACGACGCGGTTCGGGTCAAGTTTGAACTGCCCTAAACATTTCATGGCTCGAATAGGTTTTAAAAACTTTTTCCAACCTATGATGATCTCAAGTCGATGGTCGAGTTCTGCAGCGGTCGACTGCTGGTACGACTGGTCCAACAACTCCACAATCAACTTCGCGAAACCTTCGTTTTCTTCTCGGAACAAGTTGAATTTCGTCTGCTTGTAGCTGTAACCAAGTTTACAAAAGTCAACGGAATAAAAGCTTACTATACTCGAGTCCTCAGCTTGTTGTAGCGAGCCTTCATAACGGCGCCATCCAAATCGCCGTAAACGTTCACCTCGGTCCGGAGGATTTCATCGGGAATGATCTAGATAGAGGCATTCAGGAAAGGACAGGAAGAAGATATATGCGCTTACGTCTGTGGCAAAACTCTTGATAAATTCCAGGAGGTTATCCTTCTCGCTACCCTTAGCACCGACCTCCACGGCAACCAGCGCGTCCAGCAAGTACTCCGGGAATCTATCAGTGCACTTTTGCTGAAATACTCGAGTTAAGCGGGTCATAACCGTTCAACTTGCTGAGACTTCATAGATCTTCTTGATTCCATCGTCTTTCGTGATGGTTTCCGCCATGAGTTCGCGGATCACCGTCATCAGCTGACGCCGGAAGGCGATCCTCGGTTCGTTGGGCTCGGTTTCTGGCGTCCCGTTGGAGATTTCCCCGTTTGCTTCTGGGAGCGTGACGGCCGCGACTTCCACGGGCTCAGCAGTGGAAGAAATGGGAACTGCGGCATCTGTCATTTCCCTGGAATCAAAGGGCGCGTTAGAGAAACCTGAGGAACACAAAGCGCGAGATTATAAACGTTGAAATGGCAAAAGGGATGCGAAGAGCCCAAGTTCGCATTAGAAGGTGAGGGGAGCCGGCTGATCCAAGAGAAACGGGCCGCCTGGGAATCGCGCGGAACGTTTAGCGCATACGGGATTCAAAAACTCGCTCGTTTATTGAAAAAAGGACGTCGATGGGGGCGGTGTGGTATCTCAGAATGCCGCTCATCTTCTTTTGCTGCTCTACCGTAATTTTTGCGACATTAAGGGCGTTCGTGGCAGGACCACCGCAAATAATGCTGTTTGATCGGAGGGCATCTGATTTTGCTGCTCTCGGACGTAAAATCTTGCTTGCAATTTTTGGATGCGTTCTCTGCCGCTGTCGCAATTATCAAGTTATTTTTGAATTAACGGGGCCGCGCGCGCTGTTGCGCGACAGTATTTTCTTTAAATTAGCATTGTTCGGCGCTTCGCGACTCACGGATTTATATTTTGCAACAGCCTCGGCGCTACGCGCCTCGCTTGAACGATTTCTCGGCTAAAGGCCGACGTTGGCGCTTCGAATTCCACGAAAAGCGCGCTTGAAACCTCAAAATTTTCACCGTTGCTCTTCCCCCGCCGCTCGACACGGCGTGCGATACCACGAAAATCAAGGCGACGGCAAAAAGCGTGCAAACGCAAGCGCCGCCGCTACTGTAACCCGCACTCGCTCAATCAGGCAACTGGCGTCTGGAAATTTCGTGATGGACGAACGCGAGCGGTCATGGGTTCGATGCCGGGAGATCGATTTTGTTTTTTTCCTTGTGGCGTTCGTATTTGGTAGTAAAAGTCGTTCGCGAAATTTGCCTTTTCGGCGCGTGCTCGGATCTTTCGGACACGTTTTTCGCGTGCGCTTTCGGGGCCATTTTTGACGCTTTGTCAGCGACTTTTTCGGAAGTGTCGCTTGTGATATTGAGGGTTTTTTGAATTGAAATGGCCTCTGTGAACGGCAGCAATGTTGTGCGCATGCTTTCGCTGGTTTTTCCGCTTTCGAACGCATCCGAGATAGTTTGAGGAATTCCAACTTTTCGAGAGCATAAAACGTCAAATTTATGGCGCGGATGAAGTTAGGGATGGGGATGAGAGTGCTACGCTTGTTTTGGTGACCGAAGACAGTGAGGAGTCTGGTACCGCGTCAGATTCTGAGCACGAAATTGACCAGGACTCTGATTTCGCTTCCGAAGAGGGCACGCCGCGTCGCTCCAGCGCTGCTTTTTCCGCGTAGTACGATGGAAAAAATTGTGGAAATGGCTTCGGGGTTAAATTTGCTAAAATTGCGCATGATTTTCGAAATATGAAGAGCTCTCGCGTTATTCGTCGCATGGAAACGCAATTAGCTAGCTCGCAAAGACTCATTTTAAAGGAAATCGTTGAACAGCTCTTTGCCACTTTTTTGGAATGGGTCAGCCTCGGTTTCACGATTCACGATCAAGATTTGGAAAGGAAAGCTTCCAAAATTGCTCTTGCGCGAGGTGCGTCGTGTTTTAAGTGCTCCCAGACCTTTTTGACCAATTTCAAGAAACAGCATAAAATTCGCAGTTGAAAAGTGACGCACGTAGTGACAAAAAAAAACCGTAAAGTGAAAAAGTAAAAACAAAATCACTCGGTTTCGCGCTATTATTTGTTAGCGAAACCGACCGGTCGTTCCCGGTGAGTGAGCTGGAAATGACTCCGCTCCGCGATTTCCAGACATGCCTCCGTCCCCCTGTCTGGCCAGTCCTTTTTTGAATCACTCTGTAAATAAATGTGAGTTCATTTGTGCCGAAATAGTCGTGAAAACCGGTTGAAAGGATCCGATTTGCTTTTTTTTAGTAACGACGAGTACTTCGGATGCTGTCGACGAGATTTTCGAAATTGGGAGTAATCAGCATATCATAAAAATGGAGAGAAGGAAACGACGTCGTTTCCGCGGAGATCCTGCCTGACGAAACTGCCCGTGGTGGATCAAGGAGCGGTTGATTAATGCCCTTGGCACCTTCGCTGATTGATGAGCTGCTCTTTAACGCGTCGTTAAACTACTGGGCCGATCGAATTTTGTCCCAGTTTCCACGCTGACTCATCCGATGACCGCAAAGTCTTTTCTGCTCGTTATTTTCTACAATGTTTTCGCTGTTTTCAATTCTTTGGTCATAGCCTACGAAAACTCCGGAAATGATGCTCATGTGGGTTTCAACATTTAGATTCCAAAGTCGCCTTCGTTTTAGGTTTACTTGGACTACAAGCCAGAAGCCCGTGGTCTTCATTACGTGAACAGCTTGATCGAAGAGTACACCAACCGAATCATCAACAGCTCTCTTCAAGTCAGTAGCGCATTCACATATGTCTTCAACGTTACTTTTTAGATAGAGCTTGTGCGGGCCGATGAGGAAATATCTCGCGGGCGCATGGGATTGACCCTCTGGGTGCACGAAAGGTGGAACATTCCTGAGATGGACGAGAAGCGCAGCAGCCAAGCGTTTGACGATCGTGTGAAGCTTCCGATCTCCGAGGATCAAACCCTTCGAGTGTCGCCTGAAACGGTCTTCAAGAACTCTCTCTACTTCAAGCTGCACAGGTCGCCTTCTCCGAACGTGTTTCTTGAAGTCGCGCGCGATGGTCGCTTTGTTACGCATTCCAAGGTTACGGTGGATATTCCGTGCACTCGGATTCTGCCCATGAAGGAGGTGAGCATCTTGCTTTGCAGATGTGGAGCGTCGTTTTAGATCTTAAATAACCGTTAACTCCTCATTCAGGACTACGTGGAATATCCGATATGCGGCCGAGAACTCACTCTGCGTCGCCATTACTCTCAGCGCCGTTACGAAGACGTCATCTGTGAACTGCGCTACGGCAGTTTCGTAAGGGACAAGAAGCTCCTCAGCCTCCAGTGGGCCTTCAACGCGATCACTGGCCACACTGTTCCCTGCTCCAACGAAATCGTCCCGCGCTGCTCAATTCAGGAAATCCTCACGTTTCATCGCGATGTGGTTTGTGGTTCATAACATTTGAAGTGCTCACAATTCAAATTTAGGAATTCATCGGGGATTCCTACGACGAACTTATCGCGTGCTTTGTCCTAACGTATCACCACAACGTCAATCGTTACATCTGAAATACAATTTACACAACATTCAATAAACATTCACAAGCAAAAATAAATAAATTAAAATACACGTAATTATCAATGGGGCACGGGTACGATTCTGACACTGGGATTAATGGTGAGCGGAGGCCTTCTTAGCGGCTTCACGCTCCTTGTCGAGGTCGCGTAGGTAGCGTAACGCTCTCTTGGCCGCGGTGCACTTGGCGATACGGTAGCTCCGGCCGATTCCCGTGAACCGGCACTTGCCTTGGATGTCGACCGTCACTCGGATCTTGCCGTTTTCTCGAATCCGTTCGAGTTTCCTGAAAGATTAGTTTTTGACACCGACAAAAAACCCGTCGCTCTTACGAGAATCGAGCCTTGTCAGGTTCGCGTTCCAGCAGCTCCCGGATCGGCGACTTCGGTGGATGCTCGCAGCATTCCATGATTGTGTCGTGCATCAAGTTGTAGAACACCTCCCAAACCACGTCGAGGCGTCTTCCGCTATCCTAAAAGATCACGATTTTCGACTTTAGATTAGCCACTTCGACGTACAAGGTAGATAGCGCCAGCCAAAGACTCGAAAATGTCGCCGAGCGCCTTGGGAACTTCGATATCTTCCTCGTCACCATCGTCGAATTCCTCTTCAGTGACCATGTAGAGCTCCGAGTTGAAGTTGGTGTTCTTCGCCTGAGATTCGCAGAGCCGCACAAACTTCTCGATCATATGATGAAGTCCTGGGCACATGGCCACAAAGTGCTGAAAAGAAGTGAGCACACGATCTAAGTAGAGCAGCGAACCTTGTGGAAATTGTACTTGACGGCCAGGGAAGCAAATATCGTGTTGTTGACGAGCGCGGAACGGAGATCCGTGAGGACACCGGGGCTATACTTCTTGCGGTGTTGGAACAGGAAGCGAGTGATCATGTAGTCCAGAACTGCATCACCAAGGAATTCCAATCGCTAAAGAGGATATGGTAATATGTGATTACGGTATTAATATGCAGTTGACCTGGTAGCAGCTCGTGATTCTGTTCTTATAGTAAGAAGCATGGGTAAACGCTTGAAGTAGATAAGCTTTGTTGTTGAACCTGTAGCCGATCGTCTTTTCAACACTGGAGAGCTGGAAGCGCTCGATATAGCTGACGAGTTCCTGGTTCGAGCGGTTTGGATCTTCCGGAGTGTCCAAGAACCGAAGGAGGGGTTCGTCCGCGACCGTTTGTTCGCTGATGACCCTCAGTCCAAGCCAGCGCATGAACCGCAAGGCAACCTTGGGACCCAGTTGCAGCAGATGCGCTCCAATAAGCGCTTCGACGGTGTCAGCGATCGCCTTATCGCTGATGTACTGCTGGGTCATCACATTGTATGGAAGAGGCGATATTTCCTCGTTCACGTCGTATTGCGTGTTCCCCTAAAGTAAGATGTTTCAATTTGGAATTTCGAGAAAATAAAGCTACCGTGGGATTCTTGAGGAGATTAATGGTTTCAATCCCGTCGACGACCTTCTCCGCCTCGTTGTTATCTTCGTCCCATCCGGTCAAAGGTTTCTTCTAAATTTTATATGTACAAACAGTTTAGGTCAAGAGTATGGATACCGATTGAGGGATCGGTTTCCCCTCAAACACTGCGTCCATGAACTTATCCGTGGCCTCCGCGTCTTCAGCATTCGGACCCTTGAAGTCTCCTGTGGGCATGTAGCTGAAATGAAAAGCACTGAGTTCTCAATCCTCGAACAAGAACAAGTACCAGGGCGGCAGCCAGCTATCGGTAGGTTCGAATTTGGAAGCTACGAGGATCGACGGAAGATTCTTCTTCTTTCCGATGCGGTAGAGGTTGTAGTTGGACACCTCCTTGCTTCGAGCAAAACTCAGTTTACCTTCGTGTTGCTCTTTGTGCTCGTGGAAGAGATAATCAGTAACCGCAAACTTCAAGAATGAATCTCCGACGGTTTCAAGACGTTCCAGGTTGATTCCGTCACTAGCATGGGATAAGGTCAGCGCCTAAATTAGCGGGTAAGTTGGTAAGAATTCCCAGAGATTCGCATTACTTGTAGGAGGACGCAAGGGGACACTCCAGCGCTGCATTCCGGCATTCCCTCGTCCGTGAAGTTCACCTTCACATCAGGCTTCATGAATGTCGTCTTAGGAATCACGCGAGCCACTTCAGATCTCTCCCCAACATCGCCGTCGGTGTAGGCGTTGATTTCAGGTTGAAGAACATTCGGATTCGTGAACAGCGAATTGTCGATCTCGATCGCCTTCTGGGGTGTTCCCTCCTCTTCCACTTCCACAACCGGAAAATTCTCCAAATGGGGACGACTGCTTTCAATCTCAAGTGACGCCTTCTTCATTCCTAGAAAAGTGCGAATGAATGCTTAATACTATCGTCGCTTCATCTTAAACTAACTTTCTACTTCTTGAGAATCGTTTGAGTCCATGAAATACTCTATCAAGTTCAAAGATTCGTTCTCCCCAGTACGAATAAGCGGAGCATCGCGATCGTCAAACGCGCTCAGATCCAGGCGGGTCGCCACGGGCTTCGATTTGGCAAAAACAGCATCTCCGCTGCCATTCGGAGCGCTTCCATTAGCACTGGCCACGCCGTTTCCAGCAAACGACGGATCAAGAACGCTGGCTATATCCTTCATTAGAGATTTACCATCGATGCTCGCGGAGGTTCCCGTGATGGAGACAGGAAACGCGTCTTCGGAGATGTTAAGCTGACCGATGTCGGCGTCCCATCCGAGTTCTTCGATGTTGTCACGGACCGGGAGGAAACTCGAAGAGTCATCTAAACAAACTTGGTGCTTAAGAGCGCAAGAAACGGCCCCACTTTTGTAGATATGAGCATAATCCATAAGCATTTTCATTTCTCCCTGATCGTCTTCGTCATCCGACATGTTCCCGTTATTCAGGTTTCCTGATGTAACGATCATATCTGCGGCTTCATCGGCGATTTCCTCATCCGTCCGAGCAGAGGATGCCATAGGAAAAGGAACAGTTAAGATGCGTCCGGCAAGCTCGCCACCGTCTCCAAGCTTAGGATCCCACACGCCAATATTGAATCCATCGTTGCTGCTGTCATCTTCCATATCTACAATCTCAGGTTCAGGGTTCTCCGCCCTTGCCTTAGCCCT
Source organism: Steinernema carpocapsae (assembly GCA_000757645.3). Classification (NCBI taxonomy): domain Eukaryota; kingdom Metazoa; phylum Nematoda; class Chromadorea; order Rhabditida; family Steinernematidae; genus Steinernema; species Steinernema carpocapsae. Next base: position 3,756,896 of record AZBU02000008.1, read on the forward strand.
CTCTGCTTCCAAATCCTTCTCGAGGTGTGAGAGTTTGTTGATAGGAAGCTGAGCGTCTTCCGAATAGCTGGTGACGTAGTCCAAAGGTTCCCAGCAAATGTGGACACTGTTGTCATTGGGTCCAAGAGCTTCCGCACATATTAGCTCACGCAGCTCATCAGCCAGCAATAAGGCGTTAGCTCTAAAGATGGTAAATAGAAGTCGGATCGAAGAGTTCATGAGTACCTGTAAATTATGGTTGGGAGAGTGACAATCGAATTCCAGAGAGAAGCAGGGATCGGATGCACGTTGACCAGTTCGGGAACCATGACTTGGTGCTGAGTTCGGTCACTTTTCTTCTCCTTCCCCTGACTACGCGTGGGGATCCTGGGCATTACTAGATTCATGCGGGTGGAAGTGTAGTCCACGTCAAGAAGCGGCTGCGTTTCGTTGAAGATTTCGAGGTTGTATCGCTTCATGTAGTACTCGCGGAAATTCGTGTAGTTTCCGTCCGGGAATCCCGAAGCTGGAGTCAACGAGTGGTTGATCACAGCCACGTCGTAGAACACATCCTGGTTACGGTACCACGGAACCACGATGGCGTCAGTGAAGTCTTCTTCCCTGAATTGGAAAGTGCGTCTTTCCTCCTCGCTTGGAGTGTACGGAATTCTGCGGTATTCCAAGATGTTGGACAAGTATACTCTATCCAAGTCATACACCGCATGTTCACCTAAATACGATACTATGAAGGTTTCATTTGAATGAGCGTAATCTACGTCGCTTAAGAGGTACAATCACAGTTGCGATGGGAGCGTGCCGTGGAACGAACTCCACAAATCCCTGTTTGGCCAAACCCAGGACATCGTCGAAGAGATACTCGTGAAATTTCATCGCACGCTCGAAAGTTTCCTCGTCCAGAGTTATTTGGTTCTTGCAGAGTTTGATGGAAACCAGAACCTTTCCCTGACGTGGAAAGATTGGGAATGAAGGAACCTGAAAAGCCTGGTTGCTTAACGCGTTTGAAGTGGTGAAGTGAACCTCAGGAAGAATTCGTTTGCTCAGGAATCCAAAGAAGTAATCGTTGTCCAGTGGATTCGCAATCTTTCTCCTTTTCGGATTTGCGGCCCCTGAGGCCTCCACCAAGAGATCCATCTCGAAGACGTAGATATAAGCAGGTTCACCCACATTAGGCAACGTGTCGGTCAGCCCTCGCGCGAGCAAAACGAAAATGGTAAAGAAGGTTTAAACGAAGGCTAAGGTTACCTTCTTATCGTACAGCTGCTTACGCCTGATAGATCCAGCCTTGTGAGGCATGTGAGGCACGTATTCGTCAGGGTCTTCGTCCAGCAAGAACGTGGCGGCAATGGCGTCCTTGCCTGCAGGCAACAAATAATCGTTCAACTCGTTCTTTTCGTGGAGCTGACGGCAGGCTTCCAGAGCGACCGCCATCTGGGCCAACTTCTTCGTGTCCATCGGAGTCTTCAACCTGATCTCCTCTTTGAACGGCGAGTTAATCGGCAACGATAACGTGGCCAAGAACTTTGTCACTCCATTAACTGTGACAGGCTCGATACAGCTCTGTGGCACAAGGCGAGTAAACACGTCGGAAGGCAGTTTGGCGCAGTATTTGTTGATCAGCGCGATGGCTGTGGACATCGTCACCTTAGCTCCGGTGGAGGTGACTACGTAAGGTTGCACCACGTCGTCGACGTTCCTCGCGGGGACTTGGTGCTCTGGGTCGTGGATGGTTACAGTGCGCGTTATGAGCATCTGGAATACGTCAGATTACCAAACGCACTCTAAAACTAGTTAACTCTTTCGATTTCACAAAAGTTTCGAAGATTCAGTGCGAATTCCAACTTGTTCTTCGCCTCCGTTAGCATAAAGTAATGCGCTCCTTGTTTGCGTGCTCGACCACGTGATTGGATGTAGGAACGGAAGTCACCTGGGGAGTCGAACTTAATGACTAGGTTGCAGTGCTTCACGTCGACGCCCTCTTCGAGGACACTCGTCGTAAACAGGAGGTTCAACTGGCTTTGCCGGAACTTCTCCAGGACCGTTTCCTGCCTCTTGTGGAACCCAGCGGATTCCTCTCCCAAGCTAGTTCCGTTGAAGCCAATAACGAAGTCGGATCTTAGGTGACCGAAATCGATCTGGTTCCACTTGTAAAGCGATTTCATTAAAAGCTGGAACATCGAGCTTAGACCAAAGAACGCATCGACAATCTTACGTTCATGGCGTATGCAACATAACGCTGGTCTACGAAGACCATCGCACTCAGAGATTTCACACCTCCGCCTTGCAGAGTCTTCTGGATGTTTGGATGGTAGTATCTGAGGAGTTCGAGAAGCCTTTCCACCTTATGCGGAATATACTTCTTCAGTTCTTCGTAAGATCGAACGGTTTTCACCTAAAACTAATCGTGAACTTGGGTTTGAAGAACTTTACGCACCTTTTGCTCAAACTCTTTGATGATTTCGTGAATCTTGGACTCGCCATTCTGAAGAAAAGCGATCTGCTTTTCGCCCAAACCGGACGCTTTCGATTTCGATGTGTGGATCTTCCTGAGTTGTTTCTCCCACACCATCGCCACTTTCCAAGCACACCAAGGACCCATCTGCTGTAGAACAGAGAGGATCTTAGTAGCGGCCTCCACAACCGATTTCCTGGGATCAACGTCCAGATCAGGGTGAAAATCGAGGCAATTCGCCGCTGACTCGCGGAGATTCTGAAGACTCTTAAGACAGACGCGGATCCAGTCCTCGGCGAAGTCGTTATCACGGCAAGCGATGACCAGTTCCTTAGGTCGTGCTCCGTATTTTGCGACCTGGAACAGAAATGGAAGTTACTAAGGAGTCGAGATATTTAAGAACGAACCGAGATGATATCTGAGGAAGCTTCAATGCGGCATTTCATGATGGTTTCCAGCTGGCGCAGAAGAGCCTCCAGCTCGCTGGGAGCGGTTTTGTTGTTGATGAGCGATGCGGTCAGTCCGAGCATTCTTGGCCTCGTTTCTGAACACAAGTAATATTACAAACACATCAATAAACGCCGCTAACCCTCGCTGAGCTCTGAGTAACGCTGGACGATCAATCGGTAAGGGTGCTTTCCGCCGAGGACGTGATGGCATTCGTCCATCACAATCACTGGAACCCGATCAAATGAGAAAATCGCATGATCCAGGAGCATAAGGAAGATCTGGGCAGTCAATACGAGCACCTGAAACAGGGAAAAATAATAAATTCAAACAAAATTGATAAGAACCTGGGAATCTTCGATCACTTTTTCGAAAGCTTCCCTCGTGTTGCACACATCGGTGTTCATGTAGCCATGGAATTGAGCCACTTTGAGCTCCGTGTGGCATTCTATGTGATCCGCTTGCTGCTTCACCAGAGCGACTGAAAACATTCAAGTTGTTATTAGAAATTGGCATCGACAACATCAAATAATATCACCTTTATCGACAATGAAAACGGCTCTTTTGCCTCCATTTGAAAACTTGGGGAGGAGGAGTTGAGTGTATTCCTTGATGAGAAGAACGGCAATGAAGGTTTTCCCGGATCCGGTGCCAAGGGGGATGATCGTGTTGTAATTCAACGCCTTTTCCAAGAGTTCGATCTAAAAACGGCGCTTAAATGTGCTGCTCCAGGCCACAACTTCTCCTATTACCTGATAATCACGCGGAGTGAAGAAATTCGGGTTGATTTCGGTCGCCTTGACCACCATTTGAGCTGCGTTCTTCGCTTTCGCGGAATCCGATGGCGATCGAAGCTGAAAAAAAAAAAAACGAATCAGACGGGCAAATTTCCACGTCACGCCTCCAGACTGTCGCGGAACTAGACACCTTCAGAATCCAGTTTTCGTCTCGTTTCTGCAAGCGATCTGCAAGCGAATCGCCACTTCGCCGCCAGACGAATTTGAAGTTTGCAAGTGAAATTTGAAAACGGCTTTTCGCGGCGGGAGCCCGACCGTCGAAATGTAGTCCGCGTCGCCTCGTCGTCGATTTTAGGCCGCAAAGCTTTTGGGGTCTCGGAGGCGCTTGCGGTGGTTTCCCCGCGAATTTGGACATGTTTTTGTGGAATTTCGCAATTTCTGGCTTTGGCAGACTGTGTTGACGCTTCGTGGATTTGATTGGACGCGAATCGCGTTGTCGTCAAGACCGATGGCAGTGTTGCTCGCCGATTTTGGTAGTTTCGTTACGATTTAAGGATTCGTGAACGTTGATTTTGCGATTCACAGCTGCTAAAATTGCTTTTTTCGCTGCTGTTCCCAAATGTTGCTTGTAGATCGTGTCGAATTTAAATGTTAAGTGTTTTGGCGATTTTCGCAAAACGCTTTGGTTCCTGCGCGTTACTTCGCGATCTTCTCTCGTGTAGATCAGAAATGTAACTAATATTCAGGTTAATTGCAGGTAAAATGGTGGGAAGATTCACTAAGTCCCGTTTGGCCGCGCCCAAGTTTGTCACCAAGAAGATTGGCGGCGACAAGAACGGAGGAGAACGCAAGGTTCTTGTCAACAAGCCTGTAAGTTCTGTTTGTGCTTTTGGATGCTTGACCTTGCGCGTTTCTAGGCCCGTTTCCTGCCCGAAACAGGCGTCGCCTACAAGAAGATCCACAACCCCGCGCAGCAGGTTCCTCTCCGCAAGTCGATTACTCCCGGCACTGTCCTTATCGTCCTGGCCGGCAACCACAAGGGAAAGCGCGTCGTCTTCCTGAAGCAGCTCGAGAAGTCCGGCCTCCTCCTCGTCACTGGACCCCTGAAGCTCAACCGCTGTCCCATGCGCCGCATCGCCCAGGCCTTCGTCATCGCCACCAAGACCAAGGTCGACGTCTCGAAGCTCAAGATCCCCGAGCACATCGACGACAAGTATTTCAAGCACTCCAAGAAGCAGGCCAAGAAGGGAGACAACATCTTCGCTGAAGGCAAAGCCGTAAGTCATCTCAACTCCTTTTCCTCTCTTATCCTCTCGTTTCAGAAGTTCGAGCTCTCGGAGCAGCGCAAGCAGGACCAGAAGTCCGTCGATACAGCCCTCCTTGACGCCATTAAGGCCCACCCCGAGCGCAAGGCCGTCGTCGGATACCTGAAGACCAAGTTCGGTTTGGCGAAGAACCAATATCCCCACAACATGATTTTCTAAGTTGTTATGGTACACAAATGTTGTTATTGCCTTCTCCTGAAAAAAATTTTGTTGTTTTGTTTATAATATTTGTCGCTATTTGTTCTAAACATGTCACCATTTAAGATCGAGGCAGGGTGATCAGTCGGGGTGCTGAATGGGGAAGGAAGCCGAAGTGCCAGGAACATGACGAAGACGTGGTCAGGTGCGTTCGAATAGATCAGCAGAGGGGTCTTCTGGGAAAAGGTCGTTCTCTGGGCTTCTAGTGTTTCCATTTGCGAAAATACATTGACGTTGCGATTGATTTGAGGCTATGAAACGACCATCTGGAGATCGGAGTGTGTGAACACATCTCACGAACGTATGAACGAACGTATTCCGTCAGTTCAATAAGGCCAGCCTGAGGCGGTGTCATCGAAGATTGGTGCTGCTCTCAGTCACCTAAGTAAGAAAGTGTAACTTTTACATGGAAAAGTGCAAAGTCACAACAGATGAGCATGTTATTTTTCAAATATTCTCACACTAATCTATAACTCTTGTATGAGGTTGTATATCACTAATACTGACCAGTTCTTGAGGTTTTGTAGAGTGAATCGAGACGAGCTAGCTTCAGGTGAAAGAGTTCCTATTTATTAGAAACAAAAAAATCGGAACTTTAAGATTCACTGATCTTTCTCCAGATTGATAAGTCTGAAATTACTAAGAATGGATCTTTAGGATTCGAGTGTTTTGCCTTTGGTTAACCTGTAATCCACCGAAGACGGTAAGCGGATTTCAGATATGGTAGCAATGTTAAATTTAACTTATCTTTCTTTCCATTACAAAACGAGCGTGAGCCTTTGTTGACTTAATGCTCGCGACATTAAAAAGAAAGCAGGTTTGTACATAGAAGCTGTGCTCCTTGTACCATTGATCAAGGAAGACGTGATCAAATAGGCGAACTGATAGGTCATAGAAGATGAGTGAGTATCCAAAACCAGTCAAGAGAACACTCACAAGATAACTTTCCGTTTTAGCAAATGATCCAATAAGACCCTTTGGCGTCTCCTCCTCTTTCACACGCTTCTTATGTCGGCGTTCCTCCTCCGGCGTTCGGCTTTCGCGCAACATCCGAATCCCCGCGATCCTTATTGCACAGTCGGCGTGTTTACCGTCTGGACGTATCCCTCGTTAGGTATTGTTTGCGGTGGGTGACTGTCGCCTCTCCGAATGAGGGATCCTCTGAAGACGGGTGTCGTCGTCCCTCGACTTCGGTTGGTATTTGATTGTTATCTTTCAACTTCTCCCAACTTTTTCGGAACCGGAAACTCCGTTTCCCCGAGTTTTCTCCAACTCGTATATGATTATGATAGCAGGCGACAGCCTCGCCAAACTCGTTGCTAAACTTGCCGTCAGCTTAAATGTTTCGGCGACCCGGCGGGAGAGAACTGCGAATCGTGGAAGAAGGGCCGATGAGGAACTGAATCCACTAGGCGAGCTTACAAATTCAGGTTCCGTTCGCGCCACAGAAGCGCTTTTTTACCGCAACAAGAAACGCGCGGTTCGGACGCGTTTAATTTTTGCACGCGTCGAGAGGAAGTTCAAAGAGGTTGTTTAAAACGCTAAAACCCGTGACCGAATCGCAACTTTTTGGGACTTTTTACATGGAATTACTTTAAGAATTTGGCGGTTTCAGTTTTGGAATATTGAAATTTATACTTAAGATCAAACAAACTACGGTTTTCTTTATGTTGGTGATCAGCAAATTCTAAGCTTATTATTAGATAAGGTTAGAATATTGTTACTTAATTGCAATCCTAAACCCACTAGCTAAACAAACTAAAATATTGTGTCTTTCCTAGAATCCACAGTTTTCTTCCCCGGAAAGCCCCAAAACCAGTTCAAGCGTCGTTCCAGGGTCTTCGAAACTTGTTTTTTACACTTTCTACGCCTGTCAGGACACAAAACTCTCCGAATAACCTTGTTTAGCACGTCACTCTCGTGACCGTTATGTTCCACTGATCGAATTCAGTAAACACGCATTGTAAATACCGACATTCCGATGCCCTTTCAACCTTGAACTCGTCTCTCGATCGGCTCGATCCCTTAATTCAGCACGCGCCACTTCAGAAGCTGCTTGGACCGGTTTCGGAAACGAAGCTGTTTTTCGTTGCCCGGAGAAGGCGAACGTGGGATCGGACGTCGTCCGCCCCATCTGTCCAGCTTCAGGTACACTGCCTCAGAGGGTCGATAGGCGTGAACCGAAAGATCTGCCCATCAATCTTAAACTTGGGTGGCCTCTGAACACGCTTCTTCGTCTTCGGTCCGTCCAAAAACGCGCTGCTTCGCCTCCGCGCCTCGCCTTCGACGTGCAAATTGGCTGCCGCGCTCGAATTTGCATAAGGGGTGAACAGGTTTCGGCTGATAAGTGGAGTTTCTTCGCCACTTCCTATCGCCGAAGGGCTTCTTCGGGGTTACGCAGTCGCAAGAAACAACCTTTGACGCAACCTTTGGCACCAGCGTTGCAAACCTGTTTGGACGAGAAAGCGCTTCAGGGAGGAGGTGACGTCTTCGCGCTAACGGAAAAATGCAAACGTCTGAGGCCTATAAAAGGTCGCGCCCTACCCAAGAAACCTCCGAAATTCCGCCCAGACCCTTCGTCTCCTCATCATTAGGGACGAAGAGTTTCTTCGCTCGTTTCTTCTCCTCTCGCTCGTGTAGGCGACCTTTTTCCAACTTTTTGCGGGTGACTTTACGTGAGAAAACCGTAGTCGCTACGAGCGGTTTGAACTTAATTTTTTTAAACTTGACGGATTTTACGAGTTTTTGGAAGTTTTGAGACTAGCTTAGGGAGGTTTGCAATTTTGTATTTAGGCATTTGAATGGTTTTAAAGTCTTTGGTGCTTGTTACAACTGATCAGTTGCTGATCGTTTGATCAACTACGTTTTTATGGGAGTTTCAACAAGGTGGAACGTTCTAAGAAAATCCGATTTGTTGTCTGGCTGTTTCTTAGATTGGTGAAACATAAATCTTCAAACATTCAAGGCTTCAAACAGGCTTCAAACAAATCTTGAATTTTGTTAGAATAAAACTTTGATCGTTTGCTGACCGCAAACTAATCGAGACCATCTTTATTGTGATCAGGAGTCTCGCCAAACTAATTAATAGCGTTGTTTGTGCCGTTTTGCCGCCGCGACTGCTTTTCGATGGTCATTCCGATTTCTTCGTTTTTAGTCCCTCGATGCGAGAAGTTCTGCTCCTCTTCTTTGTCACCGTCGGTTTGGCTACCGCGCAATCCAGAGACGACTGCAGCGATGCGCCTAACGAAGAACTCCGGATGGTGTGCTTGAGAGTGAGTGTAACCTTTAGGAAAGCAGTTTTGATATTACCACTGTACTTTCAGCTGCATAGAATGGACAAACACGCTCGAGATCAGTTCCAGAAGGAGTCCGACAACGACGTTTGGCCTCCCGCAGTGGGTGGCCCCTCCCTACAGCCCCTCCCTGTACCACCAAACGCCCGTGGCCAAGTGGCGAGTCATCCCTACGACTGCATGACCCTCCAGTGCCTTTGTCCTTACTTCGCGGGACAAATGGTCCCCGACGGAAACTGCCACATGCGGGACGGAGAGATCCTGAAGATGGGCTACCGCAAGGAGTACCGAATGATGACCGACGACGAGCGCAACCGCTGGCACGGCGCCCTAAACACGCTGAAGCGGAACGGAGAGTACGATCGGCTGAGCAGTGAGCACCAAGGCGTCGGATCGGGCTCCGGAGCGCATTCCGGACCAGGGTTCCTTCCCTGGCATCGCGAGTACCTGAAGCGGGTCGAGATCGCACTGCGCCTCATTGATCCCAGTATATCTCTGCCCTACTGGGACTCCGTCATGGACCAGTATCTCCCCGACCCCCGCGACTCCATTATCTTCAGCGATCTCTTCGTTGGCCAAACTGACCCCAGTGGATTCGTTGTCACCGGACCTTTCGCCTTCTGGCGCACCCTGGAAGGTCGTCCCTATATTCAGAGGTATCTACAGTTGCAAAGATTTCTCAAATTCTAATTGATGCTATTTTTCAGGAATCTCGGTCAAGAAGGTCAGCTCTTCAGCGAGAACCAAGTAGGCCAGGTGATGGAACAAACAAACGTCGAGTACGTGCTCGCGTACACGGCTCCGCTTTCAGGTAAAAACTGAAATATCGGGTGATTGCGAGATTATTGACCTTGGAAGACGAACCCGGTTTTTCGAACGCTAGAAGCGAGTTTCAAGGGTCGCCCTGCGGGCAAAAAAGCCGAGTTGAACTTTATTTGGGTAGCTTTTCATAGTTTTCAGCTAATTGTCATATGTCTTCAAGGTCCTTTCAATACTGCAAAGAGAGAGGACGTAGAATCACAAAATTCGATTTGGTTTTTGATGCAGAAATTCTTGATGAACCTTAGCTCAACCCACTCCTCTGCAAGAGCTGGTTCCTTTGAAGAGTTTTCTTCCAGGCTGCCCTTACCCGACCAACTTCGGAGCTCTCGAGTACACCCACTCGAACATCCACCTCTGGATCGGAGGCGACATGAAGCCCCCGACGACATCGGCCAACGACCCGGTGTTCTTCATGCACCACTCGTTCGTCGACCACATCTGGGAACTCTGGAGGCAGTTAAGGCAATCTCGCTGGGTGCGCGAGGAGGTGAGGCTATTATTCTCTTACTAAAATTAATCCCGTCTGATTCAGGCCTTCACTCCCGATCTGCCGCAATGCGCCAATCCCCAGCATTTCAGCTACGCCACGATGCGTCCCTTCAACTTAATCAACAGAGACGGTAGGCGAAGTCTTCCTGAACCTCTTCTATCAATGTTTTGCAGGTCTTTCCAACTCCTACACGGATCAGATGTACCGCTACCAACCTCGACCCACGTGCTCCCTTCAGCTGCCAACCTGTGGATCGCCGTATCTCTTCTGTGACAACCGCGGAGTCGTCGCTCCTCACTGCGTCGCCAAGATCAAAATGGGCGGAAACTGCAACGGATTCGAGGACCTCGACGCCTGTTACATGGGACAATGCATCGAAGGACACTGCGTTCCCGGACCTACGCCTGCTGTACGTTATCTCAGTAGTGTTGACTCATTTAAAAACGTTTCAGCCCTTCCGTCCTACTATCGTAATCCAGGCGCCTCTGCTAAAACAAAAAACTCATGCGCCTCGCGCCCATCCGGTTCACCCCATCCACAACACTTCGGTCCACGCGCACAATCGCAACACGAAACCTTTCGTGGATTGCTTCAACAGAAACCCGTGCTGCGAGGCGTGGGCCACCGAGGGCGAGTGCAAGAAGAACAATGAGTACATGCACAAGTACTGCATGTCCGCATGCGGCGTTTGCCATCCAACCTTCAACGCCACCAATGGTAAGCGCTCTCTGAAAGCCTTCTAAAAATAACGTTTACATCTTAAGAATGCGCCGACCGCCACGTCGCTTGCGCCCAGTGGCAACGCGATGGCCACTGCCACGGAAACTCGCAGATGTTCATGGAGGAGAACTGCCGCTCGAGCTGCTCCCTCTGCGCGATCCAAAAGTCGAGCACTTGCCGGAGGACGACCACGAGTCCTCCTCCCAGGAGCTTGAAGCAGAAGTCGGCGGCCAAGACCCAGGAGCACAAGTCGAGCGAAATCCGCCGGTCGCCGTTCCCGCTCTCCTTCCTCCACTTCGGGTTCGACAACGCGTGATCCGAGTTCCTCTTCGTCCGAAACTGCCGAATCCCCGATCTCCACCCTCCTGCCTTTTGTACATAGCGAGTCTCAGTGTCTTTGGTTTTGATGCCGGTCTCATCATCATGACGATGTGCCTTCAAGCTTCAAAAGCTTCTCCTTCTCATAAAGTAGTTGACTTGAACTGGAAAATAACCTGAAATAGCACAACATTAACACACCGACGTTCTAAACGACGCTAATTCCGACCGCAGCACGAATGAACGTCGATCTCGAATGACAAAAGTCTCGGAACTCAACTTTAAAAAAAGCACTTTCCAGACAGCTGATATTGTCGCCGCGAGATCACCTTGACAAATTTTTTGAAAAAGCGATGTTAACGGCGCAGGCGCCCGATTTAGTATGGAGAATCACGTTTTGAGGCGATTGTGGCGCTGTTTCCACGGTTTTCGGCCTGCTTGTGGAGGGAGATTGTGTCGGGACGTTCGACGGATTGTAGCGGCGACTCTGCCGTGTGTTTTAAGCCCAAGTTTGCCAAAATCGGTGCGTTCTTTGAAGCGAAACAGCGTTTTCAAGCGATCACTGTCAAATATCAGCCACGGATACCTATTCTTCGCGTACTATAAGAGTTATTCAAATGTTTATTCTTTTGCGTTCAAACACGTTCAAAACCGAAAAAAAACGCGAAGAATAGGTAGTGTAAACCGACACAATCTTCCCCCATAAATAGGCCGAAAACCGTGAAAACAGCGCCACAATCGCCTCAAAACGTGATTCTCCATACTAAATCGGGCGCCTGCGGCGTTAACATCGCTTTTTCGAATTTTCGAAAAATTTGTTAAGGTGATCGCGCGGCGACAATAGACTCGGATGTCTGCTGCAAGCCGTCTGCAAATTGGTTTGCACACGTGGCTCTTACAGCGATCACCCTTTCGCTCAACGCCATTACTGTATTTGCTTCTTGCGGCGGGTTTTGCACGAATTCGATTGCGGCTCGGCTCGCGTCTTCGTTTGCCATCGAGAAATGCATTCGGGCCGAATACGAGACGTAAAGAATCTGGATTTCGAGGATATTCGCGAATTTACATGTACATCTTATTGGCTTATATCTGTTGGCTATAGTTCTGTGCTGTAGTTCTTGTTTCAGTGCCGATCACGATCAAAACCGACTCAAAAGCGCCTAACTGATTCTCCGGACGATGCTTCCGGAAAGCGAAAGGACGATCTTGGAGGCTGCCGTGAACGGCCTCCTCTCCTCTTTCGATCCCCTCGATGCGATGCAAGAAATCGGGATTCGCGAACTCTTCACGAAGGACGAATTCAACCTTATCAAGAATAACGTAGGTTTGAGTAATATCTCATTTTCCTCATTTTTATGGTTCAGAAAAACCGGCAATCCCGCATCTCGACGTTCTTCAGGTTCTACGTCCGCAAGAGCGGAATAACCTTGGAACCACTGCGGGAGTATTTCCGCCACTCTACACAAGGATATCTCGCCGATCTCCTCTGTGGAATAGGGTTGTTGCCTAGCTGCGGCGGCCCTTCGACTTCCGGCGACTGCGCCACGACGCATCCACGGATCCTTCACGCCCTCAGCGAAACAATGGCATAGCGATGGTTCGATGTTTATGGTTGAAATTCAATTTATAGGTACCTCCGCGAGTCAAGAACCACGTACAACGACAAGGGATGGTGAAAATGATTTGCGACAAACTGATTTCTTTAGCTAACATGGGCAAGCTAGGGTGTCCAAATGTTTTTAATCAGTAGACACCTTATAGATTCGTTTTGGCTCGTGCTGGAAGGCGTGGCAGGATCCGGGAAGACGTCTTTAATTGTGGACGTCCTACGAGACTGTCCGCATCTTCTGTCGATGTACTTCTCTGACGTCATCTGGGTCAGGGATCAATCCACCGAAAGCAGTCAACTGGCCAACGTCTTCGCACACACGCGTGTCATGGTCACCCAAGCCGAGAGTTTGGAGCGATTCAGCGAGGACCCGGAGGCGATGAAACTCGACGTCGCTAAATGTTTGTCGGCGATGTCGTTTCCTCTTGTAATCGTCGATGAAGTTTACCTCGAAGAATCGGTGAGGTGGTTCGATGGTCTTAATGTATGCTTATATTTCTTTTTGCACTTCTCCATTCTGGTGTTTCAGTGCCGAATAGTGACAACAAGCTCGAATAGAGGGATCTTTCGATCTGCGGCCAACCACGTCGAGCGCGTCACCCTGGATTCGTGTCGTCAGTTCTCGACGGAAGACACTCGCAAGATGTTCTCTGACTCCCGGCCAACCCCGAGCACAAGCCTCATCAACAGCCTCGTCACGGAAACTGGCGGTAACCCGGCTCTCATATCCAAGATCAAGGAGCTGAGCAGAAACCGGACCGATCGACTGCAGAGGTGGCTGCAGCTCCTGAAGGAGGGCCAACTGCATAGGCTAAAGTGCAGCACCAGCTACCCCTCAGCTTCGATGTGCGACGCTTTCTCCAAAATGACGTCTTCTGTAAGCAAATGACTTAAAACTTTTGGTGAATTGATTGTGAATTTCAGCTCACCAGTGGCGAAATCGCGGCGCTTAAATCGCTCACGAAATTCTCTCCGGAAACCTCTTTTTCGCTTGCGGTAGGTTGAACAAAACCCACTTTATTGTTGCGTATATTGCTTAGGACGCGCTGAAAACGATGCCGATCGATGTTTGTGGTCGCCAGTCCGAGGTGGATCGAGCGCTTGAAATCCTGGAGGTCTTCGTGGACTGCATTTTGCTGGAAGAAGTCGAAACGAACGCGGACAATCTCGAAGAACACTATCGGTACCAGATGAGTCCCGCGATCCACAAGTTCCTCTGCGACGATCCTCAGGTACGTGATCTCTCCTGGGAACTTCCTGTTAATTGTCCGCTTAAGGCGACTCCCGAAGAAACCGATGGACGCAGACCCAAAACCAAATCCTTCTGGGACGTCAAGTCATGGCTCGGGATGGGCCGACTTTTGGGAATTTCCACCGTGATCGCCGGAGCCGCTTTCATCGGTTTCCGGAGGTTTAGCGAGTGAACCCCGATCCCTACAGTCATCAAGTCCAGTAATTTTTTTATTGTATATATTCTCTTGGGTATCTATTCTTTGTTCTTGTTCATAATCCATATTAATGTTGTTCCTGGGTTAATTCGTTCATTGAAGCGGAGACGGGTTGGAACCGGCGCAGTTCACCTGTTTTCGCTCTTTCGTTCCAGCACCTCTGAGGGTCCGGGATTACGTGGGATTCGGCTGCGGGGACTGCAAAAAAGTTGTGACATTTTTTATGCGGAGAACTCGTTTGCGCGTGCGTCTCCAAACAACTCCGCCGCGCTGGAATAACAAGGAATAAACAATCGTTGCGAATGGGATCTTTTTCGGCTTGTGTTGGATCTTAGATGGATTGGTCGTGGATGACCTTAGAAGAAGGTCAACGCTGCCGGTCGGTAGCTTCCGATCGACGGTTAGATCGACTTGTTTCAATTCCACGCAAATCCTGAGACAAAGCGGGTGCGCGGCCGACCGCCGGTGATAATTTGATTTCGGATTTATTTGGAACCATGCACGTATCCTGTGAGCGCGAAGGAGAGCGAAAGTGATCCGAAGAAGGAGAAGAACTCGTTTTGGGCGCCGATTTTGGCGGATTTGAAGAGCGCAAAAACGCTGCCGTCGAGGACGTTGCGAGGATCTCCGAGGCGACTTTTTGTTTTGGGAAAGTTTGTTTTCGCGGGTGCCAAGGCGAAGGCTGAAGGTTGTCACCGGAGGACGTCGTTGAACTTGAAGAAGTCGGCGCCTAATCGTCGAAGCTTATCGTCGCCGGAGATCTGGAGCGAAAAAAAGTGGCGAAGAAAGTGGCGTTAAAGGTGCAGCGGGGGCGGAGATTCGCTGGGATCGTCTCAGCTGGGAGCAGAACGGGCAGCTTCTGCCCCGAGGGTGCTTTCTAACCGCGAAAGAAGCGCCGTTCGCAGGTGAAGACCGGTTTCGCAACCGAAGAACGCCTTGGTTCTTGTTGTGCTCCTCTGGGTCTCCTTCGCTCAGCCGCGTCGTCGTCATAATCGCGGAATGAGGAGCTGCGATGATACTCGCTAGAATTGGTTTCCTATTAGCCACGCTTCTCACCGCTTTAGCAGAATATGATCTCGTGCACGACCTCCCCGCGGACGTCGGCTTCAAGGGTGCCTCGAGGGCCAAGAGATTCGGTAGGATTACGGTATTTGACCGAAGTTTTGAAAATGTGAGTTTAGTGCTGAGCAGGCGGCGGTGGCCCAACCAGGTGCTCACTTGGAAGCTACACAACGACCACATCACCCCTTCGGATCGTTTCATCATTCGGTATGCGATCAAACTGATTCTTGTTTGGCATGACTGGTTCCGGGGGCGGCTTTCGCCCTTAACTGGAATCTTGTTCCGCGTGCCCTAAATGAAACTGTTTAAGAGGAAAATGCTGTAAATTTAACGAGCGCGTGCGTAATCGTCTGATCTGAAACTCGTGCGAAATCGGCGTTCGGTGAACCGTGGCGCCCGCTCCCATAAACCGAAAGTTTCGATGCTTAGAATAATTAGCTCGTAAATTATTCCAGGCGAAAACTCGTCGACTTAACGAGATAATTCAAAGTGCACAAGAGAGCTGCGAAGGCGAAAAGAACCCGTCGGTGTTAATTCGCTGCAGCCGAGATTAACATCTTCTGATATTAATTCATTTTATTTGCTGAGAAGCGAAAAAGTCCGCCAAGCGGACTTTGTTAGGCGGTGTGAGGAATGAGCGGATTGCGCGACGCGATCGCTTTTTGAAAGATCCGATTTTGAAGTGGGAATCTTTGAGCTTAAGAGCGGCGGATAGCTGCAGAAGTTAAAATTGTTTGTGGTTTTTCCTTAAGGTTAAGATTTTTGCAAAAGAGACTCTGCTACGACTCCTAAATTTGTTTTCTGTATTTTCACTTTTGTTTCAGAAACACTTTACACCGCGCTTTCGATCTCTGGGCCTCCGTGTCGGCTCTCCGCTTCGTCGAGATCCCCGCGGACCAATCCTGGCAGCCGGACATCAACGTCGCCTTCGTGAAGGGGCGCCACGGAGACTCGCTTCCCTTCGACGGTCCCGGTGAGTTCTGCCTTCCCTCCTCCCTCCAACCTCCACTCAGAAGGAATTGTGGCTCATGCCTTTTACCCAACTGAAGGCGAACTCCACTTCGACGCCGAAGAGAAGTGGACCCTGAACTCGGACAAGGGCATCAACCTGTTTCAAACCGCGGTCCACGAGATCGGCCATCTGCTCGGCCTGGAGCACTCGACGGACTCCCGCGCTGTGATGTATCCCAAGAATCGGAAATTCGACCCTGAGTACACTCTTGCCGACGACGATGTCCGTGGCGTTCGAAGGTTTTACCCCCTCAGGAGGCACAGAATACGGTAGCAGAGTATAAATATAACAAAGCGTTCTTAAACTGACTTTTCAGACCTCCTCTCATTGAACTCAAAAAGAATACGGTAACCGAGAACTCCTCTCCTCTGTAAATACGACTTTGAGTAGTTGTTATCGTTGTGTGTATTTATTAAGTTTTAATAAAGCGTCCAGAAAACAGATTTAATCCATGTTAAATCCATGTAATCCACGTGTCCAATCCTTTGAAAGCTTCGCACGACCTTATGATCAGGAAACAACATCAAACTCTGGAACAATTTGACTTTATGGCGTGGTCTATCACAGTTGACATTATTATACAGCTCAAAATTGATGAAACCAATAAAATTATCCCACAAAATGCATAGATTATTTGCTTATTTAAATACAAAAGTCAAAATGCGAATAAAATTCTGGAAAACTGAGGAAATGTTCTATCATGAGCAAAGAAAGTTGGCTACAATTGGGAAGACCGGTGGATGCTTAACCGGGAACTCATGGAGACGCTGTTTGCTTCCGAAACCATGTTTTGCACGTCGGCGATAATAAGTTGAGCAACTTGGTCCGCAATTTCTCGTTCCTAAAAGCTCTCAAATACGCAATACAAGACGAACCAAGATCACTACCTTAGTGGTGGACTGATGCAGGTACTTTTCGAGGGTGTTCCGTATCCTCCCCTTCGTGGATTCGCCGTCGCTTCCGGCACTCGCGTACCTTGGAGAATATCTCCCGAATTCGTCCACTTTCGCTAAGGACATACCCCTGCAAGTAACACGGGATTACTGTATTCCTACCGTGATTCCTACGATCGGTTTCTTCGGAAGTGCGCAGTTATTCCAAAGGCGCTATTGCTGCTGCACTGGGACAAAGTGTCATCGAAAGCCTCCTCTTCGGTCGAAAGAAGACGTGAGCCAGAAGCCGAGCCGAGCCTTAGGCGAACTTTTCCGAGATCGACCAAGGTACCGACGTCAGAGTACCTCTTCTGGATACTGTAATTGGGCAAAGTGGTTTGAGAAGTTAGGCTGGACGCATCTAAACAAGAACATGACTTCTTGGCTTTGCGATATAGCAACCAACTTGTAGAAGTCGCCTTGGATCGACTTCCTTCGGGCATTTCGATATAGTTGGCTACTGAAGAGATAAGCTCGTTTAAGACCTTCAAATACGACTCCGAATGGACAAATTTTGTCACATATTTCTGAAATTCTCATTCTAAATCGCATCTAAACCTTGATTGCATACATCCTGAAGGGTCACAAGGGCGATCTTCATCGGGCTCTTGAAACAGTCAGTTTCAGGTCTTCCGGAGGCAGTGCAGATATTTTCCTCAATCATCATTCTGACCTTATCTCCCATGTTCAAGGAATCTGTGGCTTGCATCGAGAAAAACCTGGAATTCTGGGTTAGATACCGTATCACATTTACACTCTCACTTGTCATAGATAATCATGGCGTCGTCGAGTGCTTGTGTGTCGTCAGCGCACTCCTTTATCTCCTCGCAGAACGATTCGGCAGCAATGAGGAATTCCAGGTAGCTTCTCGCGTTTTCGATGTCCAAAAAGTCGATAAAGGCACATAACAACAACTGCGTTTTAAGGATATCTGCCAAGGAAAGGGCACCGCCGCTGAGAACGTCTATTAAGTGCTTGTTGTAGTAAACGCTTAAGAGAAATTGCTTGAAATATCTGGAACGAGAAGAGTGGAGTAGGATACTACTAACTGGGAGGAATACCTATCGTCGAGGATCTTTTTCACATGCTCGTAAGCTGCGTCGAAACTTCCCGCATCGATGGATCCGTCGTGAGAACACACGCGGTCTAAAATTAGAGGATTCAGTTTAGAGAGATTCAAAACACTACCGATCACAATCTTCCTAAGCTGTTCGGGTAACCCTAGGCTCATCGCCCCATCGACGCAGATATACTGTGAGTAGATGTTCCCAGCGTCTTCTTTTGAAACTGAAACTCTCGCTTAGAAGAGCGCCTTTCTCCTTATAAAACTCACGATGAACTAAATCGCCGTTGTTAGCACCAATGGTGCTTTGGGCGGATGCCTTGAATCCATCAACGTGAAGGAGGAACTTGATCAGATGAAGTTGACCAAGGGATTCCATGAATTGGATGAAGTAAGGAATCGCGCCCGCATCACGAATGGTATCTTTTAGGGTGTGGACGATCGAGGTGCTTCGGGCAAATCTCTGGATTCGGGCTGCTTTTTCGTCGCTCACTGCAAACGAGAGAACATTAGAACTGAACAGATCAAATGAAGTCTTCTGCAAACAGATGACAGCTGAATGTTTACAAAATGGAGAGGCATGTTTGCAGGAGGACTGCTACGTACATGGATGGAAGTGTAAAACGAAAGCAGAAATTCCAAGAAAGATAACAAATTCAGCGTAAAATAACGCTACGACCAAAACAGCTGGGAATAAGGCAAACAGATGTGTAAGAAATAGATCTACAAACGCAAAAACCTTTAGGAAACAAACCTAAATGCTATCAAAATCACACGAAAAACAGTTATTACCCTGTAAAGGTTCGTTCCCACAAGATGCGCTGAACTCGGCTTCCTGCGGCGCCGGTGGACTCCCGTTTTTGAACGGAGATTTGTTCCCTGGACACAATCGGTTATCAGCGGCTCGCTCACACCTCGACTCACCTTTTTTCGACCTTATCTTGCTCAGGAAGCCATTCATCTCCGTCGTCGCTTCAGCTGAAAGTGCCCGCAGACATCAGTTTACATCACAACAGCCCAAATAAAATCGAGCGAAATCAAATCTGAAAATGGAAGAACGCTGAAATCGAGTGACGTGACCGGGTCGATAAAACAGAAGAAAACATGTCGATGGGCGCAGTTCCTTCTTCTCCCGACCCAAGAATCGAACGTCCCCGACGTCGCCCGAGGTCCACCGACCGCCGCTGTCAGGCGACCGCCGCTGTCACTCGCTCGCTCTCTCGCGCAGCGTCACTCGATTCGGCGTTTCCGAGAGGTCTCGCTCCGGAGGAACTCCAATCAAGTTTCGGCCGAACCCAGGCGACACAAGAGAATCTCCGCGATTCCGGGCCGGAGCCGATAGATTCTATGGCCGCTTGTCGACGCCCGCTCCTCTGCACCTAAATAGCTTATCCCACGGTCTTCGGTGACTGTAAGCCAACTGGAGGAGGCGCCATGGATTTAATTAAGAAATCGATCTCCAATACTTTGCAGACGATCCAGAGCTCTTCCGTTCTCTTCCATGATTCTGTCAGTTTAATATTCATTAACTTCCTCACTTCAACTTTCTAAATTCCAGGTTGACCATGGCTCCCCCGTGAATTCCTCTTCCGCTTCGACGTCTTCGGCGATCGAATATTCCGCGAATTCGGCCGGATTTGAGCAGCAGGTGGGACTCAGGGGCTTCTGAATCTGTGCATGAATTCGTAAAATTACAGAAAATTGTTAAGAAACCGAAAGGAGAACCGCCGATGGGCGAAGAAACCGTTTTGAAGAGCATTGCGGGAGATTATTTTCAGGATGAAGGATTCGATGCCATCGACTTGGAACTCAAGGTTTGACGGCTTTTCGGACGAATTTACCAAATATCCTGATTTAGAAGATGCTTTATGACGAATTCTCAATCGAATACGTGGAACGAGAGCGGCTGAGGCTGAAACGTCAGCTTCAAGTGGTTTCAAAGAAGATTTCAGCCTTGATCCTCGCCAATTCGCCATCGTATTCGGCCCAAATGGACCAAATTTCGCAAATGCGCAGCGAGGTCGGGAGTATCGTGGAAACAGTGTCCGCGATTAGAGAGTAAGGGAAAAAGCCTATAAATGATGTTGCTATGGGTGTTTTTAGGGAATTGAATGACGTGAAGATGCAATGCCACAACGGACTGGAGATCCTCGCGAACGACCGGAAGAAACGCCTGTTGGAGAGGTTGAAGAAGACGCTTTTGGCGATGAAGACGTTGCATGAAACGGAGTATAGGCTTAAAGAACTTATCCAGGTTGGGGTAGATTGAAAGAATGAAAATTATGATTTTTGTAGAACGGCGAGTTTCCCACTGCGATTCGAATTTGCGTGGAAGCGAAGAACGCGGCCTCGGATTACAGCCACTTTTCTTGCATCGGGTGCGTGATGGAACCATTCTCCGCGAAAGTATTCAATCGTTTTCAGAGAACTTTCCGAGAAACTTACGAAAATCATGGAGAGCATCGAATGCGAACTGGATGATGCCTTGGCTTCGATAGCTACCGTTTTCAACCCGGACCGATATGCGTTGATCCATGCTGGATACAAGATCCTGGAACGTGAATCGGTGTGCAAGAATTATTTTTCTTCTAACTTCTGAAATTCGCTCAGATTATGGCCGTGAAACTCGTGGGGTTCTTCCGTGCTACTCTCGAAAGCTCCGCGAGAAGCGTCCTAATTGACAGACTGAAGTCAAAACCGCCGAGGAGCCCTCCTGAAACGCTTTCCTACGAGCAGCTCTGCGAGAATCTTCCCATAGATGGTATGCTTGAATGCGTCAGGGAACTTGGATTTGTCACCTGCAAGATTCTATTTGTTTACCAATCGGTTCTACGGCACCACGTCGACGAGGACGATCGACTGACCTGTGGAAGCCTCTCCGAGGACGTCGATTTCAAGGGAATCGTGCAGACGACGCTTACGGAGAATCTTTACTCGATCTTCAAGACCGCCTCGTCGAAATTCAATACCTTGCTTTGTTGCCACGACCTTTCAATGCTTAAATTCGATCAGTTCCTGGATATTGTGGAGATGTCCAACAGATTCAAGAAGTTCGGCCGAGACCATTTCGGGAACACTTGTGGCGAGGTTTCGATGTCCCTCGAGAAGCAAACGATTCTGTACTTTGGACGGTATCATCGCGAGCGGATGGACGAACTGCGGATGTTCCTCGAGAACGAGGTCTTCGCCCTTTGCCCAGTTCCGATGCAGTTCACGCTGTTTGACCTGCAGGAATTCTTCTTCTTGAAAGAGTCCTCGACCGATTTCGACGCTGTCAACAACTCTCAGAGTCTGAACGACCAGTGTGGACTCGGGGAGCAACTCGATTTTACTTTGATCCCAATCGACGCTCCGAACCCTTTTGCCCAAGTGGAATCCGCAAAGCAAAACGGATTGAACAGAAGCGCTTCTACGGACGATTCTGGTGACGAGACTCCAGATCGACCCAAATCGTTGTTGAGCCCTGTCAGGTACATACCGTACTCCCTAGGCTTATAATTGCTCATATTCAGTGACGTGGACGACCCAGCGATGACGCACATAATGCCGAATCTTTGCAACACGGCACTTAATCTCCTAAAATTCTTCGGCCGCTACATCAAGATGACTTCGGTGTTCCACTCGATTGCCGACGAGGCGATGATCTCCATCACTCAGCTATTTAACTACTTCTTTTACTCGGTCTTCAAATTCTTCGGAAGCGATTCTGCGTTGGTCGATTTCGATATCCAGGATTGTCCCGGGAAGCTGAAGAGCGTGATCGAGGAGATCCGCTCGGCTCTGGTTGTGAGCGAAGACGATGGACTGGAGGTGGGTCAAACTGCTCGAGAATCGTTATTGATGACTGAATGCTAGAAGAACGGCGTGCGCATCCACGAGTGCGAGCTCTCACCCATCGTAGAACTTTCTTCACCCAACGAATGCTTCGCCTTGGCTGAACGCGTCGTCGCCGTGGAATCCGTTGTTTTCGTGGCGAAGCAGCTGGACCTCATAAAACCCGTAGTCGAATCTCTGCTCTCTTCCGACCGCAAATCCTCACTTATGGAGCGTTTCTACAACGACGTAATACCCTTACCGTAACCAATCATCTCAAATACTGGTTCCAGATCATTCCATCCGCCGTTTATCTCCGTGATTGCGTCTATGGTGCTGTCGCCAGCAAATCTCTGAAATTCAGGGAATTCATCCACTTGGTATCCACGACCAAATGGGACGTCAATGAGTTACAATCCCAGCACAGCGCCTACGTCGACTTCCTCCTCGAGGTGGATATTTGCTCCAAATTTGTTTATTCTAAGTCTTGTTTCAGGACATGCGCTCGTTCTCACTTCGCTTCGAACGAATCGCTTCTTTGGTGCATATCTCCCGGCCAGTAAGGACCGTGCTTTGGGAGAACGTGATTCAGTGTGCCTTCAAAGCTTTAGTTCAGGGGTGAGTCTTTGACTCCCAAGCTTTCTTAATCCATTTATTTGTCTTCAGTTACGTCGACGCGGGTAAAAAGTGTTCCAACGAGGGTCGCGCACTGATGCAGCTGGATCTGCAGCAGCTGGTGATGAAGATGGAGACGATGGTCGACTTGAGGCCAATTCCGTATCGAGCTTACGTAGAGAACTATATCAAGGCATACTACCTGCCAGAATCCTCGCTGGAGCAATGGATCGCCCAGCACAAGGTATCCTTTTCTTTGTTGTTTAAACTTTCAACATAATTTCAGGAGTACACGGGGAGTCAGATGATCGCGTTGCTCAACGTCGCCACCCACGTTTCGAAGAAAGCGCGCATGAGAATCATAAGCGCCTTGGACGACTGATTCGTGACATGCCCTAGCTCCATTCCTCCTTTCCTAGCCCAATCAACGCATAATTTGTAAATTAACCATAATTTATTGTTAAAAAAGTTCTATTTTGCTTGAGTCTTAGACCTCGATTTCCTTGACGAAACGAGCGCTGTAGCGGAAGTTCATCGCTAGCATGATTCCGCGAGCGATCTGGCGGAGCTGGAACCGCGTGACGGTCAGGTTCTCGATTTGGATGCTACCGGTGACGTAATAGTCAGAGAAAGTGGCTGAAAGAAAATGGCCATTAGAAATATAGCGATTTCCTAGGCGTACGGTTCATGGTGCCTCCGGCCGTGATGAATGTGCGAGTTTGGCACATGGCAGAAGGAAGCGCCATGTTGAGGGTCATCACGCGGACGACGGCGCCGGATTCCACAACTCCGATGCGGCTACCGATGGCACTCCCGGCCTGCGATTTGCGGCAGTCGCTGATCTCCTGAGCGTTGTAGTTCGAACGGACCTGAAATAATTGCTCTACAGGTTTTCTTGTTTCCCACAAGTACCTTGACTCCTTCCGTTGGCAATCCTGCGTCCACAATAGCCGATAAAGCCTGAAAGTGACCGTTTAATAAAACTCATTGGATAAAGTGCACGTTACCGCAGCTTCAAGGTCTCCCATGGCCTTGTTGTTCGCCTCCCCTTGAGTCAAAGACTGTCCAGCGAAGAAAGATTGCTCGTTTTGGGCGGTGGCTTCGGGATACGTCCAGGCAACCGGAGGGTTGATCTCGAAGTCGAGCGTTGGGTTTTGGATCTGGAAATTCCGTGAAACCTCTTCCTCAAAGTTACTCAACTTACGATTCGGTTGTCATCCACTCCTCCTCCTCCGATGCCACCGGCACCACAAGCCGAAGCGAGGCGCGTGGTGACGACGGCGAAGAGGACGAAAAGACGTAGAAAGCGGAACATCTTGGGAAGCACGGGAAGATGCTGGACTTGTGCTAAGGCCGGGCTTAAATATTCAGAAGGCGGCCATCGTAAAGCAAACGCCGGACTCGTAAATGTTTCCCCGGATTCGCGATTTACGGTTTGTTTGAGAAACGCTGAAAGGAATTAGGGCCACTGAATGTTGCTTTTCTTAGCTACTTGTCGCCGCAGTGTAATAAAAGGCTGACTAAGCACACAAGCGAAACCTAAACGTATAGCGAAGGCAAACAAGCAAAAACTGGGATTCGCTGGATTCGGAGCACTCAAAATGCTTCTGAATCTCTACTTGCAATTTGCAGAATGGTCTCAACGCGATTGACGTGAGCTTGATCCCAGAGTACGGTTGATTTGCAATTTGCCTTCGTTCTGCAAGTTGCGTTCTCCAACCGTCGAGATCTCCGATTTCGAACCTGAATTCTTCCGTTTTCAGATGTTTTTCTCAACTCCGGTCTTGAAGAAGTCTGCGCTTGCGCAGACCAAGATGCCGTACCCGAAGACCAAAACGTTCTACGAGATTCTGCCGCTCTGTGGAAAGGATCGAGTCGTCACGCGCCGCAGCAAACCTCCAGGTTCGTTCTCCTCCATTTAAGCAGCTTCTGCGAAACTGGATATATATGTTTTGTGAAGAACGTCAGAGCTTTTCTTATGAGAGCTGTCCCGTCGTTTCCCCATTTTGAACGTATATCATATAGTTCTCCTTTCAAAGGCTCCTCCATCAAGACCGTTTCTAAGCGGTGTACCGATACAAGCTTTTTCCAAAAGCGCTTTTTCCATTTGCGCTTTTTCCATTTACGCTTTTTTCTGGCACCGGGGATAGTAGGCTCGAGGCGGCTTCTTTTCAAACAGCGGGGATAGTAGGCTGGGGCTGGCTTCCTGGGACATCTTAGGCTTAGGCTTGGACATTTTTCAATATGGTTTTTGCGGCGAAGCCGCCTGGCACCGGGGATAGTAGGCTGTGGTCGACAGTTTCAAAGATAGCAGTGTGTGCAGGCTGGGGCTTTTTTGGCTGTTTTGATTTTGGCCATTTTTTTGGTTATTTTTATTTTGGCTCTTCTGTCCGGGAACCGACTTAGACAGCTATGGAAGCGTAAATGGAAAAAGCGCTTGTATCATAAAATCTTCTGAGCATCACAGCGCTAGATTTTGAGTTGATATCTCTGCACCTTTTTTTGGAGCAGCCTTCTACCCGAATTTCCATAAATCTATTTCAGGATCATCGTGCACCCAAGAACTCCAAGCTCTCTTCCAGTGCCTCAAGAAGTGGGAATTCGACGACATTCCCTGCACAAACCAGCACAAGATTTACTACAAATGCGTGGAGAACACAGAAAAAGCCGCAGCCGAGTATCGCGAAGCCGCGAGGAAAGGAAACCTCGGTAAGTGCTGCGTATCGTTATGCAGATTGGACTTGAGGTATTTCAGGAGAAGGCTCGTCCGGATCGCTCTCTCCGGTGCAGTTCAACAAGATCGCGAGCATGTTCCCGCAGCCCGATCTCGGAAAGAAGCCGTTCATCCAGATGAAGAGATTACCGCAGCAGGATTACGCAGACGACATCTTTCGCCGAAAGGGACTTAAGGGAAAGGCGTCTTAATTGTACTTAGAAACGCATTGTTTTTCGTTGTTATTAGGGTTTCGGTTGAAGGTCGAATCAGTGTGGAGACGTTTGGTCGCTTTGGTTACTAAACGCGTTAGAAGATGACATCTGACAGCAGAGCTTTATCGGTATCCAGAGGAACATTGGCCAGAGATCCGTTTGGACACACGAGAAACTGGGATACTAGATGTGGACTAGGCCGGTTTTGGGCCGTTTACGAGTGCGTTGACAGTAATGGGCAGGTTGAAGGAACTTGCCCTATATTTGCAAAAGGTGCTTTTTGATTCAAATAGGTTCAGTAGTCTACTGTAGCTTCAATTGTGTTCCCGTTTTCTCGCTTGATCATTTGGTCAATTTTTTTATTTAGGTTATTATCACACAACTAATCTAAAATTGGATGGTTCAACAAATAAATATTTCTTATGGGTTATTGACACAGCAGCAGAAATGGTATAAATACAGGGTGGAATGCGGGTACATTGTTTGCTTTGTTGGGTCGCTTTTGCGCTACTAGCTTTTTGTGCGCACTACGTCGCACTAAGAAGCTCAATCATTTGTTGGTTATCATAGTCATCATCATCTTCTTGTAAGTCTCTAGTTGGCGCTCGAGTTCGTCCGAGAGCTGCCGGAGTTCGGCGTTACGCTTCTCGAGGACGATGGACTCCCCCTTCAGCGCCTCGAACTTCATCTTCCGCTTCATGCGCGAGCGTTGCGAGGCGACATTGTTCTTGTCGCGCATCTCGCGGTAATGCATCGGCGACTCGTGCTGAAGCCGAGAGGAGTCGGAGGAGGAAGAGGGCGAGAAGGCATCGCGCTCGGTCTTGGGCGCTTCGGGGAAAGCGGAGGGCGATGAGAACGGGGCTGCTGAGGATTCAGCCTTGGTGTACATTTGAGAATCTGAAGAAGCTACTGTAATCTTGAGTTGATAAGAGAGTTAATTCTTACCAGAGCCGTAGCTGTAAGGGTCGAACGAAGAACTGGCTGAAGGATCTGAAGAGATTACGGTAGGCTGCTGGAAAGCAACTTGGTCGCTTCCGAAACCATCGAAGAATTCATTCAGAATCGAAACATCCTGAAAGAGAAACTAGATTCAGTCAGAGTCAAAGGGATCGCGCCGTCGTTCCTTCCTTGGGGACACCCGAAACCCGAATGCGAATACCACTCGTCGCGAAGTGACTTAGAAGAGAGCAGAGGCAGCGATGAGTCATCGTAGCGCAATATTATGCAAGGGGTTCGGGAACCCCGGAGGAGTCGGACTCGGCCGTCAGAACTCACCAGATCGTCCGAGGAGGGCGATAGAACAGCTGGCTGCGCGGGGACGACGACGCTTTGGGTGGCATCGGCCTCCAGGAGTCGGTCCAAATCTGCGCTTCCGTTTTCTCCCTCAAGGAAGTCGACCCAGGTGTCCGGGTTAAACTCAAGAAGGGCGGAGTCGTCAACAAGAATTTCATCCAGGAGGGACAAGTCAACGGGAGCAAGGTTGTCGGAGCACGAGGGTAACCAGCAAAAAGAATCCGGCGCTGGAGCAGAATTTTCGAAAACCGAAGACGAGGAGACATAAGGGGTTTGAGTGGACGGGTTCTCGTAAGTGGTGATCTGCTGCTGGCCAAAGTTGAAGGAAGGTGAAGAAAGTTGAGAAGAGTAATTTAACGCGGAGGGATCACAAGTGAACCCAAAGTCGAAGAATCTATCGGATTCTTGTTGCTGGTTACCCGAGAAGTCGGGCGTCAGTAGCGTTGGGGTGTCCATCTGGGGCACCAACGAAGACGGCTGGGCGTATTCTGTTGAATCTGCAATTGCATGTTCAGAATCTTAGGGATTCTTAGGATTTGCTTACCGCCTGGCGGAAGTTTCGCGAGACACGTAGGCGGCGGAGGTTGCGGAGTGGCAGACGGTTCCGAGCACAGTAGAGAGGGTCTGCTGGTTCGAGGCTTTGTCAAAAACACAATTTTCTCGCTTCTGGAGGGTGCGTAAGTTTCGAGTTGTCCAATTTGTGGGCAAGTGACAATCGAATCGCTGCTGCCTTCGTGATTCAAAAGAAGTCTTGGATTCGGCTGGAGAACGGATAATGTATCGAGCTGGGGCCTGTAGTCGTTGTCGCTGTCGTCGGATAACGATTCTACGTATCGGACCTCCCGGCGGCGCTGGAGCTTTTTCTTGATGAAGACGTTCCTGTTGGAGGGCGCCGCCGGTGGCGCGAAGTTGGAAGCCCGGAGGCATGGTAAACGAAGCGTTGATGATTCGTTGGCACATTTTCTTCTGTTTCGGTCTAAACGTTGACTTCGACGAGAAGAAATTGGAGCTGCTGGTTGAATCCGAGGGAAGAACTTTCTGGAAACGAGATAAGAATGAGCCGAATAGGAGCCGGAAAAGGACTTACTTGTTCTACTAGTTACTAAAAGGTGTTCCTGTTGGAGATCAGAGCCGAGAGGTCGGCCTGGGTAGAAAGCTGAAGAAGCTGATGGACGGTCGGCAAAGCCGTTGCCGTGTGGAGGTGTTGCGTGTGGAGCTGGGTTCCCGAAGGACGGAACAATGTTGTAGCGGGGGACAGGCGCACCTGTCGAAGTTTTCTGAAGAGGCGTCCTTAGAATCGCGGAACACGAGCACGCAGGACCCAAGGAAGGAACGAATCACGACCGACGCGCTGCACTCCTAAGGAGATATGGATTCGTAGAGCCCAGTGCCCGATGGACCCTCGCTGGCCAAATGTCACCGGGGAGCCCTGCCGGTCAAGGAATGTCGGGAGCCACGAGGAAAACACGAGGAATTTCACAATCTTCGAAGGCGCGCGATGGAACGAATAAGCGAGTCCGGAGCGAAAGGACTCGTCGACCCTGGCCACGCCCCTATTGCACAATGTGGTGTCGCCAGGAAAGTGACGTCGGTCGGACGCCGCTCGGCTGGTAGCCAATCAGAACGCGGCCGAGTGACGTCAAGTCGACCGCCGTGGAGCGTGTTTGCCGAGCGGCGGCCGAAGAAGAGCGAGAAAATTGGTGATTCAGCGACTCAAAAGACTCGCGGCCTTGATCAGAGCGATGCTAGAACACAATTCTACCACATGAGTGTGGAAGAACCGAAATTACAATAATTACGAAACTTACATAAAACGCAAAAAGACAGCTGATTTGAAGAGTTCCCGAGTTGACTGGATCGAACTACCACAAGTCAAGAGAATCAAAAGGTTTGTCAAAAATATGAAAAATACGACAAGAAAAATGAATGCACAATCGAGAATGTCGTCCGAGAATATATGTAAAAATCAAAATGAAAAACCGTAGTTGTAAAATCACAGAGACGATGTGTTACATTTGAGATGATTCACGGCTCCAGCTAATCGTTGACCTATGTTTTTTCCATCAGAAAAAGACCGGATCGCTTATCAGGACTTTGAGTTGTTAAAGGTGTCGGTCCTTTTATCCCATTTCTTCAAATTCACCGTAA
Organism: Steinernema carpocapsae; assembly: GCA_000757645.3. Taxonomy (NCBI): domain Eukaryota; kingdom Metazoa; phylum Nematoda; class Chromadorea; order Rhabditida; family Steinernematidae; genus Steinernema; species Steinernema carpocapsae. The sequence goes on from AZBU02000008.1 coordinate 3,785,618, forward strand.
CTGTTCAGCTCACATTTTCCATAACAAAACAGAGTGAATTGGTGTTTTTGTTATTGACAAATGACGGTTGCTTAGCTAGAATAAAAATGATGCAAGACTGGCTATGCGATAAGGCAGGTCGATCCCAAAATCTCAAAAGTTCACACCGTTCAATGGACATTTTTAAAGGTTTGCTATTCTGCGTTCGATTGTTTCTGTAGTTCAACTTGCCAATTCGAGTTTGGGAGATTCGCTGTCCTGTCCAATGTCTTTTGGTGAACGCAACGGTGTTTGGGAACGTTTTCGTTAAGCGTTGCCAAGCAACGACTAAAGAAACCATGGAGCAATGGAAAAAAATCGATTTCGCGAATTTCGAATTCAGCTTTGTTCAAGAAAACGGAAACGGCCTAAATTTTCAATAAGGAACCAAACCACAAACAGTTAAAACACAAGCGTAATTGGAATAACTTGATCAAACTAACTTAACAGTTTGAAGTTAGGATCGAATGAAGTCGCTTCATCCAGCGGAACTAACGCTGATTAACATGGTTTACCAAACATGCAAAACTACAAACTGTACTTTAATAAAACAAATTTTACAAGACAGGAATGTAAAAAACCGTAAAATATCCCAATTAATCATGCTTCCATCTAGAGTTCACCAAAGCAGAAACGCGGCCAATCCTGCGATCAATCCGAGAATCGCAAAAAGGACTCCTCGCATCAACAGCGGAAACTTCGAGGTTTCCAGCTTGTCGATGACTTTGTGGAGTTCCCGGATGGTCTCCTCTCGATCTCCGTTGTTGTCGATCAAGTACGTTGCGCGTTTCCTCTTCTCCTCCAGCGGCATCTGGCTCGCGATCCTCGCCTTCGCGTCTTCTTCGCTCATTCCATCTCGTTCCACCAGGCGCTTCAGCTGCGTTTCTTCGTTACTGAAATATTGGAATACACAACTTTCACGAGCATTCCACTTACCAATCCATCACGACGACAGTCTTGATGATCCTGTCGTAGCCGACCTAAGAAATCACGGTTGATCTAAGGTCACGGGAGCTTAAATTCACCTCAAACCAAAGCGGGACGTCCATCACTACAAACCTTTCGCCTTGGACGAAATAGTGCAGTAGGCGGCGAAGGATCCTCTTCCGGATGGCCGGGTGCGTGATGGAATTCAGCTTCCGGAGCCTCTAAAGACTTTCTCCGATAGTTCACAATCTACACTTCCCTAATACCTCCTTGTTGCCGAATACGAATTTCCCCAGCACCTCTCGCTTCAAAATTCCTCCGTTTTCGTCATCGAAGAATTCGTCGCCAAACTCGGTGCGTAGCTTCGCGTAAGTGGCCTCTCCGGGCTGCACCACCTCCCTCGCGATGGCGTCCGAGTCGATCACCTTCACGCCGCGCTCCCAGAACACCGCCGAAGCCGTCGACTTCCCACACGCGATTCCTCCAGTGAGCCCTACCAAGAACATCCCGAACATGCAATCCACAGCGACTCAATTTATCTCAATTGATTTCTTTATCACTGTGTGACAACAATAGAACTATGATAAAACGTGCCGCAAGGGTACATTCGGCCAAATTGAAAATAGAAACTCCTGTACACAAAAACAGTAAAAGGAAATTGTCGGACATCAGAATAAATTTATCAATCAATTCTGGGACGAAAACAACCTGGCGATTCGTGCATCTTGAGACTGCTGCTGTAAGACTTGGTACACGTGCTGCTGGAACATGAGCTGATTTAACAGGTCCTGAAACAAAGTAAGTCAGAATGCGGGAGACAAAAGAGAAAACTGACCTGGTTTCCAGCAGCAAATGGGGTTCCGTAGAGAGAATGGGACGCGGTTGTGGCGAAACTTCGTCCCAGCCAATGATCTCAGTTTGGTTAAGGCGGAATCTTCGGTGGCGGCGTTCGTCAGTGAGGCAATTCCCGACGAGGTAGCTCCTCCATTGGCAGATGCAGATGTATACAAAGTAGGAGTGGAAAGTGCAGCGGAAGGTATTGAAGACGTTGTGGCGGTCGTGTACAGGGCTGTTGTATTCAATGGTACGGGTGGAACGGACGTCACCGCGGCAGATGCGGTCGTCGTGTTGCTGGCTATTACCGGTGTCAAGCTGGTCGTCGTAGCAGGGACCAGGGACTGTGCCGACGTCGTTCTTGGTGAGTGACATGGGCTGGAAACCGGAGGCGCCGAGGTAGCGGCAGGAGGTGCGCCGGAGGCACAGCTGAGAGGTTGGGCCAGCTTCGTGTTCAGCGCCAAGAGGTGGTCTCTCCGTTTCTGCAGTTGATTCATCTGGTCCTCCAGCCGTGAGTTTTCCATCTTCAGGTCGTTCAAACAGTTCATCAACTGTGCAACTAAACAATGAACTCTGGAACTTTTCTGCTAAAGTGATCTCTTACCATCGAACTGTGCCTGTCCCATGAAAAACTGAGAGCCTTGCTCCCACTGCCTTTCTAGAAGCTGTTCCATGGTCGAAGGAAACGGGCTTCCCTGCTGCAGATTCGCTTGCAAGCCTGACGTCGAAGGCGTTTGGCTCAGCAGGTGATTCCGATCCACCTCGGTCTTGATTACCTTGGAGCCCGTAGAGGACGAAGGCGTTGCCGATACCATTTCCACGTCGTTGAGGATGGCGGTGTTGAACGAGAGGGTTGGGGTGGCCACGACGTGATCCTTGCTGTTGTTGTTATTGTTGTTGCTGACGGGGGTACTGTTGAATCCGTTAGTGTTCAGCGTGGCGGTGGCGCTGACAAAGGACGCCTGAGGAGGTGCGATCGGCGGTGGAGGAGGCTGCAAGGCGTTCGCGGCCGCATTCTGCGCGGCCACCCGTTCTCGCTGGAAATCGCTGACGGTATCCTAAGACAGAAGCCATGAAATCCATATTCAAAGACGGTCGTATACCGAAACGACGGGTCCTACCAGCTTCAACAAGGCTTTGATTGAACGTCCGCTGCCATTTGTGGAAGTTTTGGAGGAGTTCCGGGGCTTCTTCGTTTTCACCTCGGGACCCGTGGAATCGCTGGATCGCACTCGCTTTGCTGCTACTCGGAAAGGTGGAATGATCTTGATCGCGGGATCTTGCGACTGAAAAGGGACACATAGTTAAACAAGTTCAAAAGAAAAGATAATTTGCAAGCTAGATATTTTATTTCGAACTTCAAAGACTAGTATAATGCCTCTAAGAGGAACTCAAATTGAATTCGCATTTCAAGAACACTCACGGCATCATCACTCTTCATGTCGACTATTTACAAAGCGCAGAATGGCGATTCTCAAATTTCCCAAAGCTTTTTACGTGAAGGCCACTCCGTGAACTCTCAAAATTCCTCGCCAACAGAGAACCAGAGAGACTGACAGCACTCCTCCAAGCGGGGCTTCCTGGGCAACGCAATGAGGATAGCTTGCTCATAACATCAACTAAAAATCCTTTTAGGAAAAGGTGACATTGATTCAGCCCTCCGCAAGGCGCACGCAACACTTTAAACTATTGAAACGCGTCGACTCGAAAACAAACAAAACGAGCCCGCCATCCTCGAAACGTTCGTATCGCAGCTCGCTGAACTTCCGCGGTTAGTAAACAAACGGCGGATCGATTACCCCACGAGGAAATTCTGCTTTTATCGGCCACAAATGTCACGAATGACGAACTGTGAAAGGTGTGCCCGGAGAAAGCAAACAGAACGCCGCCCGGACGGGAGGAAACACTGAGAAGCGATGGATCGATAGAGTTTAAACCCACCACATCGCATATACGCTCCGCAAGCAACACCGACGTCGCCGAAACTCGCCGCGTCAACGCAAAACTCCGACTGACAATTTCCTCGCCGCTCTGGATAGATGGATTTATTGCGTCGTTATCGAACAACTCTGCTCTATCTCCCCGACTCTCCCCAGTTCGCCAGCTGCTGAGCGATGTTGCGCAAACGGGCCCCGGGGAAGCAGAGTCCTACGCCGAAGATCAAACATCCGAGGGTCACTTCGCGTATCCTGGAAGCTAAAAAAAGTCCGAGATTAAGCTTGCCGCGCTTTCAACGACACTCCCAAATACGTCCCTACCGCACTCTTGAAATGACATGCAAGCTGGCGCCAAATTCCTGGCAGAATTCCAAAGTATCGATCGAAGCCCCGGCTGGACTCTTTTCGTTCTTCTCGTTCGTCGCAAAAAAGAGCGCTACTCGCCACGAGCCGGTTCTCCGTTTCACCGTGCAAATAATCGCTATCGCCCCACTCGCGACTATCGATCGATCGTATTTGGCTTCAATTTTAGGTCACAGATGGGTAAACACCGAATTTCAACGTGTAAAGTGCTCGATTTTCACAAAACACAAAACGACTCACCGCTTTCTTGATGTGGGCAGCACAATAGCCGCAGTACTTCACGTTGACCGTGCGAGGACTGTTTCCGTATTCGCAGAGGAGACCGTGCTGTTGACCACATGTCACGTGGAAAACTCTCCGACACCCGGGCTTGTTGCAGGGCATACAGGCGCCGATCTTGGCTTTGGACTGGACGCCGTCTTCTTCGCACAGATAGCAGGGCTTGTTGAATCTGTAAGAGCTGAGATTGCATAGGAAAGCGGTTGGTCAGAGCTTACCTCTCGCTGGGCACTTGAGATATGATGATGGGATCCATACTGTCGACGTTGCCGAATTGCACCTCCGGGATGTAGAGCGCACAGGTAACGTGAGTCCATTTGTTGTCGGCAGTCCGTTTCAGGGCGCCGTTGCTGTAGGGGCAGAGTTCGCACCGGATGCTTGGCTTCTCGGAGGAGACCTTGGTGACGGCCAAGCACTTCGCGCAGAACCATTCGCCGTCGGGCAAGTCGACGATCCCGTAGCAGCCTTGATGGACGGCAACTTCGCAGCCGGGGCCGTCGCAGTACACGAGCGGATTCCCGGCCCAGCCGTTTTCGTCCGCGCACACGCAGCAGCCGCTAGTCATTTCCTTAACTTCTTTCTCTGGAGCCGGAGCAGGAGCGGTGTTCTCGAGGCCGAGCGTTTGTTGGGTGATCATCGTTGTGTTCTTCTGAGGTTTGTAGAGACTTCTTTTCTCGTCGTATGTAGCCAAAATTCATCTTCTGTTCCTCCTGGTCATGGGAGAAAAGGCAGATTTCGCGTTGTGCGAGGCCTGGCTTCTCCCTCCGGTAGGTCAGCTACGGGCGACGCAGTGAGGTCGGTCTGAAACAGGGGAATAACACGTGGGATCAAAACACCCGCAGAAGTCAAAGCACGCCGCGGCTCACATTCGACCCTATCGCACGCAAACGACTGACCACGACGAGAACTCCTAGGAAAACGTGAGCTTCCGTGATGTTTTTGCGCCCCCGCCTCAAATAGGTCGTCGCGATCGACCACACGAATACGCCAAGATAAATAGGAAGAAGACGAAAAAGGTAAGTGAAGCACCGGTCGAAACAATAGACCCGCCCTTAGAACCGGAGACAAACCGACTGCTACTCCCATCTTTGTACGGTATTCTGTTTCCCCTCAAATAAAAGCGAATCTTGGGTTGGGCGCGGCCATTACAGAACGCACCACCCGCCAGCAGGACCGGTGAAACGTATAATCGATCGATGGAATGACACCGGAACGATCTCCTCCATCGACTAATGAACTTTGCTCACCTGCAGCGCAAGTCTTCTTCGTCTTCTTTGCTCCACACAAACAGGAAGGTCGACGAGACTTCGCGTTAAACGCGCCCAACTCAGATCGTCGCAGCGTCAAATTAATAGATAGATGGGCTCTGTTGGGAATAGCTGAAAATCAGAAAAGAAACGGTGAAGAGCAGAAAAAGAAGAGCAACGAAACAATCGATAGGCGCTGCTGTATATCCAAACAAAATTCAAAACAAGTGGCGGCGGAAGGCGGGAACGCGAGAGGACCTGGCCAACCGAAAGCGAGTCGGAGTGACCTTATCCTCGCAGATCGCAATGCACTGACCGCTACAACCCGATCAATCTTGATCGATTAAAAGATTTCGGCCTTCTTCGCTTCGTGCGGCTACACAAAAGTCGCTAACATAGCAATCGATTTATAAGTGACTTATCGCCAGAAGAAGAACGGCGGACAGCACTGATAAGAGGTCGAACTCAGCCGAAAAGCGCAGATTGAATATAAACTGGATGGCTTAATAGCCGTTCGCGAAAAACGCAAGACCGAACGTCAGAAGTTCCGTTCTAAAGGTCAAATCGAATAAATCGAGGAAAAGTACACGAAGCGATTTAAAGGCCCAAGAAAGGCAGCACAAAACAAGCACAAATGATATCGGAGGCTACAAAAGGCGATAATAAAATGACGTAATCAAGATCTGCGTTCAAATGGACCTGAAAACACGAAAAGAAACACTCGATCAGCCGCCCTCGTCCTCCAATCGGACGAGCGATCGCGAAATCCGAAATGGGAAATCCGGATTCGTTTTCGCAAATGTTAAATGCAATCCGGTCGCTGTGGGACCGAACCCCGTTCTGGGCATTCCAGCAATCTTGCAGCTACGGTCTAGACGCGACTACGGTAACGACTGGATTTAGACCACTCGCGGTAGACGAATACCGAATCAAGACGCGTTTTCAGACGATCTATCTCTCAGGCAAGACACGAAGGCCGTTTTTGTCCCGAAGCGGCGGCGGAGGGGAGTCGGTCGGGTGCTCGCTCCTCTGGGCTCCGAGCACCAGTACAGGCGGGCGACGGTGGCCGCGAAACGGGTCGGCGAGCACGTCTTCCTCCCCGTTCGTTCGGTGGTCGATTCTTCGACGACGCGCGATTCCTATGCACACGTCGCGCAGCCCCATTCAATTGGGGAATACGACAAAGGACCTTGCTTGCTTGCTGTTTGCCGTCCCAGAAATCGATAATATTGCGTCGAAGAGTCGACCGCCGAGCGACGTTAGAGGGTGGCCGCCGCGGTGGATCTAAAGGTGAAATCGCGTCGCCGACGATTCGTCTTTGGCGTGAACGAAGAACTGACTGAGTCAGCCGAAAACACGATTCGCGGGCACCGCTACGCTATCTTGGCTCCTCAGATCCCGGGTATGTTTGTGAGTCTTCCGCATTCCTAGCCCTCTCATCGATCGATTTTGTGGCTGCGCCCTCTCGCGTGGTCTTTTCCCGGAAAACTCGCCAAAGTGCAGAATGGAGCGAATTCAAACGCTGTTTTAATGACGCTGTTTCGAGTTATCCGCACTTTATCACACATGTTTTTGATTAAATTGCAACACATTTCGTAAAATATATCCGTTGCTTCAATCTTCCAGTTGCTGTTCTCCTATCCTTGGGCCTTCGTCCCTGATTGGCGCTTCAGATTTTTCTACTGATCTGGGTTCAGGCGGAGATCCCGTGGGCCGCTCTCTGACTTGGATCGCTTCGCTATTTTCCTCCGGAACTTCTGAAATTGTTTGTTTAATGACTCTCGTGGCAGGACTCACCGATTAGAGGTTGCGTATCGTCGGCTCCTCGAGGACTCGCCAATCCATCTTCGTGATGAGCGTGCCGAGCCGAGTTCAGCCTCCGTTCGGCGATAGCATGGGTCGCGAAGAAGATCAGAATAGATATAAGTATGATTATGGACACAATTGCGACAATAGAAACAATCATTACTACAGTATCGCTGTAATCGACTTCTGAGAATGCGAAACGTGCATAGATTGTCGCATGGATCGATCCAGAGCCATTGATACCTGATATTTCACGCGTTTAGAATTTGAAAATCAACTGGAACCGACCTCTGAGAACCAGATCGATCTTCTCCAGCTTCTCGTATTCCGCTTCGGTATCGTTGATCGAGAACGATGAGGAGAAGCTTCCGCCCGATGTTCTCAAATTCGCTGAAAACGTGCTCCACCCCCCAGAGGAACAATGATTGGGTTAATCTGAAATCAGAACAATAACCGCGAATATGAAAATTGTATCAATACCGTAATAACCAGCGTCGTCGTTGTGTTCTGGAAGCCATCAGATGAACAGAACCCAGGGGGCACATCGGATAAGTTCATCTCCCTGCCACCGATCGAAAACGATCTCATCTTGGGACAAAACTTAGGCTCGTGGACAATGAGCATGGGCACGAAGAGCGTTTTCACGAACAATCCATGGGATGTTTGAAACGCGAGGAGAAACAGGCCGAGGAGAACAAGAATCATCGCCGCTGCCCAGAAGAACAAGTTGTTTTCCTCTGACTATCAATGGTCGATGCCACAGCAGCAGCCTTATCGTGTTTACCGACTTTCCCTGGGTCAAAGTCGGATGAAAACAACCGTGTGGAACGCGTATGTGGGTCTCAGATCTTTTATGACTATCTATCTCGGTTGGGGAAAGACAGCGAGACCGCTTTCGGTTTTTAGAGTTTTGGCAACAATAAAATCTGAGCCCTGATCACACGTAAGAGACCAAGGCCACGGTGCAATTTGAAGAGAAACAAAAGACAACAAGGCAAAGTTATCCGGTTTCCTAACGAAGAGACGGAGAAAAATGGGCGAACCGTTCGGTTCCACTAGATCTACACCACCGATTGCTGAGAGCGACAAGGTGCTGCTGGCTTTGGGGCCAGCCACGAAAGAGTTATATACAACAAATGCGGTTATTACAATGTATGCAAAGTACATGAAAATTATAAATAAACAACACGTGTAACAAAATACCAGTTAGAACAAACACATCAGCTCAGAAAAGAGCTATAGGGATTGAGTTTAAATAAACCGCAAAACATGAGATCGAATACGTGAGATACTGCAAGCAATCTGAAAGGGATAGGATAGGAGCAAGTCGAGGATAGCTAGGCTTACCTATGAAGTACCCTGCTCAGCATCATCGTCAGCCCGCACGAGCTGATGCTCGGCGACGTAGAGCTTGGGGTCGACGGACTTCGGGATTGGCGCGATGTGGGTGCGCAACTCGGATTCGATACGGCGGAGGCAGTATCGGTCGTCGTAGGTGATGAGGTTGATGGCGATACCGAGATGGCCGAAGCGTCCGGAGCTAAACGGCGAGGGTTACAAAAGAAACAAGAAAAGGAGGACTCACCGGCCAATACGATGGAGGTAGGTTTCCGCATTACGCGGGAAGTCGAAGTTGATGACCACGTTGACGGCTTGGATGTCGATACCACGCGTCAAGAGGTCGGAGCAGACCAGGTTTCTGCAGTGACCCTGGCGGAAATCGTGGAAAACGCGGTTGCGGTGAGCTTGGGCCATCTTGGAGTGGATGTAGTAGCACGAATAGCCGATTTCCGTGATCTTCTTGGCGAGAAGCTCGACACGTTGCGTAGAGTTACAGAAAATAATCGATTGATTGATGTTCAACTGAAAACCAAAGCTTTATAACCCAGTAAAAAACGCCAGAACTCACCTTTCGGAACAAGGTATTCAAGCAGTGAACCTTCTGCTTCTCCTGTACGTAGGCGTAGTACTGGGTGACACCAAGCAGCGTCAACTCCTCCATGAGGTTGATTTCGTATGGCTTCTTCATGTGCTTGGCCATGAACGTCGCGACGGTGCGCGGGAAAGTGGCGGAGTACAGCATAATCTGGCGTTGCGGAGGGAAGAAAGCGATGAGCTTGTCCAGGATCCCTTGAAAATCTTGCGACAGGAGCTTATCGGCTTCATCGAGGACCAGCGTGTTGCAGTTCTCGGCGCAAGCGACCCGCTTCTCCAGCAAATCCAGGATACGGCCAGGCGTGGCGACAACGATGTGGACAGTGCCGTTGAAACGCATGATGTCGTCGCGGAGATCAGTGCCACCGGTGGTAACCATGACCTGGAACACGAGAAGTTAGCAAGGAGAAGGAGCGATGGACGAACCTTGAGCTTGAGGTGCTTGCTCAGTTCCACGCAGATCTGCGACGTTTGCAGCGCAAGCTCGCGCGTGGGAACCACGACCATAGCTTGCAGATATGGTTTGGTTGGATCCACCTTCTCGATGCACGGGATGCAGTAAGCACCCGTTTTACCCGTACCGTTCTTGGCCCTAGCCAAAATATCTTGACCTAAAACAAAACAGTTGAACGCCTGAAGACGGATTTGAGGTTGGACTCACCCGAAAGTGCGACGGGAATCGATGCTTCTTGGATGGGACTGGGTTTCTCCCACCCTTCTCGAAGATCCCCATGAGCAAATCCCGTTTCAGGTGAAAATCCTCGAAGTCGTTTCCTTTCGTGTCTGTTACGTCCTGCAAATGCACCGAATTCAGGTCCAGAAACTCACTTAGAATGGACTTACCGCGGTTTTGTAGCGCAAATCCCTTGCGGGAAGGTTCAAGTTCTCCTTCCACTTGATGTCGTCCGACGATGATTGTTGCAGATGCTGGTCGCCTCCCATTTCGAAGAATCGCTAATAATCCTCTGCAAAACAAGACAAATCAGCAAACGGCACTATATTCAGACGCGACAGGTCAGTCTTTTGTCTCGACCGCGCCTCTGCCACAATTTCGCGCGCGTGCGACGAACGTTCTTCCAGGTCGAGAGAACACTAGCTTGTGTCAAATCTGAACCTCGTTCACACTTTCCGAAAATTGCAAACGGGCGATAAAAAGCCAAGCGACGCAAGAGGAAAGACGTGGAGATGGCAGAACGCGGCAAGAGGCGGTAGAAACGACGACCGTAAGATTGAAAACGCGCCGCGGCGAGAGCCGAATTTAAATCGTCGACATTTCGCACGTTCGGTTCGATCGGAGATTCGAATCCCCGAGCACGCGGAATATTCGCGTGCTCGCAACGCGATTGCGAACGATTTCGGCGATGAAAAGCGGCCAAAAGCAAAGGAGAGCAATGAACGAGGCATAAAAGTGATCGTTTTTGGTCGTGTAATCGTCAAGGAACCCGACTTGTGGGGCACTTCAACCAAGCAATGATGGAAAGTTCGCGCAGGCGGAGGAGAGATTGAAAGCGATGCCGAAAGTCGGAGCGACCTAAATTCACATTTGAAAATGCGACATTCCACGATCCGCAACGAAATCGGTCCCGCAACGAAATCGGTCCCGCAACGAAATCGCTTTGAATTTGTAAACGGCTGCAAAAAGCGACGAGTTGTTTTGCACGATGTGCTGTCGCAATTTGTGCGAGAATCACTCGAAGAACGAAGTGGCGTTGAGGCGGGACCTGCTGTCACTGACCGCTGACCACGAAGCAAATAGTCGATTGAGCCTAGTCTCGATGCTCAAAGATTCTAGACAGCTCAGAAAAGAACGATTTTAATTAGAGTACGTTTAGCATTCCAGGAAACCAATCCATTCACCAAGGCCATCTCCGCCGGAAGCAAGTGAATATCACCGACCTCCAGTTTCTGGATTCCCTTAATTCAATGCACCAGATCCGCTTTCTTCGCAGATCCGAAATCTCTTGAATCGACTGCCACTTCTCTGTTGTCGCCCATTGGATAAATACAGCTTTTAGGCACCACCTCAGATGCGTTCTTGCGGTCATTGAAAAGTTTCTCCAGCAAGTCGGATCGCTCGGGAAATTCCCAGGATCAACGATTTCTCCCAGTTCATCATACCTTCTTAAAATGCGTTCTTAAAGTCCTTTTTTGCTGGCGTCGTCACTTCCACCACTTGACATACGGCGTCCCTCTTGTCCAGAATTTCAAAGTGCCGCGAGTCGACGGAATCGTCGCGGCTATCACCAACTACGTAGGATTGCCCACTCGGGATCTTCACTAACCGATCCTCGAATTCGTCAAAGATTATCTCCTCGGGTAGCCCGACAACTCTTGACACCCTAAGGATGTTCTCCGTGACTCCGCCCACGAACTATGTAGTCATAAGGTACTTAGTCATGGGGTTATGCCTCGTTCAAACTCATGCGCGACAGCAACAGCGATAATGTCGGCGATGGCGACAGCGACAACGACAGCGACAAGGTAAAATTTGAGTTTGAACACCCCTCGGCGACACCGTGAGCGACACCTTTCCAGTTCTGGTTAATTTTATTGAATTTGATACCATTGACGCTCTCGACTGTCCCAACGCTTGATTGAGTCATCCAGGGTTTCGCCGTTTTGCAAAGTCGGGTGCTTTCAGCGGCCATTTGCGAAGCCGTACGTAATGATTTTCAATCGCATTTGACTCGTGCGTTTGAAAAACTTTTATCTTCAAAAAATGTCAAAGAGCGACGATGCTCATGTTAAACGAAACATTGGAAAACATTTTGTGAACTTAAACTGATTTCTCGCTCCTTCGCCTCTTCCAAACCCGAAAAGGAGCGGAAGTCGACGATGGGCCTCCTCTCCTCCACCTCCGCTTCCGCGTCCTTTCCTTTCTTTGCGCCCCACCTGCGGCCCTCAAGTGTTTGTCGCCCGCGCGCCTTTTCTGTCCACATTTAGTCACTTTCATAATTTGAAATGCCTCCTTCCGTGTTCATCTCCTTGTTCCTGATCTTCTCCTTCTTCTCCTCTGATTCTCTGGCTTGTCGTCTGGACGACCGAATCACGGGCACCTTCAAACGCCTTTCGGATTCGCCCTCTTCCAGGTTCCTCTACGAGAACGTCACAATCGGGTCGATTTCTACGTCGCGATGGGGCGATTGCGTCGAGATCTTGGATCAGAATTCAGTAATCTTTAGCGCCAGGTTAGCTCGTTATGTGTCCCAAAGCTAGATGTTCTGACTTCAGAAGGATGGGAAACTCGGTTTGTTACCGCTGCGTCACCTTCATTTTCCTCTCTCAAAACGTGCTTCAAGTGGCGCACCAGAACGGTATGCAGTTATCTTGTTTTAGAATTTCAGCTTTAACATTTAGAATCCGTGTGCCATGAGAACGCACAGCAAGCGAAGAAAAGTTGCTTCGACTCGAACCTGGTGTCCACCGCCGAAGGGACTTTTCTTATGCGCACCGAATCTCTGCGTGAAGAATCTTGCGGGCTTGACGGACAATTCGAGGTTTCCTTCAAGTCAAAGAGCTCCAAAGCCCAATGTGACATTTCGTCAGGGTCTTCTGTTGTTATTTCGGCGGTAGAATAGACTTCATATCCGTTTTGTTTAGATGACTAACTGCGAAAACGTAAACCAGTGGCGGATTTTCTATCAAAATTGTTCTTTTCCTAGTTTTGGTTTGTATTTCTATTTGTCGCTGAATTTCACTTTACATTTTTCAGATGAAGAACTCCGCTGCCTTGGATCGTGGACGGACAAACTGGCTTCTCGTCGCTATGTGATGCTATACAACTCTGAAACCGAAGATTACAAGTGTGGAGTAGGATTCCGATTTTGAGGGTACGTTAACACTATCGTATTTCAGATCTTTTCGACTAACCAAAATCCTGGAGAAATTGAAATATTCTTTGGATCAGAGACGCGGGATTGCACAAGGATCGATCCCTCCGGATTCAATGCCCAGGAGATCTACCGATTCCGGACAAGTGAGGCATCTATGGAGTCAGTGCTCGTAATCAATTTTAGAATCCGATTCTCGGTCCTTTTCGCCGTGCAGATTTCCAGAATGGATCCAAGGAGAATACGACTCGCTCAAGGTCTCCAACGACCAGCTGGAATACATCCAGCTGGCCGCCGACTCCGTCCCGGTGTCCACGTACTGCGTTGCCGTCGAGAATCAGCGTGTACTGGTTTATTCTGAAACGAAATGGTATTTTGGTAGAACTTGAAAAGAGTAGTAACCTTGAAATTCAAGCGGAGAGCCCCTAGGATTCCACTGCCTCTGGTTCCGACCAAGAAGTCAATCGGTGCTGGAGTACAAGACGACGAGTTTCGACCCGATGATACCTCTCTGTGCAAGTAGGATTTGGTTTTGAGATCTGATTCAAGATTATTATTATTATCAACGGAGCTGTGCGCGCTATTGCGCGAGGTTTCTGTTTCAAAATATGTTTCAAGTCGGCGCTTCGCGCCTCCAAAAAGACATAAACGCATTGATTTAGTAGTTTCATAAATTTTTTCGAAATACTGCAAATTATATATTATTTGGTTCCAAATTTTGTGCATATTCGATTGAGCCCAAAAAAACCCGCAAATTTGGCGTTTGCGGCACCAATTTAGGCGCCAACGCGGTTGCAAAACCGACCGGTCCGCGGCGACGGCTAAACGCGTGCAAACGCAAATTGCGCCGCTACCGTAACCCACGTTCGCTCAATCAGGCAACTCGCGTCTGGAAATTTCGTGGCACACGGACGGACGGACACGTCTGGATCGTTCTCCTTTATTTAATAAAGGATAAGGGGATTTCAGGGACGACAAGCAGTTCGAGGCGAACGTATGGAGCGCAGTTTTAACAAAGGAATCGGAACCAGTTCCGTGTGGATTTGAAGGGTCCTTCGTGACTCCGAAGGACCTCCAGCAGAGCGACTGCTACCGAGTAACCTACGATTGCAAAGCCAAGGAATCGATGAAGATCACGTCGTCCTATTGTGATTCAGGAACTGTTTTTGATTGTGGGTGAAATGTGGCTTTGTCTTAGTCAGTTTAATGTTTCAGCGGTCGGTTACACGTGCCTCGCGACGTGGCGCGAGGACGACTTCACCTTCATCTACGCCAAGAAATCTAACTCGAACTCACAGAAATGCTTTGTAAGTAATCTCTCCTTGTCCTCTTTCATCTCTTTTTCAGGTCACTCGAACCTTCAACGGACGCTTCTTCCTCGCCGCCGCCGGCAGTTCTTGTCCCCGGAACTTCAACTTCACCGCCAACGCGGACACCACGCTGGTCCTCGAACCCGAAAACAAGTGCATCTCGGAAGCCAATCTGGCCACAAAAATCGTCCCAGTGGCGAACGAAACTTTTTTCGACGACAAAAGCCGCTCTTCGGCTCGTCGTTTTCCTGTGTTTTTAGTGATTTCTTTAGCCGTTTTGCCCCTCGTCTTGCAATAAACAACCGTCCTCCTCTCAATCAGCGATAAACAGCCACTCTTGGTGGGCAGGAAGACGTTTTCCTTGCCACCGATTCTCTTCGGCCGTTTCATCGTTTCAAGTTGCGATTCGCGTGTTCAAAAAAGTTTTGCTCGGCTGTCCAGCAGCTCGCGGCGCCGCGATCGATTCGTTTCGGCATCGATTAGTAGCTTCGCGTCGAACTCAAGACCGACTGGCGGGAAATCGTTTTCAGATGAATTTACCTCACCTTTGGCTTCTTTTGGCGCCGTTTCTGGTTATACCAGTGGCTGAAGCGCTCATTTACAAGGCGGTTTACGTGCCTTCGATCTTTGTCCTGAACAAGGCCTGCTCGGAGATCGACCAGTTGATTGTAGGAAGTGAAGCTCCAATCGCTCGCGATATGCACACTTGCGCGGACAGGAATAACGAGAGTCAGCATTCGATTCTTGTAAACAATGTACGATTTTTGAAGAGATAATTTAGGGAATCTACTTCTTTTAGGGAATCTCAGACTTTACTCCCCCATAATTCAATTCGTTTCAGAACTCACCAAACTACAAACCAGTTGAAACCTTCGACCCGTCGAGCTTGACGATCAAAGTAGAAGACATCAAAGGACGTATGCATGTTGGAACTATCGACCTGTCGGAGGAAAATTGGGATCGTCTCCGGGACAAGCGATTGCAACTTCAAGGTGAAATTTTGAATAACATTGAAACAGTCATCTCCGCTATCCCCTCTATTAAATAAAGGAGAACGATCCAGACATGTCCATCCGTCACGAAATCATGTCACTGCCTGATTGATGAGGGGCGGCATACTGTAGTTTTCCGATTGTTGTTTGTCGCACTTTCGCGTGCGGCGAGCGATAAGCGGTGTTTTGAGCGCCGGTGGACGAGCAACGCAGACAATTTTGAGGCAGAAAACGCAATTTTGGTGATTTTTTTTAGATCAAGCGCCGAGTGTTCTGTTAGCCGAAAAATCGCGTTATCGAGGCGCGCAGCACCGTGACAATCACACAATGAGTATTATGAGGAGCGTAGCGACGAACAGCTCTGATTTAAAGAACGAATTCTCGCGCAATAGCGCGCGCGGCCCCGTTGATTAGCAAAATATTTTAGATGAAGAGAGCAAATCGCTGATCGAAGTGGGAGTTCGAGCTCAAATAGTCACTTTCGAAACGGAAGAGGCAACGTTCTTTGGAAAACTCTTCCGATCTTCCATGATGGTAGAATAGAACATGTCTGGATTATCGATTAACCAAAAGCTTTTTGAGGGAGTGAGCCTGGCTGGGTCGATGTCGGTCGTCTTTGCTTTGTGCTCAGTTGTCCGAGAGAAGTTCCGCAGGAAGGTTTATCTGGACGACATCAGAACTCCGAAAACCTTCGAAGATCAGCGATGGAGACTTCAAGAAAGCCAAGAACGCTTGGTGGGTGAGAAGGTGTTTGAGCGTATTCATAGTCAAATTCATTTAGATCTCGGACGACAACGAAACCGAGGACATTCTAATTAATCGGGAAACGATTTCCAGATTGTCGAAACCTTTGATCGAAATCGATTAGGACCAGATGCGTTATGTAAATCTTTGATTTGCTCAAAACGGTTCATCGGGCTGCGAATTCAGTTGCGCTACAGAATAAAGATAAGCTTTAGCGTCGCCGTAGGGGACGCTCTTCGCCGATTTTCCACACATCGGACAGTTATCGCCGTTGTCCGCTAACCTAAACGGATAGTGAGTTTAAGACGGCTAGAGAGCCTTACTTTATAAACTCGGATCTAATGGTCGAGAAGGAACACTCGGGACAAAGACAAAAGTCATCGGCGATGATGTGGCGGCCCTGGAATAAGAAATTTTAACTTCCAAAATACAAACAAACTTACCGTAACCACACAATAAGGGATTATGTTCTTGCACTCCCCACAAGTCAGATCGAATTCCGCAGTCGGCTGATCGCAGTGGGGACAAAGACTCTTGTTGTCCACTTCGCTGCCCGTTTTTTCCTGCTTCCTAAGAATTGCTGCGGTCAAGTTGAGCTGAATTTCAGGGTTTGCAAACCTGACGATCGCCTCGATACGTTTCCGGTACTTTTCGTCAATTTTCTTGCGATTTTCTGGCCGCAGAAGCATCACAGCGTAGTTGAAGGCAGAGTGGCGCAGACCTGCCTTGGAGCAGGTGATTACGGTAGATGTCAGGATAGGGACGACGTCTAAATGCCTTTGAGTTAACGAAGAACTTGAGGGTGTTGTGTACGAGATGGGAATCTGCTGATATTGTCGGCCACGCGAATCAGCAACCTCGCCGCGGTGTTCTGATCGTCGCGTTTTATGTGCATCTAAATGAACCGAATCATCGCAATCCTATGATTCGAAGATACCTTCACGATCAAGTAGCTGTGAACCAGCATAAGATTGTTTACCATCTCTGCTGGAATTCTGATTCTTTGTTGCTTTAGCTCTTGGGTCATCGCTGCAATTAGTAAATTGAACACTGGATGGAACAAGAACCTACTGAATAGGAGATCTCTGGCCATGCGATAATTTCCGCGATTTTGCTCCTCTCTGGCAATAATGGTCGCCGTCTTGGCGGCCGAGGGGTACATTTTCGTGGCCACGTAGAATCTAAAGAGATGGCGTGGGTCTTTCGGGACTCCGTCGACTTCCCCATCAGGAATTCCGGCAAACGCTCGGCTAGCTGAGGATCCTTCGCTTCTGAGGCACATTCGATCGCCAGCTGCATCGCCTCGTCATCTTCTCCATTTAACAGCAGAAGGTCCATCGCCTAAAGCTTACTCATTTTGAGCTAAGAATTCTAATCACTCACGGTTCTGTAGTTCTTGGACTTGAAGTGGAACTTGCCGGCCATTTTCGTCTGTTTCCGGTTCACGAACCATTCGGCAAGTTGCTTAAATTGTTCCGTTGTGCCTCCCTCAGCGATACAATCGGCGTAAACCTCCATTTTCTCTTCAGCTTCAGCGAGATGAAACGCTTCCTGGAACACAAATTGATAATCAACAGTTATTTCTTACAAACCTGGTGGCAATGCGACATCACGAGAAACTGGATCGCCGACGAATGGTCTCCAATCTTACTAAAGAACCTAAAACTCACAATTTATATACTTAAGTATCCCATATGTCGCAGAACGCACTTTGCCACCAACTTCGCTCCTTCCACGCTTCGACTCTCCCTAACCACCTTCACAGCTTCTTCCGGAAGGTTCAGTTTGTCGAGGAGGATCCGAACAAGGCTATCGTAATCCTTGGCGTTCTTATAGGCCTAAAAAACATTACAGCTAATCCACAATCTTACGCTCACCAAAGCGGCCGCCTTGTACTTCTTCTCGTGCTCCATCACCTTTCCGTACTGTGCGTGAATCTTTGGAGATTTCACGTTCGGCAAAAGTTCGCTCACTTTCGCCCTTAAAAGTCAAAATAACACATGTTCAACGTTCCCAAACACACCAATTCTTCGCTTTCAAACTTACGGCGGCGGCCCGATCGTAAAACATTCCGATTTCGTAGAGGTGCGCTGCGTCATTGAATTGCTGAAAATATAATCAAATATGAATTCCGGAAATGTTTTTTGCCTTCATCTGCTCCAGGATCGTGGCACAATCCCTCTTGACCACGCGGCCGGCGATTTCGGTGGCCATCTCCATCCCCTTTCGGATGTTCCCCGTCCGAATGCTCATCTTCGCTACTCCCGACGAGCAGATCTCGTTGTGCTCTAGGACCTCGTCGTTGCTTTCGTCAACGTCGTGGATGATTCCCTTCTCGTAGAAACTCAGCGCCTTGGCGTATTCGCCTCTAAACATATTTTGTAAAAGAACGTCGATCGAACGCATGACGCACGTGAATTCGAGTTGTTGTGCATATTCCTTCGAAATGTAAACAATCTGATCTGGCGCCAGCCTGGCAGCCAGGTCGAGCGCCTTGTCCCAATGCAGCAGGTCTCTTCGCATCTTAACTGTTTCGGTTAAGAGACTGCTCCCATCCACCGTATACCTCCAGGGCTAGGGTCGACTCTGTGGACTGCAAGAAGTATTCTTCGGCTTTGTCGTACTGTTGTGTGACCATTGCGAGGTGTCCGGAGAGGAGCATCTTCTCCTCGATCCACACGATCTCCTCGAGGCTCACGACCATTGACACGTCGCCCATTTGGCGGAACACTCGGAGCGCTGCAATCGCCTCTGGTCAAACAAAGTGAGAACCTATCTATCGTTAGTAAAGTGTTTCTCCACTGATAAGCGAAGGGATGATCGTAGGGCAAACAAGCACACGTTTCCACTTCGAATTCTTCGCCGGTCCGTGGTGGCGCTTTTACCTAATTCGATCTCGAGGTCCATCATCGCCGAGAACCCAAATTGTCGCCAGTTTTCGTGCACCTTCGTGTGTTCGCAGATTCGCCACGCGTCCTTCCATCTGAAACGGAACCGACATTTATGACGTAAAGGGACCACGGAATCTCGCGATGTGTCATTCTTTCGAAATCGAACATTATTTCAGATGGGCGCTCAGAGGCTGCTGCTCGTGGCGGCCTTTTTAGCTGCCAACGCTTCTGCTACTTCCTACCTGAACGCGCCTTATATTAAGGTTACGGGAATACCATGTACAGATATTACGGAATTGACTCTAAACAAAAAGACCTTGAAGATTAACATAACTAAAGGAGCTCGGAACTGCTTCACCGATGAAGGAACGACAACGATTGTCAACGAGGTTAGTTCGACCAGGTTCCCGAGCTTGTTATAAATCATGTTTTCAGGCTTTCCAAAGTGAGGTCGATTCCGAATCGGTCGATGTCCCGTTTATCTTGAAAGGAAAGTCGGCATACGAGGGTACGTTCAAGGCTGGATCCAGCCCCTGTGACCAAAAGGTCCACTTGAGTGCATCTCCTACCACTACGACTTTCACGACAACGAAGATTCCGATAACAAAGAGTGCATCATTAGTTGTAGTATCACAGGATGCGGCAGAAACCAAAGGCCCCGTTTTCATCGTCCGAGCTCAAATCCAAAACATAGAAGTCGTAGGCGGAGGAAACACAACGGCTGTGGTGGTTGCTGTGATCGAGGTACTCGAACACTCCCAATTTCTTTATTCGCCGGTTTCTTACAGGGTCTGCTTCTTCTCGCTATCTTCGCTTACATCATCTACATATTCTGCTTCCGAAACCGTCCTTCGAATCTTGCCTCCTCGCGCTTCAACAACTCCACGATGTCTTATCCTGAACCCGTCAGGCAGCCCAACCCTCCTCTGCCCATGAACAACTTCACACAGTCGCAGCCTCCGCCACCAGAGCTCCCTCAGGTTATAACAGTCCTCATAATACCCTTAATACAGTGATCCCTTAGCAGCGCGGCTGGAGTCGTCAGCCCCTCCAAACCGCCACGACGCCTGCTGTAGATCCTCTAAACGCTTGGGAAATGGAAGAACACGGACCGCATCAAAGTAATAACCCGATCGAGTTCTACGAAATTACTGACGTTTTGTTAAGATAACGGAAATGCTCAACACCTTTCTCCGTCCAGCGCGCTTCCTTCGATACCCCGCGTGGTCCGCCGACGAAGCAGCTGCCGAATCCCACTCACCGCAACTATCTCGATGACTACGAAGACGACTTTTGAACGTCGCGATCCGTGATTTTGTAAATAAGACCGAAGATCGCTTACCGCTTGAGTGTTAGATTCTGCTTCAAGAGGCTCTGGAGCACCGCTGGAGATTTGCCTTCGAGCATAGAATCGCTTTTGTGGGTGTCTAGCACCAAATCCGTCGGTCGTCCGCTGCTCGTTAGGCAATGTACGATTCCTTTGTTGAGGAGGAGAGGTTGGTAGCCATAGGGAAGCCGAGTTAGGCCTAGGTGTTGCACGTATTCTCCTGAATCAGAGCATGAGCTATTTAAGACAACAAAGATGGGGTCACCGTTTAACTGATTTCCGGAAATCAGAAATACGTAGAGATTCGTTTCGTCGAAAACCACAAAAGTATCCTTGTCCACGGTAAAACTCTCCCAGAGACATCCTTTGAAGAGAGGCGTATTATAGAGGTTGGGAAGAGCTGAGAGATGGTCATCGATGGGGCTGTAGAGGTAAACGTCATGTTTCTCGTCGAAGAACATTAGCCGAACTCCGTTGGGTTCCGGGAAGATTGCTCGAATTCCCCTAGAGTGGCGGTACTCGTTCACCATGACCCACTCGTCCAAGGAAAAGTACTGGACATGCCCAGCCTAAATTTCGGGTTCGATTAAACTCTAGGAAAATTCACGAACGTCGGTAGCGTAGATGAAGAACTGGGACGTTAGGCCGAAGTCCGTCAATTTCGCGGAAGAAGAATGTTGATGGCTGCTTTCTGGGAACATCTTCGAAACCGAATCGCTGACGTATCGGCCTTGCGGATTCCGAATCTGACAAAGACGCGTTAAGAAAGGATTATACAGATAACCCACTCGATGTAGTTGAGCTCGGTCATCCATTTTGGCCACAGCGAAGAATTGACCAATTTTGAAGGAGGTCACCGTAGATACGTACTCGTATTCGTAAGCCAGCCTAACACCTGCCAAAAAATTGAGTTAAGATGTTTGAAGCACAGAGTTACAGTACCTTCTTTAACCTCTCGAGAGAATTCGTAAAACCACGCATAGTTATTCAAGAGAACTGCGACGTGGAATGGCCCGACCGTGATCAAAGAAGGCTCTACCTTCGTTGTAAATGTTGCCGGAGGTTTCTAAATAGAAGTCTTACTTCAACAGAGCAAATTATTAAAACCAAGTCAGCTCCGTGGTAAACAGTGATTTCTTGAAGCGAAGATAGCACTACGATCGTGCCTCCGTACGCTGCTCCCAAAACCGGCATCCGGGTCAGATAAACGAGGAAACTCCCCGTGGTTCCGGAGATCGCCATCAAATTTCCATCGTCGCTTGTGCGAACTTTCTTGTAAGCTAAAAACAAAATCAGGATTGGAAAATCGTCATCGTTTCTAACCAGGATCGTCGGCGCCAATTTCGAACAGATTTGAAACGTCCTCGAGATTGGAGATTTCACGAGCTTTGAACCTGAAAAGCGTTTCCAAAAATTTTGAAAGACTGAAGAAATTGCTTACTGATTATCACCGACAGCGATTATTCTGTCAAGTCCGCGGCTAATGGACATATCCCAAAGGGTCCTCTTGAAGTCCTTTGCAGTGAATATCTCCGCCACCTGGTTGTCGTTCATCGTCGTGTTCACGCAGATCAGGTGTCCCATTTCGAATCCAATAAGCATTCTGTCTTCGGTCAACCACTGATAGGTGACCACTTTTCCATAGGAATCGTGGAATTGGAGGTTGATGGGTGCATCGGCGTTAGCCAGATGCACCATCATCATCTGCTTCTTGTTGATAAGTACCGTAATCGTATACGCGTCCTCGGGATTCACAGGCGCTCCGGCACTCGTCGTGGTGGTGTTCGTGCGCACCATGTCCAAGTTCGAGAGGTCTCCGGTCCCAGAAAGGGAGTTCAGGGTGTCCCCGGCCATATTCGAGATACTCAGCGTGTGATCGTCAGAACCCAGGATCAGGTATTCGCCGTCGCGAGAGAACGCGCCACAAACGATCGCTTTTTGGTGCTTCCCGAGGATCGGAACTTTCCTGGAATGGGTGGAAGTTAGTCGTCGCGGAGCTTTAAGAGGGTGGATACCGCAAGGTTTCCCTGTTGTAGAGAAGTAGGTTTCCTTTGCTGTTGCCGACGGCGAGGACTGGCAGCGTTGGGGACCATTCTAGGTAGGTGGCCTTCTCCCTGAAAACTTGAAGTTACCGCATCTACGAAGCCAAACTAAGAAATTAAATAAAAAAACAATGCCGGCTTGTCAAACACATCGATCAACTGAAAACGCTTTCGTCCGACTGATCCGCTCACTTCACGAAGCTCCAAAATGGTGCTGTGCAAAAACAAAGTATCAGACAAACGCTGTCTCTCAGACATCAAATCCGTCGATTTTAAGCAACTCACTTGCTTCCCATACTAGAATCGATATATTCGATCTGCTTCGAATTGAAATTCCACATTCCAATTGCGCTTGTCGAATCGTTAGCAAACGCGAGGACTTCTCCATCTTTGTCCCATGTGAGCAGCGTAACGCTTCTATACAAAGAATTCAGTCCCGCAAACTTAAAATCACCACAAACCCAGGAGACTGCAGCTCATCCACCGCCTGGCCGCTGCGATTCAAAATGCGCAAAGAAGTATTCGATCCAGCAACGGCGATATGATTCCCTCTCGGTCGCCACTCGAAGAGCACAGGACCATCGCTGCCAAGCGCCTTCGGTCCAAGTCGGAATAGAAGCTAAATTGACGCAAATACGCTTAAATTATAGGTTGCAGTAACCCTACCTTCATCGAAACGCACAAGGCAGCGTGTCCGACCTAGATATACATAACGCGCGCCTCGCGACCGTCCGCTCCCATGGCAACCAGGATAGTGCAAGCATAAATGAAACAACGGTTTATTCGACCATTAACAAGAACAATCATATCTTCAATAACAGCTTATGAAACAAGAGCAGAGGCGGTGGCCGACTCGTACTTCCAGGTGGGAGGAAGCTGGCGCTTGGTCTTGTAGTAGCGGGCCAAACGGTGGATGCGGGATTCGACGAGAATGAGGCGGTACTTCGAGTCACGGTCCTTGCGGTTGCGCTCCAAGTGCTTGCGGATGCTGACGGCCTTCTTGATGAGGTGGTAGAGATCCTCGGGGATTTCGGGGGCCATTCCCTTAACCACACATCAATAACAGCGAAAATGGCGGAAAACCTTACCTTAGCCTTCAAGATACGGACGATCTTGTTGCTGGTAACGCGACGGACCTGGGCGACACCATGGGAGTCACGGAGGATGACACCGATCTGGGAAGGACGGAGACCCTTGCGGGCAAGCTTCACAATCTGCTCCTGGACATCGGCGCTGGTGAGCTTGAGCCAGGTGGGGACCGAGCGGCGGTAGGGGAGGGCGGACTTGGAGATACCCTTTCCGGGATTGTGCATACGACCCATGGCTGCGAGTTATTGATACCTCTCGTTTGGTCTGCAATTGAGACGAAAAATTAGGATAACAAACGGCAAATCGCGCGAAACATAGCTAAAACACGCAAACTGATAGAACCAGCTTCCTACAAAGATTATTTCCACGTCAATAACACAATTCAAAATGATCTCTAGCTGAAAGAGCGATATTCCGCAGTGGAAGTCAAATCTCAAAGATTCCACCAGTTCCGTTGGAAATTCCAGCAACAAATCCTCATTTGAAGCGTTCGCACGCGCGGCGAAGAATCAAACACTCTTAGAATCTTGCAAACACGCTTGTAGCCCACGATCGCACTCAAACGCGGCAAAAACATTCGCATTCACGCAGCATTTCGGTCCCAATTTATCGCAAAACTCGCCAAACCTAGAAAATCAAACAGACGCAATCCCAATCGCGTTACCGTATCCAGGGTGTTTCCTTGCGGGAGTTGCCACGAGCGACAGCTTCAAATCTTCTCGAAACTTCTACCGTTCGTTTTCGCGGTATTTACGATTTTCGAATTTCGCTGCGACGCGGCGGCGAAGTTCCGAGGAATTTCGAGGATTTTGTGGAACGATTTCACGTTTTGTGGGGTGTTGAGAGCTTCGAAAGCTACAGGAAGCCGCGAATTAGGCTTCGAGTCATTTTCTGAACGAATTTTAATGATATTTTAGGATTTTAGCTATGGCTTCAGCTAATACATATGTATTGTCAGATTCCCATCAGGTACCATATAACAAGTCATTTATTGGACCCATTCAATAAGCTCTCCAAAATTACAAATTCGTTCCAACAATTGTCTTCCTCATCACAGATGCATCACGAAGGATTCATCGTCGGTGTAATCCTCCAAATCCCTGGGCACGTCCGCGCCCACGCACGGGCGTTTGGGGGCGTGGATCTCGGCTTTGGTAATAATTTGAGGTCGATCTGGCTTCAGCGAATCCAAAAAGGCGAAATTTGCGTGCGTTTTCTCGCTGGACTTTGATTCTTCGACTCCAATGTCCTCTCGCGAGTTGTTCACAGCGTAGTCGGGAGAGGAGAGCGGCGTTCCCAGTCCCGAAGTCCGTGTAGATTCGGATTCGCTGCTCCGATCTTTTTCAAGTTCCTCGCTTTCAATGTGGGCTAACAGAGCGATCATATCTCGCAACAGTTTTCCGCACTAAAATTCAATTTACATATGCGTTAATTTCAGACGCTCCAACGCACTTCCATCAAGTTCGGATCGTGCTCTTGGGCTCCGGTTTCCTGGCGGTACTTCTGCTCATCGACTTCGCTCTCGGCAAGTGCCTCGCCCACGACGCTGATTCCTGTGCGGACGTAGCGCGGTATCCGATCGCCGCCTTCTACGGAACTGAAGTAATCGGCCAAGATAAAGCAGATGTTTTCTATTCGACGCAAGAACTTCACGTGGAATGGCCGGAACTCGACGCGAGTCATCTGTAACCAGTAAGTCACCATAATTTTGAAAATTATAGATGTACCTGATATAGCTCAATTTTAGTGACCATGAGATAGTCCATTGTGTTCTTGCGAATCGAGGAGGAAGAACCGTTGGCC
Source organism: Steinernema carpocapsae (assembly GCA_000757645.3). Taxonomy (NCBI): domain Eukaryota; kingdom Metazoa; phylum Nematoda; class Chromadorea; order Rhabditida; family Steinernematidae; genus Steinernema; species Steinernema carpocapsae. Next base: position 3,810,992 of record AZBU02000008.1, read on the forward strand.
AGCGGAAGACGGCTGATCTCCCAGAGGCACTCAGCGAGGCACTCCAAGATCTCCATGCGGAATCGTTGGCAACTTTTCTCGGATTCCAACTTCTCGATGTAAGCCTTCCACCAGTCACAAAGCTTTGAAGCCTCCCTGGAATCAGCTGCATCGGCCAACATGTGCTTGTATGAGCCATGACAGAGAAGAAGAAGTTCCCGCTCCGCTTTTGCCGGATTCACTTTCTCGATCAACCTGACGCACTTTGAGTAGTTCTCCACGTCGTATAAACGGTTCGCTGCGTGCCACACGTCAAGATGCGTTTCGCCGTTGATAACTGCATGGGTGATCATGGTCCCCGACGTCGACCCTGAAATGATCAGAGATTAAACTGGCTTTGGAACCCAGGTCGAACCGTTCGATAACTCCAAGGAGAAGTTGTTCCGTTTCTGAAGAGCCGACATCTTCTGGGAGGCCCGCCTGGCTACCGTACCCTCCTCCAGTTTCACGATTTCTTTGAGAAACTCCATCTTCTAAACTAAATGTTTATTCGCTGCAATCCAGTAGTGACGCTCTCGAGGAGCGGCGGCTCTCGAGAAAACGAGGAATTCGAGGACGACGACTCACCGCGATGATCTCATCGGTGGTGGAGACGACCTGTGAAGATCGCGCGAAAGCCGATCGATGAGATTCCTGGAGTTCGACGAGTTCCGAAGCCAGTTTGAGGATTCGTTCCAACCGGGATTCCATGCTTCCAGAGGACCCTTAAAACATGTCAATCTGAAACATATGGATCATACGGAACATGTTTAAATGTCGCCGAAGACGTCAGAGATAACCGCGAATCACACTACACCTGGCGTTCAGTGCGACAAGCTGATTCTCCTACGTTTCGCACTCAATTAAGCTCTCAGACTAGACTCAGACGTCCGTCTGACGCTTTTCAGACGTCTGAAACGCAATCCGCCGGCTGTCGCGGAACAAGCGGCGAAACTGTCGGCAAACAGCGGCCCGCGCGCAGGAAGCGAGGGTCGGAGAGGAGAAGTAAGGAGATGTGTGACTATTTGTTTGCATGTGGGTAGAAAAACAGACGAAGGGCTTAGAAGCTGTCAAAACAGTCGTTTAGCTACACGTGAGACGCGTTAACACGAAACAGGCGACAGAGGAATTCCTTTGACTACCAGGATTGCGCCTGTCGGCGATTCCATTATGGTGAGGAGCGACTGAAAGCGAAGCGAAATTGAGTCAGAGGAGGGACGCGAGGCAAAGAGGAACTCGCGATGTTGCGCGCGCGGAGGATTAGTTGGGAACGTCGCCGAGGAGGAGTATTTTACAAATGTGTGTTTTTGAAGGTGGTTTATGTGTGTTTAGGAAAGATTACGGAGGAGGGAATGTGACCACAAAAGGGACTCGAAAGGAGCCGAGGTCGCTTTGTCACGGTTATCAGTAAATTCCATTCGATTGTGACGTTTGCAGGTGGTTTAAGCCCTGTGTCACTCTTTCCAGCAATCCTGCGTGTAGCCCTTTCTAGTTTCTGTTGTATCCATGGAATTTTTTTCTTTCATTACGGTCGCAATCTTTTCGTAGTTAAAACAGTCTGTAAAGCAGTTAATCAAGTAAGCCGCACTCGGAATGTTTTACTATAGTAATGGGCGTTCTTAAAAGCGGTAAATTTACTGCATAACAGCCATCGTGGGATGAGTTCAAAGCCGTTAACAACAACATTAACCCCTAAAGGTCAATTAGCTTATACTTAATTTGTTTGGAACCTTAATTTTCTTAAGTTTGACTTAAGAATTGTAGGTGGCCTCTCAAGGTTAAAAGTCCATAGGTCACCAAAGCCACCCGCCAACATTATGGAATGCGTTCGAAGCCGTCGAAAGTAGATAGTCATTAAGGAATTACCAATTTAATCCACCATCCGACACGTTCAAACACCAACACAAGCATAAAAGGAATAAGTGGCACGAGAACGACTACCGAATAGTAGCCGAGGGAGGCAGAATCCGAAAGAAAGTTTGATAAGGGCGCAGGTCGGCGGACGCCGGCGATAACGCGCCAAGGAGGCCACCGATCAAGCTATTCTCATCCTAGGGTTCCTGCGCCCGATTCCTCCTCGGAGCAATTACAAAAACGGGTGCGTCTTCAACGCGTCCATAAAAACTCAATTAATTTTGTATTAAGTGGAAGTGGGACCGATCGAGGTTAATCCAGCGCGCGTCGGATGAACGGCGGATTTGGGAAGAAGAAGGTGGCGGAGAAGTCAAGAAACGCCGCTGATCCGGAGCGTCTTCGAGGCGACCACCTCGAAGTGGCCGATGTGGGAGATCGGGCGCAGCGAGAGGTGGATCGTCTTTTGCGAGAAGAGGTGCCCCAGTCCGATGGATCTCAAGAGGAACCTGTGAATAGGATTCACAAAGGCGACGATGCAGAGTGCGTTGGCCACCGGCTGCCAGGTTATTGTCATCGCCATTATCTGTAATTCCAAATTTAGAGAGATGCGATTGCAGATTTACGACTCACCGGCCCGGCGATCCTCGCGTCCATGTTGCAGATGACGGCGGCGAATACGGTTACAAGGGGCAGAAGGAGGAGAAAGACCGGGAAGAGCGCCTGGTAGATGAGGGCCTTTGTGAGGCGTGTGTGGAGCAGCACAGTCTTCGGAGTCATTTTCTGACGCGATTTCTGGAGCGTTCGGAAGATGGTGACACTGAAGGCTATGACGTTCGTGTAGGTGACCACAAGGCAGCCAGAGAGGACGAGGATGTAGAAGATAAAGGGGAAGGTTACGGTAGCCGTGGCTTCGAAGCGCATCCAGGATCTGACCGATTCTTGGGAGAGGGGAACCGTATGTCGAACAGCCGAGTAGAATGCTTCGAAAGACTTCTTCTGGTTCATGACCCACACGCCGCTGACCATGAAGGAAACGCAGAGGACGCCGATAAGAAACGCCGCCGTGAAGACGCGGCGGAAGCTGAAAATGGCGCGGAATAAGTTTGGCCTGAAAAAAAGAATCAGATCGAGAAACGAGGGTGTGGAATCACCTGCAGAGGACGACGTAGCGGTAGAGGAAGGAGACAGGGAGTATGATGATGTTGAGCAAGAGGAACCCAGAGGTGAGCAAGAAGACCCGGAAGGCCCAGGAGGTAGGCAGAAATTGGACGATCCCGTTGGGGACGAGGAAGATGACTCCGCTGTCGATGAAAATGGTCTGAAAAGCAGAGATTGCTAGTGAGATGTTTTTGTGAAGTTCCAGACTTTCCTTAAAATAAGAAAAACTAAAAATGTCGAAAAGCGTTTATAACAAAGTTATCACTTGATTCGAAATGCTAAATTTAACCAAATTTTAGTAATTAAAATGTACTCTGGTTATATAACATGGCGACCTGTAAATCATGGATTGGCAAAATGTCGCGGAGATCAAAAACGCGCGTAGGAAACACGTAGGCAAGAAATAGGTTTTTCTAGTGATGTGTTAAAGTTCTCCGTTCTTTTTTTCTGCACGTTTGACGACAATTCTAGTTAGAATTTTGCAAATAGAAGTTCAGTGCTCAGAACTAATGTGCATTCACAGAACTGTTAATTGTAATTAGATCTACAGTAGATATACGATCCCCTCACTACAAATTAAACCCGTGAAAACGAAAACAAGGAAACGGTTCAGAAGCCTTTGGTTTTGCGAAATAGTTGCAAACTCTCCATTTGCGACAACGGAATTTACAACGATTGTAAAAGTGTACAAAGCGTGTAGGTGTAAGCAAATAAATGAATTATCAAGAAGCATTAAATACCTAAGTCGGTGCCACACGTCTCAATCTGTTACCAAACAAAACCCAACTCACCAGATTTACCGACATAGAAACCAGCGTGTAGAGGAAATCGACGACAGCGTGAGCTGCTATAAACCATCTGTATGCTCCAAGGTCCTCTTTCCGAAGCCTGAAACAAACCGCCGCAATAGTAAAGTTTGCAATTGCGGAGATGGAGCCGGCGAGGTAGTTGCATACGGTCACGGCTATCATAAGCTGAAACGACAAGATAGCAAGGTCACTGTAGATTTGAAAACAAACCCAATTTTCGTTGGCTGACTGCTCCATTTTAAAGAATCGTCTTCTAATGTGACTTTGTAGCCAATCGCTTTGCCTGAAACGGTGAGCTTAAACAGCTGGAGGCCACCTCGGCTGAGGTTTAAACAGCGACACCGACACCAACATATTACAGGAAATCCAATCATGTTAACTCAATGTGGCCTATAAGGCGGCAACGTCATTCTGCGCTTCGATTGTTTTTGTGGGGCTCGCGTAACGCCTTTTACGGGTTCGAAAACTTTGCCGGAAAACAGATTTCTCAAAGGTTGACATCTTAACCGAGCAATTATGACGTTAGCGCATAATCTTTAGAGGTATTTATGAGACAAATGAGGGGTGAGGGGAGAGCTCGAGAAAAGTCGGTGAGGAGCAGAAGGAGGAGGCAGTTATGTTCGTAGCCTGGGTTAAAAAACAACCTTCCAATGATAACGTTGAGAATGGTTCTTATCTACAATCAAACATCTCCTTTTATCTTCTGTGTATTTAGACAAATTCAGTGTTGAGTAAGCAAGGTATTAGTGCGTCTGGTCAAGTGTGGGAAACTACGATAATGCCAGATTATGCCATCCGAGCTAAAAGCTCGCATAACTACGTGTTGACAGCAAGGACTGGACTATATTGCCAGGTGGAGAACAATCAGAAACACGAGCACAGTTCAGTTTCAGCCATTATGAACCAAGTCAACGTTGCGTGCTTACTTTGAAACTACGAAAACTTGAAATCGAATGTGAAGTTCGAGGAACTTTTCACAAACTGAGTAAGATCACAATCCTCATTAAGGAGTGAAGGTTCACAAGTCAACGGCAACACAAATAAATATGGCTCTCGGATTATAGATAGTTCAAGCAAACTATTCATGTGTGCGTCAATAAGCTAATTCTATTATACAGCGTTAAATACAATTGCATACAATTGCACCCAGTTGCCCCTCAACTGGGTGGATTTGGACTGGACCCCATCCCCACTTATTTTCGGTTTCACGATGCTTCGATTTCTTCTCTTACGGCCGCTTCTTCTTCGTATTCTTCGAATTCTTCTCGCACCTGGTGTGCCCTCCGGGGCAGGAAGTCCAAATCAGGCCAATATCGCGCGAAGATCGCTTCGGCTGAGGAAACCACAGAGCCGAAGTCCAACGAGCTGTCCGGCGCCGGAACAACGGCGATGTTCTCCGCGGGGACCTCGAATCTTCTCTGGACAACGTCGAAATTCAGCGACCACCAGATCCGCGGGCGCTCGTCGCCTTCAGCGACGTTTCCATCAGATCGAAAGAGACGCTCGAAGATGGGCGTGAAGGGGTCGCCGACGGCCGATCTGGTGCCTCCTTCTGAAGTCAATTGGACGAATTCTGGAACAGGAACAGTCATCAAAAGAGAAAAAAGGGCAGAAGCTCACGGAATCCTTTCGGTGTGACGTTGGCTTTGTAGCCTGTTTCTATTAGGCGCAGTTCACATTCCCGATTAAGTCTTCGTAGGTTAAGGAAACTGATCTAAAAACTTCTGCTAATAGTGGATTCACAACCTAAAAGTTCTTACATGCTCGTCAACTGGAGCCTGGATCGATCCGTCCGTGAGCAGGATGCACCTCTTCATGGCCACTTCTTCCACCTCGCCTTCGATCTCGTGGATATAATCTTGAGACGTTATAACGTGCTTGCACGTAATTTTCTGCCCTCTTGAGATGATTGCTGAACACCTAGAATGTCGCAAAATGTACAAGGAAATTCTCGAAATGGCGCGTACTTCCTGGTGGCCTTGTTGATGATGAACGCCTCACAGGGACGATCCAGGCAGTAGACGCCGCCGTAAACTGCGCAAAGTCGATTGAAGCCTTGTTGGAGTTCCGAGCTGCCGTAGCACGTGTACAGGAACGGTGTAGGGACGTTGTTCATGCGACCCAGCGATTTCAAGAATGTGCACACTGCTTCTAAAGCCTACAAGATGAACATTTAGATTGGGTCAGAATAAGGAGAGAGGCATACATCGACCGTGTTGGCGTCTTCGTTCAAGACTGCTATGACCTCGCAGATGATGTTCTTCAGCGTTCCTTTGATCTTCAGGCTGGCCAGGAACTCGGAGAATGGCTTCTGCTGGTGGGCCTCCCACTTGAAGTTCGGGAAAGCGGCCGCCACCTCTTCGCGTTTGGCCTTCCAGGTCATGCAGAACTGCAGAAACTTCTGCAGCATCCGCTTTTCCATGCTTCTGAAGAAAGAAATGCTATGAATGATACGAATTGGATCACCCATACGTTAGGATTGAACTGAAGGCAATTTCGTTTTTGCTGCATGGGACGCGCGCGATCTTCAGTGGCATGACGGCGGCATCGCTGTCCGCGCACAGAAATCGGTCGACGTACTGAAACTCGCAGTACCGACTGGCCTCGGACTGCCGCAGAATCTTCACCATCGGGCCATCGCTTAGGAGAAGCTTCGGGACGAGGTCGATGCTGAACTTCCGCCATTGGAGGACCTTCAATGTCGTGTTTTCTTTCTCCTCAAGGTCTTCGTCCATCGCGACGTTGCTCGATAGGGCCACATTCCGGATCGTCGATTGGGAGCCGGCAGCCGGGACGACTTCTTCGTCCTCCTGTGGTTCGTAGGCGCACGGCAACTCTTTAATGATGCTCTTGGCGCTTTGTATCCAGTCCTCGATGTTGCGGAAGTGGAAACTGGAGCCCCAACTGCCGCCGTAGAACGGGTTTCTGAACGCGAGAAAAGGGTAAGAAGATAAACAAACGAAAATCAGCTAAACGTACCTGTCGATGTGCAAAACGGAGAGGCCGGCCCTCGCACAAGCGGCGGCGAGAATAGATTCCTGCATTCCGGTGCCGATGACCACGACGTCCACTTCGGACGGCAGTTCCTCGTGATTCGCCATCTGTAATCGGAGCCTGAAATGAATCTCGTTGTATTTGATTATCGGTAATCGGCGATCCCACGAGGGCCAGTTCGCGCATTGCGGAAGCGGCGAAAAACAAACAGTCACGAAAACATGTTCGCGACGATGAATAGCGAAACGTGTTTGCTGGGAATCCACAACCAACTCGCAGATCTGAACGTGAATATCAACAAAAATTCTCAAAGGGCAGCGGCTGAATCGCAAGCGATGCGGCCGAACGTGGCCTTCCTTAGAGCGGGTAAGATCTCAAAGCAATTCCATTGAGCCTATAGTAGTGCGCATTCTAAAAACGGCACGTCGCTCGATTTGTTGCAAAATTTCCGTCGGCGATCGCTTGTTTACCAGTTGTTCATCGCAGTTTGTATCACTTACACCTTCTCCGCGGCTGTGCGTCGAAGGAGTTCGTTCGGAACGTTGTCGAACAACACGGCCGATTTGTTTACACTAAAGTCAACAAACACATTTTAAACTTTTGTACCCGACTCCCAGAGACGGGAGATGAGTTTTTTTCCGTAGAGTTTCCAACGTCATCACAAAGAGGAATCTACCGGGAGTCTCCGAGAAAACCGGGCTACCGCAGTCGCCGTCATCGTCACCATTGCAGCCAAGGGCGATGTTTACTCAAATGTTTGCATGCGGCTAAGAGGAAAAAGCTAAACCGGTCAAAGAGGATCGAGGAGTCAGTTCGAGAGTATTTAAGCGCCGACTACCATGAGCTGACCACCACTCGACACTCAGCAGTTTCTGCCTTCGTCTCTCGAAGCGCTCGAAGCAGCCTTTAGCACTCCCAGGCCGTACCGATTCGAGATAGCCATGTTTCTCTCCTCGAATAGAGCATTCTATCTTGCAGCGTTATTCGCTCTGTTCGCATTCTCTTGGGTAACGGTTTACCGAAACGATGTAAACGTTAATCTCGCTATTTCAGGGTACTGTTATCCGCGAAAAGAGGCAATGCAACTGCGCGCCGGTCCAAGCGCCTCAGTGCAAATGTGTCCAACGTCAGCAGCCAATGCAGATGAGCTGCCAGTGCGTCCAACTCCAACCCGTCGTCATGCAACAAGCTCCCCAGTGTAACTGTGCCCCGGTCCAACAACAACAGCCCCAGTGCATGCCGGTTTGCCAGCAGAACTGCCAGCAGCAATGTGCCCCAGCTGCCCAGCCAGTTCAGGTAGTGGCGCTATCCGAATTTACAGCGCATAATAAGCACTTTTAGTGTCAACAGCAATGTCAATCTGCCTGTCAACCCGCGTGCCAACCAATCCAGCAGCAGCAAACTCAAGCCATCCACATCACGATCCAGCCCATGCCTCAGCAGTTCCACCAGCCAGTGCCCCAGATCCAGCAGAACCCTTGCCAGCAGCAATGTCAATCCGCTTGCGTGGCCCAGCAGCAGCCAATCGTTCAGTGCCAATCCACCTGTACTCAAGCTTGTGCTCCAGCTCCACCAGTGATCCAGCAGCAGTCCCAGTGCGCCCCAGCTTGCCAGCCGGCTTGTGCTCCCCAGTGCGTTCATAACCAGCCTCCTCCGGTCATCCAGAATCAGCCTCAATGTCAGCCTCAGTGCATGCCTTCGTGCCAGCCCCAATGCACCCAACCGCATCAGCCGCAACAGATCGAAGTCACCATCCAGCCAGTGGCTCCCGGACCTTCGTGTCAGCCTCAGTGCCAGCAGGCTTGCGTTCAGCAGTGCATCGGACAGCAGCAACCCCAGGCTCAGTGCGCTCCAGCGTGCAACAACAACTGTCAGCAGATTTGTAGCCCGGCTCCACTCCAGCAACAACAACCTCAATGCGCCCCGGCTTGCCAACCCGCCTGTGCTCAGCAATGCATCCAGCAGCAGTTTCAACCAGTTCCTGCTCTGCAACCCGTTCCTCAGATCCAACAGAACCCTTGTCAACAACAATGCCAGTCCGCCTGTGTTGTTCAACAACAAACCGTTGCGCAGTGCCAGTCTACCTGCACCCAGGCCTGCGCTCCTGCTCATCCAGCGATCCAACGACAACCTCAGTGTGCCCCAGCTTGCCAGCCAAGCTGCACTCCTCAGTGCGTCCAGAGCCAGCAGCCATCCCAGCAGCAGATCCAAGTCACCATCCATGCTCCGCAGCAGCAACAGAACGTCCAGTGCGCTCCCGCGTGCCAGCCAGCCTGCGCTCCTCAGTGCGTCGAGCAACAGCAGCCTCAATGCGCTCCGGCTTGTCAACCTGCCTGCGCTCCTCAGTGCACCCAGAACCAGCCTCAGGTCGTCAACGTCGTCCTCCAGCCTTCGGTCCAGCAGAACCAAGCTAGCTGCCAACCCCAGTGCCAACAATCCTGCGTCACCCAGTGCGTTTCTCAGCAGCAGCCCCAAGCCCAATGCGCTCCCGCGTGTCAATCTAGCTGTTCTCAGAGCTGTGCTCCTCCTACCGTAGCCCAGCAACCTATGGTGGTCAGCTGCCAGCCTGCCGCTGCTCCTCAAGCCCAGTGCTCCTGCCAGCAAGGATATGCGCCCTGCGGAAACAACTCGCAGTGCTGCCGCCGCTGAAGAATTCGAAGAATCATGTGAATATGAATGTACAATAGAACCAGTGCTTGTCTGTATAGTTGCGAAAGGCCAGAAATTAACATAAAGTTAATTGTGATGTGCTGATGTAAAGCGATACAACGGAACACGATAAAACGAACTTTAAGTAGCGTTCTTCATGGACTTTGACCGCATATTGACGGATTCACTTACGAAGGAAATACTTTTATCATTAAGAATAGAAGTCTGTATACATCATGAGAGTGTTAAAGGCACAAATCAGTCCATAAGGATATCTTCTGAGACTTTTACCGGTATTTTAGAATGGATAATTTTGTCGTAGATGAGCAGATAAGCTTGAGATGTAGCGACTGCTGAGAAGGCTACCCGTGTAACCTAAAAATCCGATTCCAATATTAATTTCATTAAGATTCAGTCTTACGCATGAATCGCTCGTCCTAAACCAGGTGTTCTCGTCGTCCAATGCTTTCCGATACGTGATGAAGTGGCCAGAGTCCGGACCTCCCAAGTGCTCCGAAACCGCCCTCAGCTCGTATTTGAAGTTCTTCCCGTACAGGGTGTTGCAGATGTTTTGGACCCTGAATACGAAATCAGATCATAAATCATCGTTGGTAAGAATTTGAGTAACATAGATAGAGTTTTAGGAACATCATTTGATGAGGCGTTGCTCGTTTCCGGGACCACCGTGGGCAGCAAATTCTGGGCGATGTTGTTGATGGCCTCTCCACGAGCGTATTCGCCCTCCCTGGAAACGTGGAAGCAGTGATCTCTGACGTCCAAAACTGCAGGAAACGCAATGTGCTCCGGTCGTTTGTAGGAAGCCCCACTAGGGTTGTAGGCGATGCGCTCTATTCTGATTACCAGTGTTTGGGGCAGCTGAAACGATTCTTGAAATCAAATGACCGAATGACACACGCAAACCTTGTAAAACCCTTGTTTCTTTAGCAATCCACTGTTTTTTCGGTTAAACTTTGATTTGCAATCGTCACAGGAAGCGTCGCTTATAACTTCTGGTGAGAAATATTTCCGCAAAAGGGCGTCCAGAGTTATCGAGTTCATGTAGGCGAAGGATTTGGGATCGAGAGCGACAAAACGCAGAGATCGTCGTGGCGCACTTTCTAAAATTGGGCATGATAAGACTGTCAAAACCTGAATGCGAACCTTTTTTAAGCAGTCCGCCTGGCAGCATCTGAGGAGGGTGATCATCTTCCCAGAGCACGGAGGTCGCAATCTCAATGAGGTTTCTGCGTCCTTCCGGCAGTTGAGGAACACCGCTTTAAGGAAGGCGAATTCCTTGGATCGGATCATACAGTTTTCGCCATCCTTGGCATCGTTCATGTTGATGTTCGTTCCTCCGATTGATCCATTTTCTTGGATCCTTGGAGCTTCTTTTAAGGATGGCTGGGGTCCATCGCCGATATGTGAAAGCGAATGCCTCAAAGACGCGCGGAGGATCTTCAATTCGTCATCCCAGGTGCTCACAAACACGTTGAAGAGTTCGTAGAGATCTTGTTCGCGGCCTAGTCCGATGTTCCATCCATGGCACGTGAGCGCTTCGATAACTCCAGCAGCTGATCTATTCGGCGTTTCACTGTAGTTCAACCCTGAAAGTGCTAAATATACAAGTTGGCAAGAAACACGAGGATTACCACAAAGAGTTTTCCGTAAAGTATACAAGAATTGCACTTTCTCGGCAGGGGCGTATTTGAAGTCGAGATTCTCGAGCCATTTGATGAACGCCGGGGAACTGGCGAGCGCCTGGAGGAGCGAGTTTGCGAAGCACGTGTTCCCGATGTTCTGAAGCCCTGCCACGGTGTAGCGATCTTCCTTGCCATCTGAAACCTCAAAATACATTTACTGGAACTCGGAACGGCTTTAATACCTCGATGTTTCTTTGGTTCTTCGGTCGTAAAGTAGAAATATAGTCCAGCTGATGCAAGAGCGCCGCCCAGGAGGAGCGTGAGCTGTCCCGAGTTGGTCGAGTACCACGGCGGCGTCGGCGGAGGAAAGTAAACCACGGGCATCAGACGAGTGGAGATCTGACGGGGCGGATCGGAGGGATTTGAGGCCCGAATCTGAGGATTTCGACAGCATTCGCGTCAGAGGTCGCGGCAAAGCGAAGGTGAAGATTCCAATTGCGTTTCGAAATCGTGGCGGGACCATCTGGGAGGTTCGGAGGTTCGGACGGACGATTTGAATTTTTTCGTTTTCGGGTTTCCGGTTTTCGCCTTCGAATTTTGGAGGATTTTTGGAATTTGGCTTTACAGAGAAGAGCGAAGCCGGTGAAGGCGAGTTTTGCAAACAGCGGGGTTTTGATCTATTATTTAATGCTCGTAATAGCTTCTAATTGTGACCTTTAGCTGTGACGAAATTGCGATTATGTACAAGATGGATTTCGCGATTAACAGCTCGACTTTTGTCTTTTATTCATTTCCGCGGTATTAACTGATTAATTTCCCATTCCAGTAAGCATGCCGTCGTCCTCGAAGGAGGTCCCCGTGGAGAAGGACGCTCTGGAGCGTCACGACACCGGAGCTTCGAAGATTGATATTGTGAGTTCATTATGGCGTTGAGAATAATTCTAACTGCGAATTCCTCAGTCCACAATTAAAACCGGAGTTCACAAGAAGCGTATCGAGAAGAAGAAGGCAAGATTTATATCCAGAGCTGAGAAGGCCGCCCGTGCGGAGCTCCTCAATAAGGAGGAAGAAGGATTCCTTGAAGCGGACGAAGGCGAGACGACTTACACCGTCCGGCAGCGCGATATCGTGGAAGCCGTCGACATTGCGAGTGCCACGAAGCATTTTGAGCTGGATCTTCCTAAGTTTGGACCATACCGGATCGATTACACGAGAAATGGCCGCCATCTGCTCATCGGAGGCAAACGAGGACACGTCGCCGCGTTCGACTGGATGACCAAGAATCTGCATACGGAGATGAACGTCATGGAAAGCGTCCGCGATATCCAGTTCCTCCATGTGGAGAGCATGTTAGCCGTGGCCCAAAAACGGTGGACCTTCATCTACGACAAGCAAGGAGTCGAGCTGCATTGTTTGAAAGAACTCCACGACATCAAGCGCCTGGAATTCCTTTCTCGGCATTTCCTACTTGTGGCCGGGGTACGTTCAACCACTTCTTAGTTTCTATATGACGCTTTCGTTTCAGTCAAACACCGGATTCCTCCACTATCTGGACACTTCCATAGGTAAGATGGTGAAGTCGTTCCGCACAAACGAGGGACCCACCGACGTGATGGCTCAGAATCCGTATAACGCCATCGTGTGCACGGGAAACTCGCGAGGCGTCGTTTCTATGTGGTCGCCGAACTCACAGAAGCCCCTCGTGCAGATGCTCGCACACAAGGCTCCCGTGCAGGGCATTGCCGTGCACCACAGTGGAAAGTACATGACCACGACCGGCATGGATGGGTTTTTGAGGTAGATTCATCGGTTTTAGCCATATATAATTTTGTTTCTGGTAGGGTTTGGGATCTCCGTACGCAAAGACAAACCCACGCCTACCGACTTCCTCGACCTGCGTCAAATGTTGTGATTAGTCAGAAGGGCGTCGTCGCGTGCAGCATGGGATCGATGGTCCACGTAAGTCCCGATCGAATTTAGTACTCATCCAACAAAATGAATTCAAGCTATACAAAGACGTGAACTCTGGAACGATGACCGAGCCCTACATGGTGTATAATGCCAAGGGACTTGTGTCCGACATGAAGTTCTGCCCGTACGAGGACGTTCTGGGCGTGGGACATACCGACGGTTTCGTTAGCATGCTCGTTCCCGGATGCGGTGATCCCAACTTCGACGCCTACTTCGACAATCCTTATGAATCGGCGGCCCAGCGCAAGGAGCGTGAAATTCGTCAGCTTCTCGATAAGGTACAAGAAATCTTTTATAACTCGTGTGCACGATTGGCTTTCAGATTCAACCGGAAATGATTTCTCTAAATCCGTCGGATATAAACAGAGTGAACATCCGAGCTTTGGAGAACAAGATCGAAATGCGACAGAAGGTCCTCTATCAGAAACCGGACGAGGTTAAGGTTACGGTACGTCATCGCATGCGCGGACGGAGCGCCGCCAAGTCGAAGATGCAGCGGCTCCAGGGAGTCAAGCGCGATCGCAAGAAGGATTACATCCAGGAGAAGAAGACGGCCGAAAAGGAGTTTCTGGGACTCCACGGTGGAGACGAGAAGGCCGAGAAGTTCCCCGCGCCAAAGTCCGTTCTAGCACGTTTCAAGACGAAGAGCAGTTAGGGTTCTGTTATCCGCTATGGATGTTGTTACGTTGTTTGTTGGTTTCATTGTTGATTTATTGCGAATTTGCACGTTACTCCTGGAATCTGTTTTGCGGACAGCGAATTTTTCAGGGAGGCAGAGCGTTATTGTAGCGAACTGCTACTAGTTTGGATGATGGCTGAGAAGCACACAATTTGCAAAGTTTATTCTAAGTTTACACGTTTTCGAAAGACCCGTTTGGACCCAACATTGGGGACCCGTATCAGAAGGGATTTACGCTGAGATTCAGCCCAACTGCCTAAGGATGCTGAATGCCGTGGTGCTAGGATTCGTGGGAACGGAGGAGAGAAAAATGCGCCTGAAGGTGAGACGGTAGCGAGAACTCATGACGCAGTATAACACGAAGGAAGTGTTGCAGTTGATCAGCGAAAGGAGGTCGAGCACCTCGCCCAGGTTAAGGTAAATGTAGGTATGCACGTCGTTGGTGTAGAGAGCGTTGAGGAGAGCAAGGGCGCCTTAAGCAGAGCGTTGAAGAAGAGGAAACGGAAGGACGAAAGTACCTTGAGGCAACTCGGTGGCTAGGAAGATGATCAACATGATAATTAGCATGTAGGTGGTCTTGTCCACGGCGAGCTTCTTGCGGCGGCGCTTCTCGTCGTTGAGGCCGAGGAGCATTCGGCGCTTCTTCGAAGTTTCGTAGAGTTTCTGCATGAGGGCGGCGGTAAACCAGAAGAGGAGGAAGCATGGAATCACCTGGAAAGAGATAAGCTCAAGTTAGAGTTCGTAGAAGACATTAAATTGGTATTTAGAGGTTGCAGATGGGTTTTACTGTAGAAGATAGCCTTACCTTGAAACAGATTCCGGTCAGCCAAAGGTTGAACTTGAAGAGCGTGCAGGATCGTTCGGTGGCCATGGGATCCAAGCCGATCGTGTAGAGGGCGATGGGCAAGACGGCGTTGGGATCCGTGCCGTTGACGTCCTCGGACTCGAAGAATGAAGGATCCAATTTCTCGATCCGGTGCACAAGCAACGTTGGAATGGACAGAATGGCCACCACGATGCTAGTGACGAAGAAGATGTGACCAACGCTTCGGCTTTTGACCCACTTCGAGTCGAGTTTCTCGAGTGCTGTGACTCGAATGTAGGCCATGATGACACTCAGGTAAAGAGAGATCGTGTGCAGAGCGATGCTGAGCACAACGTGGCCGAGCAAGAAGAGCAGCCAGTAGTAGTTGTACCTGAAACAGGAATCGTAGGAAAACTTTTTGATTACCCGAACTTACCCAAAGACGTTCTCCTCGTTTTCGACGAATTTAAAGCGGATTATGTATACCAAGTAGCCTGGAAAGGAGTATTCAGTTTCAGAACCACTGAAGGCCTCACTCACTGGTCATCGTGAAGACGTCGCAGACGGCCATGATCGAGAGTATCGAATTGACCGCGTAAATGCGCATCTGCTTCCGCGTGAGAACCACGATGTGAATCAGATTCAGGGCAACGCCACAGATGCAGATGATGGCACAAAAATAGCGGTGGATGACGGTGTAGGTGCGGTTAAAGGCCTCTAACTGCTCGAGAAGGTACATCGTCGCTGGGTCGGACATGTTGAACAGAGTGCGGTCATTCTCGCACATCGACATTGTGGCGAGGCACGCGGATTACGGTATCCGGTCGAGGGTCAGGTGAAGACGCCTGGAACAGAAGAACTCGGTTAAGAGAGAGATAGAGTGTGTGTGTTTGGGGGTCGCGCTATGAAAGAAAAAGTTAAGAAAAACATCGAATTTCAAAATTCCCCAGCGACTCGCGTTGACAGCGCGTTTGAAGCGGCGAACGGCGGAAGCGTGAAGATCAGAAGCTGAGGAGGAGGATTTGGAATCCAGAGGATGACGAATCAGGGAAGAAGGGGCGGAGGGGAGTAAATGGAGCGAGCGGAAGGTCCGGAATAGATCGCAGCGGGAGTTTGTAGGCCAAACTACGAGTTGAAGGGATAAGGGCAAACGAAACAAATGGAAGAAAGAGAATGAAGATAAAAGATAAGAGTTTGAAACAGGGTAATGGTGTATCGGGAAGAGCTCGTTAGCGAAGGAGATATGCTCAGTCATCAAGCACTCGGAGATGAACCGCTCAAAACATTGCAAATCGGATTCGGAGAGTTGTAGCGTCGACCACCCCGCAGGATACGATTCGAGAGTTTATATTCTGAAGACTCCAAATGACGTCCCGAACACTTTTAAACAAATTAGATCCGCCACCGGGGCACTGCTTATAATCCAAACATTTACAAGAGCGTCGTTTTGGAAAATGGAGAGGACTCGCGACTTTTTTGTCCAAGAAACCCCGAAGCACGAATTTAGCGCTTAAATGAGCAATTTGAAAGAAAAATGTTTTGAAAGCGACTTCGCTGCGTTTTCGATAAGTTAACAAAAGGAAACGGTGAACGGATAGCCGGAAGGTGGATATCCGTGAGTCGCTGCGTCAGATTACGAACGTTGTTGTGTCGCCGTGTTTTCTTTGGGCGGAGTTTGGGATTCCTGTGAGTCACAAATGACAAAAGAAACAAACAGATGAGATAACGTATGATTAGGGGAAGGTCAGTCATTTGCAGTAGAAAGGATTCATTGTTTTTGAATAAGGAAAGTCATCCAAGCATTATCAAGACACGCAAGGAAACAACAAGATCCAAGCACGCTCGAAAACCAACGAAATCTCCAAAAAATTTTTTGTTGATTAATTTTCAGCAAAAGAACTCCCTCACGGGCCGTTTCCGACTTCCACTACGGTAGAACCCATGTCAGCCCCTTCTTGCCCGCGGAAAATAAAACACGAAACATAAAAGCTTCTTCGGCTAATCGCAAGCGCGATCTCGCTCATCTTGGATTGCACGTCACTCCTATAACAGAGAAGAAGTTTTGGGACGACGCCAGCGGAGGCGCGGGAAGAATAATCGCCCCTCTAGGGAGCGATTTGTTTCGCGGAGGTTCTCGGTCACCGGTCGCGCGATTTGTACGCAATCGGCACCACGAAAGTAAACAAATAAGCCGAAAGCGGCGTCTGGAGAAAATCGGGGAACTCGGCTAAGAATAGTTCTTCCCGAGGCGCTGATTGCAACTCTCATTAGCCTGAAGTGTCGCTCATTCCGAATTCAGGAGTTATCGTAGGCGCCTCGGAGATCAGGAATGCGTGATTAGGTCATGAAAAGCAAGAGAACGCGTGAATGGAAATCTGGGTAAGTCCAGATCTGCTCGTAGGCACTAGAAAACATAGGCTGTTCTCCCAGGGGATTCGAACAAAACCTCCTGAAATCGTCCGGAGAGGTCGTTGGCTTTTTAGGGCCATATTTTATCTTTTTGAGATGTTGGAAGATGAGGGAAATTTGTTTGAAGTGGGAAAAAGCGGCGGAGGAGGCCCAAAACAGAAAAAGCTTTCAAAGGTTGGGTGAGAGATTGCGGCGAGGCGGAAAACGAGAGGCAATTTGGATCCGTGGACCTGAAAATAGCCTCCTTGAGGCGTTTCGGAGATGACAACACGTGGAATCTTTGGACTTTTTGGAAAGGGTTTGGGTTGCAAAGGAAGCCTTGATGTCAGAAAGCAGGAGGAGATGTGCAGGATAAGAAGTTGAACTAAGGAAAAACTAAAAAATCTCTAAATTGAATTTTTTTATCTTCAAAAATCACAGAACCTCTTCGATTCCCCCAAGAAGCGACCACCCAAAAACCTCACGTGCCACACATCCGGGATACGGTAACCGACCACGCGCCAACTTCGCTATCCTGAACATTTAAGGGCCCTAATGCAACTAACAACTTCAGGCTTGTGGCGATAACCGCGAAAACATTTAAATGTTGGCACCGGAAATGCGCCGAATGCGGAACGCAAAACAGCGCTGCGGGGTTTCCGCAATTCTTCGCGGAGTAATTGGGACGCGCGGGTGGATTCGGGAAAAGACGCTCAGGGTCAAGCGCTTGTTTGGAAGAAGAAGAAACAGTCTTTGGAACGTTTTCGTTTCCGGCGTTGGACGATTTAATTGGATCAGAGAGCGCGTAAACAGCTTCAATCGAGCGTGACACCTAACCATTTAGATTAATTGCAGCCCAGCAAAGCAACGACGGAGGGATACGGTGGCCTGTTTAGAGCGAGCGGCACAGGAGCACGATTAGGTAAGGAAAAGGAAACAAGGTCTAATTTCATTTCGTTTGGAAGGGAAGAAACAAGCGAAAGCTAGGGCTTGGCTACCGTAATCAGAGTAATTTTGTATGCAAATTCAAGAAATTAAGAAATAGTGGCATTTGAGAAGACTAGAATAAGGAAGGTTCGAATGAAACGTGAAGGACATCGAGTACTCAAGGAAAAACTAATTAAGAGTTTATTCAGACGCAGCGAGGAGACCGCCAGGAAGACTTCGGAAATTTTAATGATTAAACACCAGCGCGCGAAGAACGTTTAAGGAGTGAGAAGGCGGTTATTGGGACGGCGACGGGCCAAGGAGGCGATGACCCGAGGGATCTGACGGCGGCTGCTAATTGTTGACAGAAGCCCGAGAAGGAGCGAAAAACGTGTTTTGGCGAAAAGTTTGCGAAGCGCAAAATTATGCTAATTAGAGGCGGACATGGCGCCGCGTTGAGTCAGAAAGACACCCCGGAGATTAATTACACGTTTGAAACACCTCGGAGAGACGGGATTCGAGAGATTCTGTGACGTGAGGGTCGAGAAGAGGGGCGGGGCTGCCTTTTCTGACTTGAGCACCCCTTAAATGTGCTGGATTTAGACTAAAGACGTGTTTGGACATAATTTGAATTGGTGTGAGAACTGAACAACGCGAGAAAAAGCCAAGAAAAAAGAATTCGTGGAAAACGGTAGAATACGGAGGATCAGGTCACAAATGGAAGTCGACGAGGTGCAAAAAATTAGAGGCTAAAAACGTTTTTTTCTCATAGAAAACAGTCGTTCTTCAAATTTTATGAAACGTCAAAGATTAAGTTCTGATTAAACGTCCTCCAGGGTGATTGATGCAATAATTAAAGACTAAGGTTTGCACATAGTTTGGATTGATGCGCGAAAGGACGCTTTTCGGGTATGCTAGATGGTGACTTCTGAAATACGGAATGCAGAAATAGGCTCAGTTGTTCTAAAGGAAAACGAAACGATCGTGATAATTCCATGTGACCTTGAAGGCTCACAAATTTCTTGGTTGAATTTTTTGCAGATTCGAAATCTTGTCTTGATTGAGTGACTAAAGTTCAGGCTCCCTAATCGGCTTCTGAAAAATAGCATCGTGACGTAGGCAATATCTTAAACGTTCAAAAAATAAACACCTTCATTATGCACGTAATTTGAAAACATCTCTACACGTCAATAGTTTCAAAATGCCCCAACAGGATTACGGTGACCGAACGCGGCGCCTTCCAGGGATCATCAACATGTTGCCATTCGAAATTCCATTCATGAATCGACCTTCCGACGCACTTCACGACGTTTCAATCGGCTAATAGAAGTGCGCGCGCCTCGATTTCGTTAATTATTCGCCACGCGCCGGCGGGAGATAGCGGAAGGCGAGTTTCCGGCGGCCTTTGTCCTCAGAAAGTAGTTCCCCCGACCCTCGGAAGGGCGAGAGAACGAGAAAGTCGCGTGGCTTCCGACCCGTGAGACGCCGACGCGGGTCTTTCAAAACCGATTTTCTGCTCAAAAGCGCCGCGAAATCATCTTTTGATTTTGCAAATGGTAATTACGTGTTAACTCAAATGCGAAAAGAGGCTTCGGTGGTGATGAGGCGATGAGAGGAGCCGAGACGAGAGGGCTTTTGGGGATTCTGGGAAGCCCGAGATCAGGAGACCAGCGATGACGGAGGCGGTGAAATCAGCCAAGGTGGCTGCAAAGAGTTCGGAAATTATATTGGAACTCTTGGAGAAGCTGGGGAGCTCAAGAGGGTAAAGAGGACTCAGGAGAATTCTAGCACCTTATGGGGTCAATAAAACATCTTGAATAACAGCTGCACGGACGAAGCACTTGATGTTTTCAAAGCGCCATCAAAATTATTTATTTATTTTCTTGGAATAGTTGAAAGGACGATTGGGACATTAGAAAAATGGCTGTTTGTAAGCACCATAGGCATAAAGGCAAGTTGCTTAAAAAGCCGAATCAAAGGGTGCGAATTGGAATTAGGGAGAACAGGTGTCATTTGGAGGAAAAGAAAGTAATTCGTCATGTTCGGATCAACAATGACCTTGCTGTTAAACACGGCTATTTGAGTTGTGGGATAAAAAAAGGTCAGTCGAGCTCCTAGTTACTACGCCGCCGGAGCTTCTGGCAATTCGCCAGGCGCCAGGAATGCAACAGGGAATCTCCGCCATTCTTCATCGCGCGCGGAAACAATTTTGGCGAAAAACGGCACTCGGAGGAGCAGCGAAGATGGATGGCCCCAAGGACGTCGATTAGCCTGATGAGGAAAGAACTACGGTGGGAGGTTAAGGAGCCGATTAGAAAGAGTTGTTACATTTTTGTTTCAATTTGAAGAGGAAGAAATTGGATTAAGAGCGGAAACGGAGACAAACGAATAAGAATCGTCGATTAACACGCGACGAAGGTGGCGGAGCTAAATGGCTCCGGAGAGGCGGCTGCCGAGATCAGGAACAGGGCTGTGCACGTTTCGAGTTTCGGAGTTTCGAGCCTTTTTTCGGTTTCGACTTTCGACTTTTGCTCGAAGCTCAACTCGAAACTTCGCCTAAAATTGTTTTATTCCCAACACACATTTTACGTGATTTCGCTCTTTATTTCCAAAAATTCCAAAAAATATTAAAAGATTTTTCAGTGAACCTAAGCGCGGAAAGAAAATTTACAGCAAGTTTCGACATTCGAAAAACTGTTTCGACAAAAGAGTTTCGAGTTTGAACAGCCCTGGCCAGGAAGTGAGCAAAGAGCCAGGAAGACTGTCGCAGACGTTTCCTTGTAGGAAGTGTGCAAGGCGGCGGTGTTGACAGGAAAGAAATTAGGAGAAGGACAGTGGAGAGGTAGGCGGGAGAGGAAATCCTGGTGCGCCCATGGCGAGAGACCGTGACGCTGGCCAAATTCGGAAATTCCGAGATTAATGAAGCTGATGGAAGCGTAGGAAAGTTGCAGCGGATCTATTCGGGAATGCAGGAAAGCAAAAACGACGAAGACGAAGAAAACGACAAGATGAAGACGAAAAGGGCGAAGAACGGTTGCATGCTAGAAGGACCTGTGTTGAAAAGGTAATGGGTGTCCAGAGACCCTATGGGGACGTTGTGAGCTGAGGGATCAACAAGGAAACGACCAAATTCAAGTTAGCTTTGCGTAGATCTAAGATTGTGAGAGCAAACCATTCAACAGGACACAGACCTTTTAGACGGATGATAAGAATTGTTTCGTTTGAACGACCTTCCGCGGATAACTCAAAACATTGTCCTTGTGTCCTTATGGGCAAAGTTAATTAAAGCGCTTAAGAGGGGCCCGAGGCGATAGACTTTGGTCTGGAGCAAGAGATCGGCTTTTATAATAATTGTTTGTTTTTGGGGCAATTAGAAGCTTCGACAAACTTTGTAACAAACTTTGTTTGGACTCAATTAAAACCGGGAAAACTAAGTCACGGAAAAAGAACAAACCTGGGAGTGGCAAAAATCACATTATGAAACGAGTCGAAATCACGAATCTTGTTTGCAGGATGATTTATGGCTGTGTGTTTCATGTATACATAGGTGATTTCACAAAACGCAAATTGCATTCATATTTAAGGCGAGTTTTAAAAAAAGTTTTTGAGCTAAATGGGCTTGAAGGACGTGGCTTTTGGCCCGAGGACAAAGTTTGGCTATGAACTTCCAGAGACGACGACCCGAAAACAAGAATATCCCGGGTTATCCATGAATAAGCTAAAAAGACAAAAGTATTTGGAGAAACCAGGATGGAAACAAGAGTCGAAAACGTTTTAAGGTTAGAAAACAGCCTTGAACTTTTGTTTCGCAGAGTTTAAAAGCAGCGGATTCAGTTTCGGTGCACTAGGCATTGGAAACATGAAAACAAACCAGAAGAAGAGCGTACGCGAGAGGAAAGACGAGAACAAACAACAGAAAATTACAAATTTGCATTTTTAAAACTACGGAAGTTTTCAAGCTAACATCCACTTTGAAACTCATCCAACCCAAACGTCAAAAGTGTTCTAGGACGAAATCAAGTTTTCAGCAAAAAAGCAAAGTCCGTTCAAAGATTTGTAACTTCATTTTCAAATTTTGAACGACGCTTTGTGAGTAAAAACTGAAAGTGAGAAATGAATTACACAGGGAAATGAAAACCGAACGTAAATGAAAAGGCGCCAAGAGTGACGTAGATCCACTCTAAATGGATTATGCACTAGAGGAGGTTGCGCCGGTGTGACTCAAGCGATGAACAAAGATCACATTGCCAGATTGAACAAGATGACATCAATTGGAGCCTTAGGATCACATGCCATCGTCAACCAAAAACGTAGCATCCGAATTTAGTCAGAATTTCTAGGTCATTGGAAATGTTTTGGCAAAAAAACTCAAATTGACGCCTGAAATTGTTTCGAGAGATTTTTGTAACTCCATTATGAGGAAAGCAAAACACCGGAAATGGCGAAAAACGAAGACGTTGGTAGCGTGGAGGATGATCTTGGCTTGCAGAAGGAAGCTCGGGATTAGGAAAGGGAACGTGACGGGAGAATGAGAATGACAGGTAGAGATGATTAATTTTTCTTTCATTTGGAAAAACCGTTTGCAACATTTCGGCAACATTAGAATTTGCAAAACACGCAAAATGGCCTGCAAAGGGAGTGTCTGAGAAATTCAAATTTGCAAAAAAAACAGGACAAGAAGCCTCTTGAAACGTCCTCCGAGCTTGAGATCGCTTGTTAGCCAAAGTGCCACAAGGGCCATACAAGAATCTCGATTTCGAGCACTCTAAAATCTATTTATGACGTAGGTTATTTGACATGTTCGGCGAATTCAAGTAATGGGATCGAAAGAATGGATTTTACTCATGAAGCTTTTATCTGAATCTTAAAGAACCGATACTTAAACCATAAAGTCTGAGTCTAGAGGAAACAAGCAAAACTCAAACCCAGACTCCGAGTTGAAAGCTTTTAAGAATGCGGTTTAAATAATTTATAAATGAGCAACCTAATTTTTGATTAGTTTTGGTTCTCTGGCGTCTGAATTTCGCGATTCCGAAAAAACAAAAACGGTTGACAACGCCAAACCGGAAGTGTTCCCACAAAATGGCGAGAAATAACAAAGCAAATTTAAAATAGACTCACGCCAGAAATTTGTGGGTCGATCTGACAAAAATTCAAATTAGGAAGCTCGACCAGACCGTCCACGTGGATAAGCGATTCTCGAAACAGCCGAGTTCTGCGCAGAATCACAATTATTCAACTGTTTTCAAATTGAATTTTAAGCACGTTAAAAGGGGTCCGACCATGAATTTCTCGGCTTTTGGTTTATGCCAAAAACGTGAGCTGCCTTTTAAACCAAAATATTTTATAGCCAAAATGTCTTTTCCGTAGACTAGTTCTCGTCGTGGAAAGTACGTGAGACTCAACTTCCAACTTTATCAAATTCCAAAAAAAATTTTAAAATGGTGGGCGTACGTGGAAACTCTCGGTTTTGACTCCTACGTCTTTTATGGCCATTTTTTTATTCGTCTTAGTCAGCCGAAATCTGCTCAACTCGAAAAATTTCAGAGTCGAGGAAGAATTCAATCTGGAACACTTTTTAATACATGTGTCTACGGCTGACTCCAAAAGAGGCCTACGAGGTTGGATTGGGGTATTCCTAGGGTTGAATGAATCGCGGTTCGGTGCGTGCTGGGCACAGGAATTGAGAATTGGGAATGGTCTAGAAACGGAGAAGTCGACTGTTTTTGGAATAGGATGCAATAGTAAAACTCTACGAAATGATGTATGATAGCGAACAAACATGTTTACATGCTCTGACTTGTTGAGAGCTGAAGAGTTGAGAATAGGCTGGATTAGATATCGAAACAAACCCGATTGTTACTTACTGTTACTTCCGTTAGACTAACGAATATCGGAATAATTCGAGAAATTAAGATTGGCACCAAAATGACGTTTTCTGGCCAAGATTAATTATGGTAGACGTAAGAAATCTTCTCGAGCAGTTTTTAAACTCGGAACTTCAGACTTGTCAGTAAAGGACAATCCAAGATCTCTGTAAATTACGATCTCAGAATAGAGGTAACTGAGATCCAAACTCCTCTATTCCCACTTCCGAAGAATTAATTTTTGATTGGGTTTACTTAACCTCCTGATGGAAGTTCAAAGGCATTTTTAAACTTTCTGCACTTCTTAAAAGTTCGGAAAGTGCATTTCTATTTGATTGGGAATGACTTGGGGTTGAAATGAATTTGGTTTAGTCGTCCTTGGATGGATGAGTCACAGAGGAGAGGTTGAAAAAGGTTTGATTTTCAATGTGTGAGAAAACAATTGAGATTTTGAATTATAGAAACACGAATCTTGCATTTGAGATGATCGCTCCTTCGGTCTTTAACGATGCAGAATTTTTCTGGTTTTTAGAGAAACCGACAGTCCTAAGACCACGGCAGTTTTGGTCTTCTCAAGTATGCTTCTCGACGTATTCATTTGCGTTCGCGTCTCGACGTGCGTGGAAATACGAGAAGAGCACTTTAATACGCGCGAACTAGTTGTAAATTATTGAACCAGACGAGAAAATAGAAAAAGAAAACCAGAATTTGGACTAAAGGGAATATAGAAGATTAACATATCAAGCCTCATTTGAGCGTTTACCATTACCGCCTACCCATAAACAGAGATACTCAACCAAATTTTACAGTCGATCTGGAAACGCTTAATTTCAACTTGACCGCAAATTGTTCTTGAACTCGTTTTCAAACTACAGAAAACAGCTTTTCTCCTCACGTTCTAACATGTATTTTAATTTCCTGAAGAAGACATTTATGTACCAATAGGCAACTATTTTTGTCCTGTAACGAATGAAAAGGGATTGCAAGAGAAATGGAGAAAAGGGAAAGATTTTCAACGTGTGATGGAAATTAAGAAGATCTTTTCTGATCCACAAAAAGCGAATTGTGATTGACAAGAGCGAAGGGCTCGAACGTGCCTTGATCTCGACGAGCTAAACAAAAAGCAAAAAGCGACCAGCCAAGTTTTAAGATAGCACACCCGGTCACAGACAGTTCTGTGGATGGCCACAAAATCCGCTTTAAGGTCACGCGCCGTCCTTGAGTCAGACTTTAATCCTCCAAGGATCCTAACAAGTGATCGTCTCCTACACCTCGGCGGGGGATCATTTGTTGTGAAACAAGCGAGTTTGGATTCGACTCGAGCAGCTGCTAGCGACGCTCTTGGGACAAACTTTAATCGTTCGACCCCTTCGGAACGTCATTTGTTGTTCCGGCTCTCGTAAAATTCGGTTGATCAGCGAAGGGAACAAGTTTGTCTTTTGGGAACACAGAAAACATTAAAATAGGAAGAAGAAATGTGGTTCTCCTGATCCGAATGCTGACTTATTGCCCACCGGTTGCACAAACGTTTTAGATAATCGATTTCACAAGTTTTTTGATAATTTGACTAAGTTTCTTTCTGAAAGAATAGAGCAAAAGTCATTTTAGTAAGCGCATCGTCTTTCGTGAAGAGAGGAGAATTATACCTTAAAAGAGAGCAGAACCTTCTTTCACTTAAGTGAATGTAAACTAGCCGTTCATCCAAGGGCTTAGGCAACATGATTTCTTTACCATTGCCATATAGCTATAAACCTAATGTTTCAAAGCTTCCAAGCTGTTGTATCCTCTGTGCCTTCTTTGACCAAGCGGAAACCAGTAACTGGTTTAAGTATCAAGAAGCAGATACACCTGCAGTTTCCATTCTTTCATTTGTACGGTTACGTTGAATCTCTCTCAAATAAGAAAAAAATGGGGTATTTACTCTAACAGAGCAGGAAATCCGCATCAGGAAGCGGCTGTCGGACCAGCGCCAGAAATCGCTCCGTCGGCGGTAAGCTGGTCCAGGGAATCCGAGGATTCGAGCGGAGAGAAATTGGGCAAGTTGCGGGCAAAGAAGGCTGCGACGCAGAAGGTGGCCACGGCGATGGCGCCAAGGAGAACTCCCTGGAAACATTGTTTGAAAGGTGAAAAGTTAAAAGAACGAACCAGAGCAAAATTGGCCGTCGTGGACTTTTCGATGACGCGGACGGCGACAAAGACCGTTAGACCCACTTTGAGTTCGGTTTTGGACGCTGAAACAGATTCGAATGTAATTTAAGCAAACTCTTAGACTGATAGTGTGCTTTCGTTCTATTTTTGTACTTTTTAAGCTAAAAAAGATAAAATGCAGAAGAAATCGGAGATCGTGTTTACGTTTACCTTCCGTGCTGCTTATCATTTATGTCCGATTAAAGGCCATAAATCTGCTTGTTTGTTTTAGGTACTCAAAAAAGTGAATGTTCAGCTAAAAATAGATGTACCGTTGAACTTCGATCTCAGGTACAATCAAAAAAAGCTTAATCGAGTGCTGTAGTTCGATTCAAGATAGCATTGATACAACTCACAAGTTAGCGTCATGTTGATGCCGCGAACCTTCGAGAGGTCAGTTTTGTTAAGCGAGAAAAATCCTTCCAGCGCCTCGCCGTTGTCCACCTGCAGCACAACTTATAATTGGTTCCTCTTCACAATTTCGTCGCTCAGATCTACGATTCCTTCGTTCTGCAACGTTCTTCTTTACTATACACTCCGACCTTTCTTCTCACCTGATTAAGAATATAGGAATGCCCAATGTTGTCAATGCACGAGCGATTTGCGTCGATGCGGAGGATGCCTTCGACTTCGAGAAACCGCGAGAAGTCGCAGGTTTTGTTGCGGACAACGACCATCGGGAGGTAGAGGATGTTGTAGGAGACATCGATGAGTCCCCAAATCGGGCCGACCTTCAAGGAAACTAGAAAACAAAACGCGAGAAGCGGAGGATTCATGGCGAGGAAGCGCGTTGGACGCACAAAACGACTTCAAAGCGATAATCGATCGATTTGTTTTCGTGCACAACTCGAAAGTTACTTGCGGCGACCCTGGGCGGCAAAGATCGGAGATCGAAACACGTGATGCGGCGGGCGGACGAACCTATCAAGACCAAACTAACAAAATCTGAGCTATTTCTTTAGTAATTGTTTACTTTTGCTTGCAAGAAGATTGAGTGGGAGATGCCTTGAGGGGAGAAGAGGAGTTGTTTACTCAAAGAAACTGGTTCTTTTGGGCTGAAGCGTTTGCGAACGCAATAATGTTGATTCAGTAGCTAAATTAATGTGCAATTATCACAGCTATGTGCAACATCACGACTTTTGAGTCCTTCAGCGCATCCTTCGTACTTGAGGTTGATCTATCACTTCAGTCAAATTAAGCGGCAATCTCCAGGTCAGGCATCAAATTATCCTACAGTCCAAGTTAACTTTAACGTTGCTTCAAACTTTAAAAGTTCACATTTCTCAACTTGCCCCGATCCACGTCTCCCATACCATTCATCGGTTTATTTGGATAGGTGGAAACATACGCGGATTCAAAAAAATATTTTTGGAGGTCTCAACATTTTGTCCCTTTGGGTCTGCTTGGATTTTTAACACTGATCATTTTGTAACAAAGCACTGTTTAAGCTTTCTTGGCTTCATACGGTAGAAAGAAAATTTATAAGCGGCTAGTAATCTCATGATTCTAAATTTTCATAGACCTTTGGTTAAAAGGTTACGACAGAAATGCACAAGCTAGACTTTTGTTTACCTTTGATTAGGGCTTAAATTTGTGCCCGCATCGTTTGAAAGAGGCCCTTAAAACAGAAAAAGATGTCAAGGTAAACGTTTTTGAATTTGCAAAGCGTACTCTTAAACGACGTTCGTAGCCAATGGCTTTTTTAGTGTGGCTCGTGGCCCTGAGCAAGTCAATGTCTTATCAATTTTGAAAAAAGCTACGCGAAGAAATTCGTGGTTTTTGCGCCCGCTGGCCAGGGAACCCAAGAAAGCGGCAATCGCTCTGGATTCTCTGGCAAATGTTTACACATAGCCTTCAGCAAGCGGGTTACAGATACGTAAACAACAACACATTTATGATCACATTTTTGGTGCGGGATGAAAAAACTTGTAAAGTCGAAATTCCAACTCAAATTCAACCAACTCAAATCTACATTCCAATTCGAGGGCCTCTTTCAAGCGATGCGAGCACAGATTTAAGCCCAATCCAAGATGAAAGAGGGAACAAAAGTCTAGCTTGTTCATTTCTGCCGTAACCTTTTAGCCAAAAGTCAATGAAAATTTAGAATTATGAGATTACTAGCCGCTTAGAAATTTTCTTTCTACCGTATGAAGCCAAGCTGGTTTCGAGGTTCGGACGAGCGAGGAGTTAATTATTCATTGTTTACCCGCGGAACACGGCGCCTGATTTTTCGCTGCGGGCTAATCGGCGGATGGAAAATGGGGACAAGGGAGGATTCTCCCGGGAGAGAGGTGACGTCATGGGAGGAGATTCAAAAGGTAAAAACTATGAGAAGAAATTTTGAAATGTGCATCAAAAACAAACTGAGTAATGCTTCAAACCGGAAAATTGCAATGCTAAATTTCAAAAAACATAACTTTTTCGCTATTTAAGGTCATCAATTTATGTAATCATACCTGACTTCTGCAAAGACCTCACCCAGCATGTCTTCAGTCACCCTGATTAGCCGAGAAGGCGACGAATTCCAAATCAAGCGAGAACACGTGCGGTTCTCTCGGACCCTCGAGGACATGCTTTCCGGACCCCGCGGGGACGACTCAACCCTCCACCTTCCGCTCTTCCCCTCCGCAATCTTAAAGATTGTCTGCGCCTATTTGGAAGCTAAAAGTGATTACGAGAACAAAAAAGCCGAACCAAAGAAGACAAAGTCGGAGAGCCGAGCAGAACCTCCACACTTCGAAATTCCGAAGGAACACGCGGCCGAACTTCTTCTCGCAGCCAATTTTCTTGGTTGCTAGCTCTTGCAATGTTCTTAACTCAAATAAACAAATCTTCGTACATTTTCGTGCTCTTGACTCTGTTTTCAAAACCACATTACCATGACAAGTATTTCATCTCCGACAGGAGCAACCGAGCGGAAACTACGTGAGCGATCTCGAGAGACGGGGATAACCCAGTTTGGGAGTATATCTTTGCAACAACTGGAATAGTAAACAGATAGAATCAATCTCTTCTCTGGGCTCTGATCTTTATAGGTTACCCATTTAATTTACCATGCTTGGGCTCAAGGTCCTCTTGGCTCTTTTTGTGCTACTCCCATCTACGATCTCCATCGACGTTCTCCCGATCAATCCGGTGAAGCAACACGAAACTTCGCTGGTCAAAAATGGTAAAAGCTAAATTCCATCTTTTCGAAATTTTGAGATGTTTAGAGACGGGGCTCAAGGACGAGTACAAGGAGATCCGTCGACTCCTGGCTACCGTAATCCGCAACGCATACGCTGTTCAGCACCAGTCAAAGTTCCACTATCGCAACATCCTCAACTCGACGCATTCTTTGGCAGTTTCGAACCTTTTTTTGTTAGAAAAAGCGATTGAAGAGAAGTCGAAAGAACATGTGAAAATTCCGAATTCCATAAAAGTCATTCAAAAAGAAATTCCTCGCTGGAGGACCATTTTCGGTAAATATTCTTGGACATACAATGGTGTATTGAAAACGTATTCAGAAATGGCTCCTTACTTCTCCACGGAAAAACCCCTCCGTGACGTCTTCTGGGAAATCGGCCGCCAGTCGGTTGACTTCTTCTTCGAGCTCCTACCGTACTCCAAGTTCCGTGACCACGACGACACCATCGAGGCTGTATCCATCTTCCTTCAGTCCATTATCGAGATCGATTAGCTTCTCTCCTTCGACCTTTGTAAACCTTTTGTAAACTGTTCAATCGTTGCGATTTGTGACTAAACTGTTGTTCAAGCTCATCTACGCGTTCCACAAAACACGGTCTTCTCATTTTTTGTTTTCTCATTTTGGAGCTCTTCGAGCGGCTCTTAATTCACATAATTGGATGTGCGCAGGTAATCTTTGAGACGAACTCTATTGAAATCGCAGTCAAAACATATTATTATCTCCATTGGCGAAAAAACATTTTTAACAACTTTGTGAATCAGCTTCTCTAATTGGATAAACGCGGCTAACGGAGCAAATATAACAAAAACTCCGTGGGTGATTTGAGGCGATTAGGTGACGTGAGTGAGCGATTTAGACGTCGCAAAAAGAAGCTGAGATGTTTGTAGAGAATAAACTGGGTAGGTGTAGAGTGAAAACAGAGTTAAGAGCACGAAAATGTACGAAGATTTGTTTATTTGAGTTAAGAACATTGCAAGAGCTAGCAACCAAGAAAATTGGCTGCGAGAAGAAGTTCGGCCGCGTGTTCCTTCGGAATTTCGAAGTGTGGAGGTTCTGCTCGGCTCTCCGACTTTGTCTTCTTTGGTTCGGCTTTTTTGTTCTCGTAATCACTTTTAGCTTCCAAATAGGCGCAGACAATCTTTAAGATTGCGGAGGGGAAGAGCGGAAGGTGGAGGGTTGAGTCGTCCCCGCGGGGTCCGGAAAGCATGTCCTCGAGGGTCCGAGAGAACCGCACGTGTTCTCGCTTGATTTGGAATTCGTCGCCTTCTCGGCTAATCAGGGTGACTGAAGACATGCTGGGTGAGGTCTTTGCAGAAGTCAGGTATGATTACATAAATTGATGACCTTAAATAGCGAAAAAGTTATGTTTTTTGAAATTTAGCATTGCAATTTTCCGGTTTGAAGCATTACTCAGTTTGTTTTTGATGCACATTTCAAAATTTCTTCTCATAGTTTTTACCTTTTGAATCTCCTCCCATGACGTCACCTCTCTCCCGGGAGAATCCTCCCTTGTCCCCATTTTCCATCCGCCGATTAGCCCGCAGCGAAAAATCAGGCGCCGTGTTCCGCGGGTAAACAATGAATAATTAACTCCTCGCTCGTCCGAACCTCGAAACCAGCTGTGGTCACCCCAAACGTCTTCAAAAAACAAAACTTCGCCAGCTCATCGCATTTTGTTTTGCATACGATCTCCGGCCGCTCCCGCGAGGGTCATTTCGCGCGCTTCGCAGCCCCCGCTAATCACTTTTCGCCTTTTTTGGAAGCTATTCGGCCCCATGCACCTTTCCCACCCCGTTATTGCACCCACTCTCACATTCGGGCTTTTAGAGGACTTTGTCGTCCCTGGCGACCTTAAATGCGTATAAATATCCCCGGGAGTCGAGTGAGAAGTGACGCCGATTCGAACTCCTGTGAGGCCTTAAATTCAGGGGAAATAGAGTAGAAAGTCGCGTAGGGAAGATTTATGTTCGAATGTTCCCGACCCGGCGTAAACAAAACGTTTTGGTCCACAAAGTGGATTAAAAAGAATTTCGGCGAAGTGGTGAGAGAAGCCATGCGGAAAGAAGCTCGAAGAGTCGCTTTTGTCTTTCGGCCAGGCGATTAACGCGTTGATTCAAAGAAGAATGTTGCGTAATTTGTTACAAAAGAAGAACACATCAACCAATGTTGCATTCCGACTCAAGATTCGCCAGTTCGACTTGATTGCGGGTGAACGGGGCATCTTCACAAGCCCTGCAATTAATTTTGTTGGGGTAAACAACAAATATCGGTGTTCTGAAAAACCCTTTGCGTCTTTGCGAATCGACCCGTTGGTGCAAATCATAAGGTTTGCCATAACATTCAAACATTCGAACACGGTTTATAAGTTTTAAAACTCTTTTTGACTCTATCTGAATATAGTCAAACCCTAATCCCCAATTTCCCAAAAAAAGAAAACAAACTCCCTAAATTGTTTACCTGCTTAATTCTACTATTCATGTTCACACTCGCTCCACACCGCCAAGTGTGCAGTTTGTCACCTTTTACGTAATTCGCCAACCTTTATTCTCCGCTTAATCATCCGACTGACATCACTCGCCTCCACCAACGCGTCATCCGAGGACCAACTTTTTATGGCTCCAAAGTTGATTTGTTCCGTTAGCGGAACTTTGGTGTGTAAATTCCAATTTAGGCTTTCGTGGTTCCTATGCGACCAGTCGTAGTTTGCGTCCAATTGGGAGATTCCAAATTGGCTAATTTGAGACCGATTGTGTAGCAGTGTGAAATCTTGGAAAGCAAAGGAAAAGCCTTGTGGCAAAAAATGGTTGGCAAGCGAACTTTACTATTCCGAGGCGATCAAAGCATTAGTTGAAGAATGTACGCTGCTCTCGCCCAACAATAGCCTCTTTCTTAAATTTCTTACGAGAACAATGGCACCGTGACCAGTTCTAAACGTTTTGCTCTCAAATCGTTCGACCGCTTTTGGCTAAATTTCGAAACCGGCCGTTTATAATCGTACTTTGGCGAAAAAGCTTCAG
The DNA here is from genome assembly GCA_000757645.3 of Steinernema carpocapsae. Classification (NCBI taxonomy): domain Eukaryota; kingdom Metazoa; phylum Nematoda; class Chromadorea; order Rhabditida; family Steinernematidae; genus Steinernema; species Steinernema carpocapsae. The sequence goes on from AZBU02000008.1 coordinate 3,843,142, forward strand.
AGAACAATAAAGTTTCGATTTTACCGTAAGAAGACTCTGATTTTTGCTCTCCAAACAATTTTAAAAAAAACGCAAAAGGGAAAAACGACGGACGTTTATCACAAATTCAATCTTGACTCATGGTTCGCAGAAGACATTTCGCTTTGCAATATTTGCCTGCAAAAGTCGAATTGAAAAGGATCCACGCAAAACGGAATTTATGGTTTACGGTTCAAATATTTGTGTCCTAGGTACACATTTTTGCAAAGTCCGAACATGTTTTGGGAAACAAAAACAGATGAAGAGCTTAGCAAAACCGCCATTTCAAGTATCGTTCTCATTTTTAAAATCTCTCAGAAAAGTCGTTTCGGCATTTCTCAAAGTGTTTGTTTGCGAGTTTGCCGGTTTCTGACGTCTTCTCCCAAACTGTTTCTTCTTTGCGTCTTCATTATTTTGTTTTCGAACCGTTTAAACCGATTTATTGCGTTTGCTGAAAGCAGAGGTCTGCGATGTTGTGCGTCGAGGATCGCCTACCGGAAAATCGAAAACTTGGATTCAAGAGAGCGAAATTCGAAAGAAAAGTAGAAGAAGAACGCAGAGGATCTCTTAAATCATGATGTGTACTTGAACGTAGTTTTCAGGACCTTCGCGAGTGTCGTGCGCACTCTCTTTTGCCTTGTTTGTTTTTGATAAATTGCCGTTTCTTTCGTGACGTTCCGCTAATAAACGCCCACCAGAAACGTATCCTTGAATCTCTCAAAGATAGTTTCGGAGTGTACTTCAAAACGAGCAGAGCCTCAACAAATCTTTTAGCAAAGCAACTCAAAAGACCGTTTTAGCCTTCAACAACTAAAAAAACAAGATTACCATTTAAAGATTGACAAGGCATTTCATGTTTCCATCTGAAAAACTAACACGTTTACGTTTTTACGCGCATTATTACGTCTACGTTACGTCTCCGCGCTACTGCTAAACCAGTGTTCTGTGTTCTTTAAGAAATCTTTAAGTGTTAAAACCAAATTTGCAATTTGAGTACAAATCTTTATCGGAGGATCCAACAAACCCTTCTCCAAACATAGCGCATACGCTATTACTCGCTACATCCCTAATTGGAACTCGGCCCCGTCGTAATCAGAATCGCGTCACTCAGAGGCTTCTTTTATTTGACGTTTTCGTTATTTATCCTCGGAAATATTGCCTCAACCGTCTTCCGCGTCACATGTTCGAGTCTTTCTCTGCTCTTAGATACAAAAAAGAAACTCTAAATTAGTTCCAGCATGGCTTCTTCAACATGCTGCAAACTATTTTTTAACAAATTCGTTTACAAAATAATTCGCGAGAATGTCTTTTGTCAATTTAGATTTTTGCATTTCAAACAGCCAATTTGCAAAGTGGCAACTTCGATTCGCCTCGTTTCCTCCGTTTGCACAGCTTCAATCTTCCATTTGTCAAAACAACAAAACGTCACCGAGCGTCAAACTGTTTTCTGTGTTTCAGGTGTTTCAGTCGCATCTTCTTTGGCATCTTTTATAGGTTAAAATGCGACGGTGAAGAAGAAAAAACATGTTTTCGTGTGAGTACTGTAAACCAAACCTCGTGCTGTGGCACCTCAGAGACGCTGTTTATCCAGTTTTAATTAAATTATCTCGCGCCTTCGAACTTTTTGTCCCCGAGCGGAATCGCGCGCGGAGATGAGGCAAAACGGCGCCGAATTGAAATGCGCTTCGGTGACAGCCTTTGAAAGACTCGGGATTTTGGGAACAGGCTACTATCAAAACATTGCACAAAGCACATACTGCACCACGGGAGAATGGCTTAAAATGATCTTTCTGTGTTTTTGTTTTCTCAAAACAGGTTTCATTTAGATTTTATTCGGTCGTTTCTCTTGGCCACGTGTTTTCCAGGCACGACGAAGAGAGGAGTAGAGATCGTTTGGAGCTTAATGTTGTCTCAGTGAAATGTTTAAAGGGCAGCATTCAATGTTGGTGTTGGCCAAATTTGTTTTTCGAACTTTAAGAATTACCGAACAGCGTTTTTTTCAAAAATCTTAAATAGTGAAGAAAGGTTCAACACTTTACAATTCTGTGCATAATGACGTTTTGCTCACACAAAAAGCTGAAAATCAAATCTTGAAAAGATCGGAAATAACTTTTCAGCAGCCGAAAGAACTTTTCGGGAATTCAACGGAACGGCGACTGAAGTAAATTGTTTTCGACTTGCAGGAACCGTGTACTACCTTCAGGGACTGCATTGAAGAATGTTTCCATAAACACTTCAAGTTGATCTGAAGTGCGACTTGTTTTAAGAGCTGACACATTTTGCTTTTAACCAGGTAATCACCCAAGTTTCCTGCTTCAATCCAAATTTCCATGTTTTGGGACTATAAAAACATTTTTCTGATTTAGCTGCTTCCAATTTTTGCCCATTCCTATCGTATCCGTTTTGATCTCTTCGCTAGCCGAATTTGTTAACCTCCAATTTAGTTGCGTTCTCAAATGCGGCTGATTTATGGCTTTGGCGTTTGGGTCCCAATTGTAGGTGCTTAAATGATGAATTGGACTCCACCGGAATGAGGTAACGAAGGTGCTACTTATGGAAATTGGTTACTACTATTATTAGCAGAATTCTAAGTGCGGTTTCGCACGATTTCGAAACGACGAGTTAGTCGTCAGACTAGGATTAAGAGGTTAGCGGAAATGGGAGAAAAAGTAAGAGGTCAAGCAGAGAGGTGATACATCATTAAGGAAGAACTAAATTAATTTCACCAACGTCATTTCGACTTTTGCGCTTGGAGTTTTGTTTGAGTATTTTTTTGGCTAATTGTACGTCCACAATACGTCTTCTTCTTCAATATTAGTGCATTCTTCGTCAGTTCCTTTAGCTCAAAATTTGGAAACACCTTTTGCTAAGAAATTAGTTTGAACCCGAACGGCCGTGTTGTTTACAGCTTCGAGTTTACTCAATCCGAGTTGGCCAAATCAAGAGTGACACTTCTGTCACCCTTGTGACCACTTTCAAAATTTTGAATAAAGCATGTTTTTAACTTGGAAACGACGTTTTTCTGAGATGACAGGGAACTTCGAATGTAGATTGTCGCTTCTAGATTTGTCGTTTTTGTCCCTTGGGAGAAGAAAACCAACTTTGCAATAAACGCTAAAAGCGGTGCAGGAGGAAGACGTCGCCGCGTCCGATGACAACAAGCAAACAGCGATCATGTGTCTAATTGCGTCTTCTTCCCACTTGCTACCGTCCTCCGGTGTCACCTTGCTCCAAACCATAATTTTCCATTCTTTTTTAGCGATTCACAGAATCCGAGCTTTCGAGGTTCGCCGAATCTTTTTTGGTAAATCCTTACATGAAAACAAAATGTGTTTTCCACTATTAACCGCGCATTTCACCTTTTCTCTCCTCGCAGCTGAAACCTAAATTGGTATTTTCAATTTCCGTGGCCTTTTTTGAGTGTCTCCGTTCCTTCTCTTCTCCCAGCTCTCCTTTTCTTCCCTTCTTCTGAACGTTTCTTCTGCATTCTTTCGACCAAACAACAAACTCTTCAGCTCCACTTTCTGGCTAATCTTAAACTGTCCTCCGGAGGACCTCTTCGCAACTCTAGGTTCGCTCGGCCTTCAACTCTAATCGAGTTCTCGTAACTTCGCTCCTAATTGGAGATCCCCTAGGGCGGCGCTTCCTGCGCGCATAAATGACCCCGCAAGGGGTGGCGCGAGCGAATTGAGCGAGGAGTCGCTCCTCCCGCCCAGGCGACTCCCGAAGACTCCGATTCGCTTTTGCGTGCATTCGGGTGCTCCGCGGCCACTCGGGAAACCTGTTGTCCTTGCTCTCTGCTAGGGACTGTTGGGATTAGTTACGAGTTTCGTTGAGATCACCTGTAAGATCGTAGGTTTTCTTAAATGAATTTGCGATGTTAGGTTTTTTACGTTACAAGCGTTTCTGCGACCCAAAGCGCCCAGAAAGGTTTTTCGTCTTTTAGATCTACAACGTCTTCTGTCCTGATTGCATAAGCCTCGCCGCATTTCTATTCAAGAATCCAAATTTAGTTCCACTCAAACAATAAATCGCAAAACGCAGACGAGCTAGGTTTTTTGACAGAAACATTTTAGATGCATTAAGTTATTTTGGATCCAGCTGTCGGTATCACTTTGATGTCATTTTAAGTTCCTTCGAGTGATTTTTTGTAAAGCGCCCTCACATTGTATCAGCAGGTGCCAAACCGCCAAACTCGAAGAGAAAACAGCGTCGTTAACAAGATAATACGCTCTTCAAATCATGCGAATGGGTTCGGAGCGGCCTACGGTAGTGCGTGAGGTGCTTCCAGAATTTCTGCGATTCATTTCCGATGACGTGGGTCGTAGGGGTGGGGTTACGGTAGAATGGAAATTCGATTCGGGCGACGTCACTCGAAGACAAAAGACGAATGATCAAGTGGTTAAGGAGCCTTCAGAGGTCTCCGCTCCTCCCGCTTCCTTCCCGAGGGGTTCCGCGAGTCTTTGACGAGCACAGATTCCTGTTGACACCCTTCTATCGTCCCTTCTTCATCGAACTCGCGATTCACTCGGGGGAGCGGAGATCAACTTGATATGCTTAGCGCGTCTTCTGAAAACCATTTTTAGTTTTCGGATTTTCTAGTTTCATTCATCGTTTATGTCGCCATTTCCGCCCACTGCAGCTTGCAACCAACTTGCAAACTCGCAGCTCCAATTCAAAACAAAAAAATCGGCGTTTAATCGCTCCCAACGGCGCTCTCGCTGATTTACGGCTCGCCGACAGCTTCACAGTTCCCAGCGGGGCCGTTCGCGCGTCCCCGCGACCCTTCGGCACTTCGCGCACCCCAACTCCTCCTCCCGCGCCTGTTTTCACGCGCGTCCCGGTCCGGAAATTGGCTTCTCTCGCGAGTCCAAAACAGTCGTTCGGGTTCGGAAATTTGACTTCTGGTCGCTTTCAGAGTTTCTCCTCTTCTCGCTCTCCAGAATGGTCGGATTCTCGCAGCTCGCGATCCTCTTCTTCGCTGTCGTTGTCGCCCTAATCGCCTCGAACTGCGAAGCTCGACCCTACGACGACGAGTTCGGTCCCTCCTTCTACCGTCCTCAGTACGACGCCATGCGGGGGTTCATGGGCGTAAGTCTTTCTTTATCTCGCACACTCGATACAGTACCCTTTTTCAGTCGCGGTACCTGGAGAAGCGAGTCCCGAACGCGGCGGACATGATGATCAGATTCGGAAAACGGAGCGGATTCTGAAGAAACGAAGCCGAAGCATCGAAGCCAATCCACCCACCCTCGATGTTATAAATGACCACTGAATTCGTTAAATTTCTCGTAGATGCTCCCTTCCTACCCTCCCGCAATCTCTTCTCCCGTTTCGCTCTGTCGTGTGTCTCCGCTGCTACCAATTGCCGTCCTGGAATATCAGATTCTCCTCGTCTTCATTTTCCATACACGTATTTACATTCAAAGGAATGACAAGAGGCCTTCGAGGGCCAAACGAGGAACGAAGGAACGCAGGCGGGAGCTAATGGGCGAGCGCTTTCCTCTCGAGGTCGATCTGAAACACGATCTGCTTCGACCACACCTTCCCGTGGCCGTTGTCGAACACAAATTCGTAGATGCCGGGCTGCTCGCACGTGATCTCGCCGTATTCGGGGACGAATTCTGTGGTCGTCCGGAAGCGCGGCCACACCTGAAAACCAGAAAAGGTCAGATTGAGCACAGGAAGCGAGGTCTCCGAAGGCTCAGGTTACACCCTGAACCGAATTTGGTATTAGAATAACCGCTCGGAATTGTTCCGCGCAACTCGAGCCCTCTCGGGTTCCTCTGTACCTCTTGACCGCTGGCATCCCGGATCAGAAAGTCGATATCGCCGCTCTCACACCGGAACCACCACTTAAGACGCGTTCCGGGGTTGGCTACCGTAACCGGGACCGATCCGTGGCGTCGGGCCGAAACATTCAGCTTTTTCAGGTCCTTTTCATCGTAGTTTTCGGAACCGCGAAGGCTCTCGATTCTGCAAAAACACTCTTAAGCGACTGAGAATCTATATGCTGCCTACAGTATATCTTCGGGAACCTTTCCTCCCATGCGAATGCGGCCAGTTGGACTCGGGGCCTTCTTTGTTCCTCCCCAGTGCTCGAAGATGTTCTCGGCACCCAATTCCGCGCAGAGCCGCTCGCGCCACGAGGAGTCGAGGAATTCGATCTTGTTGCGTGTTTCCTGAAAGTGAAAGTTGGTAACTTGAAAACAGGTCTAAGAAAAGGGAATTTTTAAAGAGGCGTCCATCTGGAGGTAACGCATAAAGCGTTCCATGTGAGAGCCAATTCGTTACCAGAACTAATTCTTGAATTCAAAGTCATTTTTCTCCACTTCAGGCTAATTTAAAAGCATGCCTTGGCGAGGACAGGTTGGATCATGTAGTAAACGGTGTTCACGGCAGTCGGGGCGTTAATAACGTAGATCCTACGTCCCATATCGGGGTACATGAGCTGAAGTAAGTTTACAGATACGTGCCAAAGAGCCTATGAATTTACCTGTAAAAGCGTGATCAGGTTCATAAATATTTTGATTGTGGGCATGTACATCAGGTCGAGGCTGAATCCTTCAAGATCGATTATGAGCGAAACGCCCATCTTGCGATTATTCTTCCGTTCGCTCGCACTAAAATTACAAATCGGTTTCAAAAAAGGCCATCGGCGGACTCACCAGATAAGTGAGTGCACTCCTTGGCAATCGGTCATCATGCATCTGAAATGGAAATGGGAGGAATAAAAGAGTTGGGCATTTGAGCACCTAAAAAGATCGGTAACTTTCCCTGCCTTCGAAATGGACTTCGGATCCACCTTGGCGAGTGCTTGGACATAGATCAAGTGGCCGTCGTTGTCGTAGCCCATCACGCCGCCTGAAATGCAGATGCCAACAGAGAATAGCAGTTTGGGGCACCTGGGAAGTATTGGACCACTGGGTTCACCGCGTCCACGGCGTCAGCCACTTTGTCGATCGTGGAGAGGTCCTGATTGTGGAGACCTTGAGTATGGAATGCTTGGAGCGCCCAGCGGAGCTTCGGAACCGCCGCATCTGCAAGCAGAAGTTGAAGAAATACGAGGGTCGCGGGCTCATTGCCTACCGATATCGTAGTCGTGGGCGATGAGCCACCGGAGGAGAGCGAAGTCGGTTTGGTAGTCGGGGAACTCCTCCGCTAGCTCGGCGGTCTTTTCGCGGAGCACCCGAACCTGCTCCAACTGCTCCGGATTCAGCTCCGAGTGCGCTGGGAACGCGGAGTCGCCGCTCATCATGCGGTTGCGGACTCCGGCTGCAACGAGCGAGATTATGAGGTTCTCGGCACGAATGGGAAAAGTCGCACGTTCAATTTTAACAATTCGCTTACGATTTCGAGAAGAGTCACATTTTGAGTTTCGAGCTACGAAACGTTAGCTGACTCCGAGATCCGTCTCAGTTTAGTTCTGATCTAAAGCCCGAAACCCTCCTTCTAATCCACGCTTAACCTCTTTGGGTCGTGAAAAACCTCTCCCGAAACATCCTGCCCACAAAAAAACGGAATTGAGTTCTTTCACCCCTTCATAGCCTCTAATACCTCGAAACCAATCCGAGAATATTGCAAGTGACTGCGCGGCGAATCGAAATTGGCGACCTTCGCGTTGTCGACCGGAACGATTACGTGACGCCGTGGAAGCGAAAACGAAAGCGAAACGGGAAAACTGGAGGAACGACGTCGCTTTGTCTCCTGCGTGGATACGTTTGCGGTTTTGTGTTCCTGTTGGGAATAATGAAGTTATCGCTAACTACATCTACATCTCACAGCGACCCCGATCGCGGTTGCACTATAAGGAACGTGACGAGTTGGGGACCACCTGAAATGATCGAAAATCGATTTCGTTCGCTAAAGCTCCTTTCTTCAATTATTCGAAAATTGGACCGGTTAACCCCCATAATCGACTTAGAATCGGTTGGTCGATCGACGGATTCCAAAACTATGGATTGTCCGAAATAGCTATTTTAAGGGTGTACTTATGATCAAACATCCGAATGTACAGTTAAACCGAAAGCAAAAGTTGGGCACGAAAAATAATTTTGACGCCTTTTTGATGTATTTCAATGATGTTTTAAAGAGATAACAAGACTTTTGATGGAATTCCCGCCAAAAAGGCGCGTTTTCACCCACACAAAAACAACTCGAAAACACATCGAACACGTTTTTCGATCAAAAGTTGAATTTCAATTCAAACCGCCGAACATCACAAAAGGGGTCTTTGGAGTCACGTAGTTCTGAAGTAGAAATACATTCTAAGAGGCACCGATCAGACGCCAAACAATGAGTCCTGATACCGAAGAGATGAGAGTTTCGGGCAAACAACGGGCGCACAGAGTTCACCTCCTTCGGAGGCGTTTTGCGAGTCCTAATAGGTCGGTTTCGCCCAAATAGTACTCTTATTTCTTTTGCGAACAGACCTCGCACCTCCTCCCCTGATAAACCCGTTTTAGGAGTCGGCGTCCACGATGCGATTTTGGCACGAAATTTGCAGCGAGACACGAAAACACAGCTGATCGACGGCCGCACAGTACAGGCCTAAAACGGTGTGATCGAAGGTGGGGAGGTGCCTGGGGCGGTCGAAAGTAAACCAGAAAGCGCGTCGAACGCTGAGACGCCGGCCGAACGCCTGAGGCGATCTGAAGATTACGCGAGAGTTGGATCGAAGGGAGATTAGCCGAAACGATACGAAGTGAAATGACGAAGGTGAATGGGTTCTTAGCGGGGTTCTGTTTGGAATCGGGAATGATGGAAGCGTTCAGAGGGTCTCTATGCGGAAACAGAGGATCATCTAGAGTGCTCTTAAGTTGTTGGGGAATCTCAAGTAAAAGAATAATCGTAAATTTTTCAAAATATAACTTTTTCAGCGTTTTTGGTTAAAAATCAATAGCGAAAACAATTCAAAAACCTAACAAGTTCGTACTAAATATCTTACTGCTGCTTTTTAAGTATGTCATAGTATGTCAAGTGATGTTAAATTTATGTATCTCCCACACGTAGTACGTAATTGTCACATTTTAACCGTTCCTTTTTGGTCTGAACAAAAATACCGATTTTTGACGTCCGAAAGTACATTTAACTAATCAATTGAAGGGAACAAACCGCAAAAATCTGCTTTTAATATTTTTACCATGATTTATTCAGATCTGCCTAAAAAACAACAAATACCTCGTTGGATCTAAGGATCAATCACTCGAAGCAGACCACACAACAAACAATCCGAGAACGCGTCTTCGTCGATCGGTCGGCGGCCGATCGGTCAGCCGGAGACCGCGCGTTGCAACAATACGATTTTCACATTTCTGCTAAATCGGGAAGTACTAAAAGCGCTTCGTAACGCTAAAAAGGAACCGGACCGTTCAAGAGATCCCAAATTTGCCCGAGTGGATTGTCCGATTGCGCAACGCTGAAGACGTGTGACCGCAATGACAAATGAGGCAGCGCTGATCCATTAATGGGCGAGGGAGATAAGGCCGCCGGCTCTCAAAAAAACGCATTGAAAGCAACGACTCGTAGAGATCAAGCGACACTGCGCAATCGTTTCGATCGCTCGTAAGTCGCGTTCTTCGCGCGGATCGCCCAAATTCGGTCCGAAAAGCGACAAACGCCGGCGGATGACCGCGGGCGCTCAGCGAAAGCGGCCCGTCAGGAGCCGACCTTAGGACGCTTTCGTTTTGGGCAGATTCCGGGTAAAAAACCCGCAGACGATCGATTTGTTTTTTGTTTTGTCGCGAAGCCGAAATACGGACGGACGGATTGTTGTGAGTGATAGAGAGGGAAGCCCGGAGGAGCGGAGGAGGCCACCCGACTGTGACTCATCCGTTGCGCAACGCGACCTGGTGGACCCGTTTGCTGACTCCGTGTTGATTATCTTAATAACTATGGAAAAGTTGTTGATATGGATGCGAGGTTCAGAATAAGTTCAAAGAAAAGGAACCGGAGACGAGAATTAACCCGTTACTCTCAGTTTTTCGCAGAAAAAACCAACGCTTAATAAACGACTGAAATTTGGAACAAGGAAAAAACGCTTCTGGCAAACTAATATTCTTGCTGTTGTAAAAAAAGAAAGACTGTGTCCCTTTTGCTTTTTTGCTATAAGGTTGAGAATCTACCAAAAGCATTTGAAGGTTTGCATCGATTGTTTCTGGAGGACTGCAACAGACATACATTTGAAATATTTGTTTGCAAAATTTTTCTAAAAATAATTTCGCTCTTTTTCAATAAATTTCCATACTCTGATGCAAATCGTTCAATGAGCGGATAAAGAAACGATCCTTAGCCGACATTCAATTCAATCTGTTTTCGCTCTGTGACTGTTTCACGTTTTTCGTCACCATTACTCTAAAAGTGTCTTTGACCAGGCTCATCTTGAGTTTGCCTTAATTGATTTTAAGATAGGGTCGTAAGACTCAGAAATGAATAAATGTTACAAGTAGCCTTATTTTATAGTTTTGTTTTTCGGTTTTCTGCCTTTTCCGCTTCCACATTTAAAGTCTTCAAACCGGTTCGAATTCGTTATTTGCAGTACTGAACATCGCATTAAGAAAAAGTCATGTATGAACATTTAGAAATCGTGAGTTCACTGTAAACGAGACTGAATTTTAGTTCTTAAAGAGAAAGCAGGTTTTCTGTTTGTATAGAAGCCCTTATAGTAAATTGTTTTGAAAACTTGAGTTGCCAACTGCTAGGAACTCGCCATTTTAGAAAAGATCACAAGATTTTCCCGTCTTGTAACCTTTCGTATTAAGATCCTTAGCGCAATCAAATTTTCGAAGAATCGTAAGTAAGTATCGCTTGTGTGGGTTCATCCGTTGGTGAGGTTATAAGCTCAAGGGTCCACGCTTTTTTTATTTTTTGTTGATTACTTTTACGCACAAATTCAATTAATGCTGTGGTTTAAAGTTCACTCTTTATATGTAGTTTCCCGGTGTGACCTCTTAGGCGACATTTTCAAACGTATTTTTTGTAGGTGTGTCCGCCGCATAAGGTAATTAAACTGTTTCATTAAGGCACAAACATGGAAAGCCTTTTGAAGACGGTTAATAATGTTAGTCAGACCGAGATTGGCTGTGATGTTGTGACGGAGTGAGCAGAATGACCTTCTCCCACGAAAATGTTTAATCTTTAGCTGAGAAGGGTGCGAAGAAACCCTAAAACGTCACAAACACGTATTTACCAAGTCAAATGTAAACACGGTATTCAAGAAAACAACCATAATGGCTTTTAAGTTATTCTACCTTCTCGAGAACTATAAATCTATCCCGAGAAGTTACAAGAACCGGAAATGGACGAGAATTAATCTTTTCCCTAGATTTTCGCGATGACAAACAAACAAAGCAGCTTCATGCATACGAAAAGCAGAGAGGATATCGGAAACACCTACCGTTCTTGGGGTCCTTGGCAGCATGGAGGACGAGCTCCACGAGGTTCTGCAGCGTCAGGTAGCGTTCGAGTTCCTCTCGGGGGACCGCGAAGTCTCTGCACGCCATCGTCGGATCACTTCGAATGCGGCCAGGTTGCGCCTTCGTTCTCTATTTCTTCTTCTCTTCTTTCAGTCAACAAGCATCAGCCTGCTGCTGCCACAATTTGGAAGAAACAAGTTTTGCCGTTGTGGGAGAGTGAGTGAATTATTATTATAAACAAAGTTGGCGCACGCGAGGAAACGCCCGTGAGCGGGGAACCAGTCGGAGGATCCGATCGGATTGGGATTACCGCGACAGATGGCGCCCGAGATCCGCAGCGATCTTGTGAAGCCGCTTCCCGCTTGAGCCGATTGCTCGTCATATCCACACAGTTTATTTCGCGTGAAAAACAGGAAACAAACGGTGCCGTAATGTTACAAAGTCAGCTGGAGCGACAAGGCCAACCGCCGGGGTCAACCGCCAGATGCCACCTCCACAAACCGTTCAAACACATCAAACAACATTCTATTCTCAAAACAGAAACAACTCAGAAGTAGTTGGGAATCAGCCGGATGCGGTAGTCAAGACCACGGGGGCGAGGGGCGCGTCGGAAGCGGAAGATGGACATCGTCTTCTTCGATGGAACGTAGGGGAGATTCAGATCTGAAGCAGAGGTTATGGTAGATCCTGGAAGAAGAGGGGACACTTACCTGGGTAACTCTGGCGGAGCCTTTCGATCGCATCTGAAAAGCTCCTCGAATGGCCCTCACGTCCCACGCCGAACGTGGATCCGAAGGTGGACAGCACCACCAGAATCAGGAAAAACAACACGCGCATTTTCTTCGAGGCTCAGTTTGTCTTTCTGGAGAGCGAAACGCCACACTCACTGCTCACCTACTCGAGGCAGAATGCGGCGGCGATCGGTGGCCATATTTCCTTCTCACAGTTACCTAGCTCGCGAGATCTCCGCCTTATTTCCCTTATTCATCCCCTGAGGGACCCGTTTCAGTTGAGTTGTTTTCGTCTGCTCGGCTACTCCCCCCGGGTACGATATGCGGTCTCTCCTTAACTTATTAACATTGCGCAAAACCTTATTTATGCTCTCCGCCTTCCTCTTCTTCGTTCTGATTTAGCTTCTGGAACTCGTCAGAGTCGCAAAACAGTTTTACGCGCCGAACTTCGAGCAATAAGTCTTGTCTGAAGAGTAAATTTACTATGATTGCAGCATGCTTGACTGACCTCTCCTCAAAGCTCATGCAGCAGATTTCTTGGAGGTCTTTGTCCGTAATTTCCATAAGAACACGTCCTATACGGAAACAATTGCGAGATACACGTGCATCAGGAACCCGCTACCTGTGATGTAGTGCCGTAGGAAGTCGTCCCCGTACTTCAGCGCCAGTTTGGGCCGACGGCTCTTCAGCCAGCTTTCCACATCGGCGGCCGACCAGAACGCTATGGTCCTCTGCGGAACCATATGATAAACGGTTTGGATCGGCATCTCGGGACCTGCGAAAGATGGCTGTTGATTGAAGATGGTTGAAACGTCCCGCCCGTGGCCAAGTATTCAACGATGTGTAACGTAAACGTCGCCAACACTTTTTGGGCGATTGATTTGGAAGTATTGAGGGAAATAGCATCTCTGATGGCAAACAATAACAAAAACAACAAGTTATAACAATGTAACAACAACGGATGGATTACTCGGCGGTGTCCTGGAAACGGAAGGAACGTTTGAATGTGTTGATGCGGCGCTCGATCTGCTTGGCGGTGAGTTGGTTCAGGTTGTTGTGGTCGCGAGCCATCGCCTAAATACAGAAAACGTTGATTCTGGATCAATTGCTAGAAAACGAACCTCAAAATCGAGTCCATGGGCTGCGATCATATTGTTGCAGAATTCGACATCTCGGGGCAGCAGGCGTTTGAACTCGGGCCGCTTGCTGTTCTTCGCCGTCTTCGACTGCTGTTCCTTCTCGATCTGAGAGACGACCTTCGTAGGTTTCTGGATCTTTTTGGCCTGAAAATATCGAAATCAAGGAAAAAATTCTAAAATACCGACCGACCTCGTCGAGGGACATCATTTCAACGTCGATCGTTTCTCCGGTGACGAGGTTGGCCTTCGGGAGGGAGATAAGCTGGTTCACGTCGTCGCTCAGCCCCATATTCTTCAAGTTCGCCTTCATGGTTTCCGATTTGTTCCAAGCGTCAGCTACCGCTTTGCTGAAACAATCCTATTTCTTAGGCATCCTCCCAGTGCAAATCGTACCAAGATGTGTTTGCTTCCTTCTTCTTCTTGTGGGACTTCAGTTTCTTCGCGCGGAAGTTCTTCAAATTTCTGTAAGCGCTCTTCTTCTTTCCTCCGTGCTTCACTGAACGGGGCATTCTGGCAGCTGCTAAAGAACGAATCGTTAATGGAATTGCCGTATTTTAATGGTAAACGTATCGCGAATCACGTGAATTAGCAGCTCCGTGAAAGTCACGTAGGGCGAGATAAACAACTTCCCCATCATTTCACACACTTACCACTTATAGCATCAAGACACACTTAACGTGTAAATCAGATGGTCTGGTGCGCTAATCTGAAATGTCCGAGCTGTGATGCGACAATTCCAGGAATATATACATCACATCACGAACATCATGAAACCCCAATTTGAATACTCGCTCGAAAAGATCATAAACTGCTGAGCCGATTGAAGCAAAACAAAGCGGTGATGCGAAAACAGCCGATTGGCTGTTCGCGATCTGCAGAAATAACTCAACATCGGGACGACCGATTTTTCGCTTTTCAAAATAATGACCACCTCCCACTCCATCGGAGTCATTTATCAGCCCGCGCAGCCCATTTTGGCCAAAAATCTCCGAGAAATCCCAAAAACAGCCGACGAAGAAATGGGAAACACAGAAACGAATTAGAGCCTCTACTCGAAAAACCGCAGTCGCCCGTCTTCCTCGCAGGGGCGTCGTGGGGAGACCAATTCTCGCAAAAACTGAAAATACGTTCGAACGGCGGCGAGCCGAGTGCCAGAATGCTTTGCTCGAGAGCGGAAACGCTCGCCTAAAACGGGAGAAAATCCACTTGGGATTTCTGTGCTTGTGGTGGTGCCTGAAAGCTCGCTTTCTGAGTGCTTTTGGTTGAATTCTTTTTTCTTTCAGGCACTTTTCGTCTACGGAATGCCCGGAGCACGAGGCGGCACCGCGGACAGCGGCGATCTTCCGACAACCTCGCAGCCGCTCCCGACCGCCGAAGCCACTGATTTGGAGGTTTCGCAGACCCACAAGTGAGTTTAAGAGTTGACCCACGTCTGGAAGGTTTGAGACTTTTCTGGTCTCTTATGGTTTTCAAGCGTCTAGACTGAAAGCTCATATTTTAATTTTCACTTCACTCGGTCTTCGCTAATCGGTTGCTTTTCCAGAGTTCGGCTCTACCAACTCTTCAGCCTCATTGAAAAAGAGTTCGACGCGCTGGAAGCAGAAAACGCCGCTTGTGAGTTACTGTGATGTGCGACGATAAAGAACGTTCCTTATTTTCAGTAAGAGCAAAGCTCAACGCAGTTTCCAATGAGAAGTTCGGAGAGTCGTCGTTTCTCTCCGATGGCCTCTCGCTTTCCGCGGAAATTGGCTCGAAAGGTTCCGGAGGAAGAAGAGGTTGGAGAGATTGCAGCTAATATAATGAAATCCGGAAATTTTCAGCTATTCAAATGGGCCAAAAGTTGAAGACAGCTCTTCGAGGACCTTCTGGGCGGTTGGTTTATAGCCTGAAGGGGGCTGGAGTTGGCTTCGACAGCTCTCGTTACCGCTATGTCCGCCACTTCTCGGGTCACACTGACGGCGTTTGGCACGTCAGCGCTTCTCCTGGATCGAATCCCCAGTTTATCGCCAGTGCTTCGGCGGACAACACGGCGAGAATCTGGAACGCGAACCGCGGAAACTGCGTTTTGCAGTACATCGGACATGCGGGTTCCGTTAACGGAGTGGCCTTTCATCCGTCGGGCGCTGATTTCAATGATCAGATGAGGGTGGTCACCGTGAGTGGCGACCAAACGGCGCACATCTGGAAGACGTCGTCCTTATCCTCTCCCGCTGTGGCTTCTTCGGCTGCAGGACCTACACTAAGCAGCGAGGATGAACTAGATGCATCTGACAAAGAAGACGAAGGTAGGATTTCTAGCATTCTAAGCTCCATTCACCGAAAGACCTTTTTAGGAGAACAAGGATTGCAGGATCAGTCATTTCTCCAAACGGTCAGGAATCCCTTGATCCGTTTAACTGGCCATAGCGGAGTTGTGATCGCCGTTGACTGGCTTCCTGGTGGAGATCAGCTCGCGACAGCTTCCTGGGATCGAACCAGCCACATCTACGACGCTGAGCGAGGCGAGATCGTCGCTTACCTCACTGGACATGACCAAGAGCTCAACCATTGCCATGCCCACAAATCCCAGAAGCTGATAGTCACCAGTAGCAAGGATTCGACGTTTAGGCTATGGGATTTCCGCGACCCGATTCAGTCCGTGGCTGTTTACCAAGGACATACCGAGTAAGTGTAATTTGTTGACCTTTCAAAACATCACTCTATATTCAGCTCCGTCACCTCGGTGGTTTTCTCGTCGGGCGATCAGCTAATCTCAGGAAGCGATGATCGAACAGTAAAAGTAATCAGGGAATTG
The DNA here is from genome assembly GCA_000757645.3 of Steinernema carpocapsae. Classification (NCBI taxonomy): domain Eukaryota; kingdom Metazoa; phylum Nematoda; class Chromadorea; order Rhabditida; family Steinernematidae; genus Steinernema; species Steinernema carpocapsae. Next base: position 3,859,238 of record AZBU02000008.1, read on the forward strand.
AAAGAAATGTGGAACAATTATTGTTTAGGTGTGGGACCTGAAAAACATGCGAAGTCCGATCGCTTCGATTCGCTTAGATTCGGCTGCGAATCGCCTCGCCGTTTCGCACAACCTGATTGCCATTCCTCACGACAATCGCCATGTCAGGATCTACGATCTCAACGGCTCCAGAGTGGCCAGACTGCCCCGCAACAACGGACGAGTAAAAAGACATTGTTATATTGTCGCGCGCCGCCCGAAATGGCCGGATCGTGGGGGACCCGAGCGGCCGTAGCGACCCGAAATTTTGAGCGCTTTCGACGCCCGGATAAACGCTGATTTCTCGGCGCTGCTGGCGTGTTTCTGCGCGTAGTTAAGGCTCGGCGTGATGCGCATCTCGCATCGAATAAGTCTAAGATCTCCGAGAACTGTGAGATGTGCGGAAAGTTCGCCGCGCGGCGTTGGTTGGGTACCACATCAGGTAAAAATAGTTTTTCCTGTAATTTGGCCTGATTCCCAATTTTTCACACAAAAAAATAAATAAAAATTAAAACGGTAAAAACTGATTTCTCGGAGATCTTAGGCTTATTCGACGCGCAATGAGATGCGCATCACGCCGAGCCTTCACTACGGGCAGAACACGCCAGCAGCGCCGATAAATCAGCGTTTACCCGGGCGTCGAAAGCGTTTAAAATTTCGGGTCGCTACGGCCGCTCAGGTCCCCCCACGGTTCGGCCATTTCGGTCGGCGCGCAACAATATATCTATCTTGATTCAGTGTCACCACCGTATGGTCTCCTGTGCGGCCTGGGTCAACGACAACGCGTTCAGCAATTTGGTCACCTGCGGCTTCGACCGCCAGATCATCGGCTGGAAGGTCAAAGGCGCTGAGCACAACGCCAACAAAGAGTGATTCGCCTCCCGTTTCGCTTTGCAAGCTTTGTAAGTATAATTAGCCTCCTCGCCGCAGTTTTCCGGCTTGAAACGAAATTGTGTAGACAGAAGCACACCCGAATAAAAGTTTCATATTGACTCCAATCGAAAGGACGGTCGGGCGGTCGCAGATGAGTTCTCAGCGATGCCTTCCGTAAGTCCGACCTTCGAATCCCATCCGCCAACCGCGTTTTCAGGCAGTTCGAGTTTTTACTGACCGAAGTGGAGCACCGGCTGATCGTCTATGAAGAAGTCTCCTACTCTCCTATCGCACCGGCTCGTGTGAGTCCCGTAGCCTCCAAGCGCCCTTCTTATCAGTTCTCCGTACCAAGTGAGTTCTCCGTCTCCTCCACTAATACCTGCGTGACAACGGATGTTTTACAGGTAAAGAACTCCCATACTGGCGCACAAGCGAACTTCTCGGGCATTTGCGCGTTCAAACACAGGAGCAATTTGTAAGAATCTTCCAATTTAATAAAACGTGGTAAATTTGTTTTCCAGGAAGAATCCAAACTCCGAAACCAGCAAGTCCTAGGTTTTGAAGCTCATCTTCGTCAACCTTTCTACAATGCTCCAGGTCCGGACATTCCATATTACCAGAAATCGGAACGTCAAGGCTCGAAGCCCTTCGTGATCCCAGCGAAGTTCGTGGTTCGTAGTAAGGGTCCCGTGCAGTGCTGCGCTCGATGTACCTTCAAATGATTCAACTGGAATAAATATCTGAACGCCCAGTCACTGTAGTCTTAATGGCCGTGTGGGAGAATTGGAGTATACCAGAAACGGGTTCTTCGGTGCAGCAATCGATCGATTTGTTATTGTTTAATGCACCCGCATTTGGTGTTTTTTGATTTCGGTCTTTATCGGCTAACCTCGGCTCTCCAGTTCGCTTTTGCGTAAACATCAACAAAGGAATCTTTAAAAGAAGCTGTGTTCAGCTGTGTTCTGAGTATTTGTCAACATGGACATTCTCCGCCGTGTCCTCCTTCTGCTCATCACGGTCCTCGTTGTAGGTTTTACTTCGTTTTTATAAGCATTACAGTAACCTTTCGGGTGTTCCTTCATCTGGACTTGGCTCACATGATTCCTCCAAAGATTAACCTCCCTCTCCGCCCGTACACCGGACATCGCGATTTTACCTTCGATGAAACCGACGCGAACTGAACACCACAACCGGCCGTACTTCAACTGACATGCTCCGATTAACTCTTAACTTTTACCAGATACTTTATTTACAAACAATTTGGAATACAGCAACCGACTATTCTAATTTTTCATCAGCAGGCACTGATGCGTTGTGGCAGAGTGGAGGCAAAATTCTTCGGAATCCGACTTAATCGTGAAATGTCCGTCGAGGCAGAGAACGGTGAAAGATCCAGGGAAACGCTCCCCAACGGCCTTGTAGATGGCGGTCTTCGACTCTTCGACGTTGTTTCCCATGGTCTGAAGGAGAAATGTGTAATCCTGAGAGTTTTTACTAATCTACTAATTTACTAATTTTCCTTGTAATCCTAAGAATGACTTACGCGTCGAAGAAGTTTACTGAGACGACGGCTGTTGCAGCTTTCGCTAAGAACCTCGCTCTGAGAATGGTCGAAAGGCAGAGAGACCGAGGCAAAATCGATGCCTGAGACTGATCTCTTCGTACGCTTCTGCTGGAACCTGCGGCGCTGGAATCTGTATCCTCCGCCGCCTCCTCCAGAGCCACCTCCGCCGCCGGCTTGGGCATATCCTCCACCTCCGCCGCTTCCTCCGGAGCTACCTCCGCCACCTCCAGAAGCGTAACCACCGCCGCCACCTCCGCCTATAAATACAAATCTAAGTCCTGAAAACCTGGGGTTGGCGTGGAGTTACACAAAGAGCCATACATTAGAAATACAAACCTCCGCATGAGGGAGCTGGAGCCGGAGCAGGAGGCGGAGCACATGAAGGAGCAGGTGCTGGAGGAGGAGCACATGAAGGTGCGGGAGCAGGTGGTGGAGCACAAGAAGGAGCTGGAGCCGGAGCAGAACAACCACCTCCGCCGCCTCCACAACCGCCTCCACAAGATGGAGCAGGAGGAGGTGGAGGAGCGCATCCTCCTCCGCAGCCTCCTCCACCGCCTCCTCCGCAGCCTCCTCCACCGCCTCCTCCGCAGCCTCCTCCACCACCTCCTCCGCAGCCTCCTCCACCGCCTCCTCCGCAGCCTCCTCCACCACCTCCTCCGCAGCCTCCTCCACCACCTCCTCCGCAGCCTCCTCCTCCGCCACCTCCACAACCTCCTCCTCCGCCACCTCCACAACCTCCGCCACAGGATGGAGCCGGAGCAGGAGCAGAGCATCCACCTCCGCCGCAGCCTCCTCCACCGCCTCCGCCTCCTCCACATCCTCCGCCGCCACCTCCACAACCTCCGCCGCCACTTCCACAACCGCCACCGCCACCTCCACAACCTCCGCCGCCACCTCCACAACCGCCACCGCCTCCTCCGCCGCAGCCTTCAAACGCCGAATTTAGATTTAAATAATCATACTTGGTCTCCTACCTCCTCCACAACCCGCGTCGATCGGGACCGTGAAAGCCACCACGAGAACCGTTAGAAATATCAACCGCATTTTCGCAACTACCTATAGTGACCCAGTAAGATAATTGAACGTCTTCCAGAACTTACCTTGAGCAAGGAAGAAAGCTGTTCTCCGCTCTTGACATGCATCCAGGAGCTTAAAAGCGTCTTACGGTCCATCCCCTATCGCCCGAGGGCCGACTGACGAAACACGTTTGCGCCATCGCCGCAGGCTGACCACAAACCAAAACAAAATAGCGACCATGAAAGCAGCCACGGCGATCATTCGGACAGACGCTCCGCTGCTTCCAGGAAGGTCAATACAGGTTTTGCTTTCGGAAGATAACAACATAATCGAATTATCGTCCCAATAAATCCAGGACAGGAGCCTTGGGGCTACGCGACGCGTAACGTGTGAAACTTGATACCACCATGAAACTCCAGATTTGGAATCTGCGGGAGGAACCCGGAAGCTCAGCTCATTTTGTGCAACAACTCTGTATTAGTTACCATTTTCACACAATCACAACGTAGGATGACATCTATCTATCATGAATACGACGCTAGGCGAATAAGAAGGAAAAAACTATGACAAACAAAATAGACCAGAGAGAACCGGAGAGATCGGGAGAACCCAGGACCAGAGGAGAGTTCGCAGTTAAGTGACACACTGGATGGGCGACAGCGAACGCTCCAAGAATACGTTTAATTAATTAAAAATTTAAGCACAACCACCAATTTGAGAACATCCTAGCCAGTCATTCCGCGCACGGCTCCGTTCTTGCGCTGCTCCTCGAGCTCTATTTTCGCCTGGTCCTCGATGGCTCGTATGTCCTGCATCGTGAGTCCGTGCCAGTGGTCAATCCAGCAGAACACTTCGCGGTGGAACTTCGAGAACAGGCGCGGGTATTGCTGAAAATGAGGTCGGTGAGAGATCTTAGGGACTCATCAGATAGATACCGTGTGGGTGAACTTCTCGATAATGTTTTGGAGTCCAAGCCACTTAAAATGGACGGTCACGAGCTTGTAGGCGCACATCACAGGCTCGGTGGTCTCCTTCCAGTTACCGGTCAAAGGTCCGCGTCCAGTTTTCGTGGATGTGAAATGGGAGGGCGAAGTTTCCGGCTTCACATCAGCCGCGTGCAGAAATTCGTGATCGTTGGCAATGTTAATGTTAACAACCTCCCTCATCTTTAGTTGTTCTCGGTTGAGATTGTGAGCCTAAAAGTTCGGAGTTGAGGAGTGAGTAGCAGGAAAAGCTCCCATACGTTCTCTGTCGTTCCTCGATCGGGAAGATGGATGGTTTCAACTTTGACAAAAAAGTTATCCTTCATATAGTCCGGATTCTAAAATACATCAATTAAGGCAAGCCTCTTCTAGACTATACTTACCGTTAGGACCGTTTTGCAGTAAGGGTAAGCATTCCAGGCCTCCTCATGGATAGCTAGAGAACCCTTGGGCGCGATTTTGCGGATAATCGCAGGCACTTTTCTGCAATATAACAACGCATAGCGAGTGATCGAAGAAGAGTCACTCACGATTGAAGATGGTAGATCTTGTGCGTGTACTGCCCGGCGGCGTACTGCCCATCGAACAGGGGTTGACCGGTGAAGGGTTCGTTCTTGAGGACCTCGATTCCCTCACCGCCGCCAGTTTCTTGCTTCGAGGCTTCGGCAACCGACCACAGCTGCCCGACCTGATATTCAGGAACGGTCATCGGCAAAACAACGCGGCTGAAAACAAGCGCATTACCGAACGTTTATATAGCCATAAAACTCACTATTCCTTGATAATCATTTTCGCTAATCTGCTCGCCAATGACGACCTCTACACAGCAACCCCGGAACACGTCCACACCTTCTGAAACGAAAAATGAAATGCGAAATAGAACGGAAAAAACGTGATCATGGTGAGGATGACTCACCCACGCAAATCATCCTAACGTCACTCAAATATCAAATAAACGACTCAAACGACTCAAGTACAGATTGCGTAGCGAAGCAAACGCAGATGGGAAATATTGGGACACACATAGAAACTTGTTTATCCTATGAAGGAGGATGAGCACGAAACTATCAGTAACAGCTAATTTAAAAAATTTTGTAGGCGGACGTCTTGCCTTGCTCCTTGTCGAATTCGGGATCCTGGGCAACCTTCTTGTAATAATCCCAGTCCTTGGATAGTGGCTTATCCGCTTCCAGCGTCGACTTCGAGAGGAAGAACTCGTAGGGAGGCTCATAGTTCTTTTTGTCCTGGAAGAACATGCCCTTCTTCCAGAACGAATAGTCGAAGTCGCCCTTGGCGAGCTTCTCCTTGTGCTCTATGTAGGCACGTTCGCGTTCGGCCATGATCTCGGGATGGCGGCGCTCCCAGATCAAGCGATGCTTCTGCTTCATGTACACATCGCGGACGTCAGCTTCGGATCCAAGTTCTCCGTACTTGATGAAGAAATTCAGCTCACTCTCTTCCATATCCTCGATGATGGGAACGCAGGGCTTGAAGTAAGGGTTGTGGTAGTTCATGCATCGGTCAGCGCGCTCCTTGAGGATCTGGAGAATGTACGAGTCGACGAGTTTGTCGAGGCGATACTGCTCGTTGGCCTCGAAGAAGCAGGTCTAAACACAAGACTTCCGTAACCTAATACATATGCGTTAAAACTAACACGATCATTGACTCCACACTCATCGATCGTAGGCACTCGGTTGAGTTTGCGGTGATAATAGAGCAGCTTTTTGCGGTCGTGCAGGGGCTCGACGATGTTCTCTCGTACCCAGGTGGCGGGCCAATCGACCAAACGGTGCGCGTAGTACTGGAACGTGTCGGCGATCTTGCCTTCGGCTTCAATCTTCCGGATCTGCCAGAAAGCGGCCCACTCCTTGCGGTCCTGGAGACGGCGCAGTTGGGCGGCGGAGAGCGTCACGTCCTTCGGCGCCCCGTCGATGGTTTCCGGAGACGCGGCCATCTGAGTGGCAAAACGGATTAAAAATATCAGAGCCCGTAAACATCCACAAACACGTAATCTGCCACGAAAACAGCAGCATATCAGCACAAAGGTTCCACGATAAGCGGCCTCCATGTAAATGCATAAAAACCATCGCAACGCCATTCGCCTGCCCAGGCTCTCAATCCTCCCGGGTGCACTCTTAAGCCGGTGCTGGTCACTTGGCAGCAAGCCTGCCTTCTTTCCGTTGTTCGTGTTCTCCAAGCGGCAGGAGACGGCGCGGCCAAAGCGGACGCAGACAGACGCCGACGAAACATCGGAAACAAATGCGGCTCTTGAGTACGTAGCTCCCAACAAGAGTCAGGCAAATCGTGCCGGGAATTGTTTTTGACTGGCGTGTGGCGGCGTTTTGCAGACATTACACAGACGGCGAATTTCCCTCGTCGTCTGACTCTCACCGCACCAATGCAACGAGGTGCGCAGTTTGGCATACGTCCTTATCAAAGCAATTTTTGCCCCAAACCCTCATCCTTTAATAAATAAAGGAGAACGATCCAGACGTGTCCGTCCGTCCGTCCGTGTGTCACGAAATCCTTTAATAAATAAAGGAGAACGATCCAGACGTGTCCGTCCGTCCGTCCGTCCGTCCGTGTGTCACGAAATATCCAGACGCGAGTTGCCTGATTGAGCGACTGCGGGTTACGGTAGCGGAGCTATTTGCGTTTGCGCGCGTTTCGTTGTCGCCGTGAACCGGTCGGTTTCGCAACCGCGTCAGCGCCTAAATTAGTGCCGCAAACGCCAAATTGGCCACAGTTGCGGGTGTTTTTGGGCTCAATCGAATATGCGCAAAATTTAGAACCGAATAATATATAATTTGCAGTATTTCGAAAAGATTTATGAAACTGCGAAATCGGTGCGCTCACGTCTCTTAGGAGGCGCGAAGCGCCGACTCAGAACCTATTTTGAAACTGAAACCTCGCGCAATAGCGCGCGCGGCCCCGTTGATTTAGTCAATATATGCTAAAATTAACGGGGCCGTGCGCGAGGTTTCAGCTTCAAACAACTAGCCGAATAGTTGCACTGACGGGCGGCTCTTCTCTTTCCACCCATTCTTCACTTTTCAATCTTCAAATACAGCCCAAACACTTCCCTGTAGCCATCTCACCTTACGAAAAACCCGTTCCAGACAACAAAACCCATTCCCAAACACCTCTTCCACCCACAACTGTCATTTCCAAGGACACCACAAACATCGGACCGGTCGGTCAATCCTCTGGTCAATCTCATCTTTTTCTGTGGAACCTTTCTGTCTTTCTCTTGTAGATAACCCGCTTCCCACTTCTCCCTCCACCCTGAAAACTCAACCCCAACTCTCCCAACCACAACTTCTCCTGTGACTTTCTTCGCTCCTCCTTCCTCCTGTGGATTCATCCAAACCTCACCTTTTAACCATCTCCCACCAACCACCCACTCACCTATCTCTCTTGTGGGTTACTCGTTATCTGTCACTTCCACCTTTTTCCCTGGATTTTTTGTCCTTCTGTGGATCACCCAACTGAACCCTCACCCTAAATCTTCCTCACAACGACTCCTGCGCCTCTCCTGTGAATCTTATCATCAGTCAGACGCGGATCAGAATTTCTCTCGTCGTCTGACTCTCGGCGCACCAATGCAACGAGGTGTGCGGTTTGGCACACGACCTTAGCGATTTTTGCCCCAAACCTTCACATGAATATATGCTAAAATTGACGGGACGCGCGCGGGGTTTCAGCTTCAAAATAAGTTCAAAGTCGGTTTTTCGCGCCTCCAAGGAGCATGGTCAGCTTGACTTCACGCTAGATCGCCTAGAGCGACGTCACCGTTTTCGCGGTTTTATGATTTTCTCCAAATACCGTTTTTTAAATCCAGATTTTTGTGCTAATCTTTACATTTGAGGTACCGTTATGGTTAGCAAGTCGAGAAAAAGTAAAGCCGGAAAGAAGAGTGCGCTGAAACAAGTTGAAGATAGTCGTGAGCGGGCTATTGAAGAAGCGAAGACTCTAAGAGCACAAATTGTTGTGCTTCTAGAAAAGGGCAACGAAGAGCTCAAATCGGAATTCGAAGCAGCGAAGAGGGTGCTGGTGGTCTACAAAGCGCGATGCGCTCAGGCATAGCAGACTTCTGACCTGTGGGAGAGACTGCAAAGAAAGGGTGCCCCACCGTGGCAAAAAACGGATAGCGGACGGCGACTACCTTAATCGCAACGTCGCAGATTTTCGAGAAATGAATCGAGATTGCTGAAAGTTGTGGTTAGATTAGCTCTACAGAAGAAGCGAAGAAAGCCACAGGAGATGGTCTGGGTGTGAGTTGTGAGTGAGCTTTCAGAATGGAGTGAGAGGTGAGAAGTCCACAGGAGAGAACAAAAAAGGTTCCACAGGAAAAGATGAGATTGACCAGAGGTTTGACCGACCGGTCCGATGTTTATGGTATCGTTGGAAATGACAGTGGTGGGTGGAAGAGGTGTTTGGGAATGGGTTTTTTTGTCTGGAACGGGGTTTCGTGAGGTGAGATGACTACAGGAAAGTGTTTAGGTGGGTTTTAAAGATTTGAAGAATGAAAAGAGAAGAATGGCCAAAACGACGGTGGCCGAAGGCCACCCTAGGCGAAGAGCCAACGTAGTTGGCGATTCGGCTAGTTCCTCTCCTAAAGCAGCAGCGCGTTAAGCCGTGTCTTGCCATTGACAACGCGGCATACCACGGTCGCATCCTCGAAGGGATCCCTCTCAAAAAGTCCGATGACGCTTCTCAGGTTGCTTTCCTTCGTGAGCACAACGTCGCCGTCGACCTAACCGAGGGGAGCGCGCAAATCGAACAAAAGCGAATGGACCTGATCGCACGAATCAACTTGGTTAGATTCTATGTGGACACCAAGTTGAGAGAAAACGGAATATTTGTGTTGCGGCTTCCCCCATACCATGCCAACTTGAACGCGATTGAGCCGATTTGGGCTCACGTGAAGAACAATGTTCGTAAGAATGTCAGCCATCGTGACAAGCTTCCGGTCGTTGTAGCTCTTACGGAGAATGCGTTTTCGTCAATCTCCCAGAATCACGTACCTTGTACGATCACATCGACAGAGAAGATGAAGGCTACATCGAACTCCACTCCTTCTGTTTTTTGGCGTATTCATGGCAAGACTTGGACTCCAACGCCAAGTTGTTCGACTAATTGCGTTTTTGTTCGTTGATATGATTTTAAATCAGATATTTCCGATTTTGTTCTGTTAATTGCGCTCCAATCGATCCACCAAACTTCAGATGTGTATGAACATCTCCAGAACGCGTGGTTTAGGGCAAACTTGGGCTTAAAATATGCATCCAACCCTGCTGAACAAGGGTTACCTAATCCCGCAGCCAAATCTGACCTGAAACGTCCGTATTTTGTCACAACATGAGCGCGTCCCCCGAATTCTCAGAATACGATACAAATCGCGGTCGAAATCGTGCGGCGACCGAACGTTCGAATTTCCGCATACCGCGTGGCGGAATGTGCGATGTTGTGCGCGCGTTGCCAATACTTAATAGAGAGGACTCGGTTCCAGTTTTTGGGCAGAGCTGCAAAAACACCCACAACTGTTGCCAATTCGGGGTGTGCGGCACCAATTTGCCGTCGCGGTCGCAAAACCGACCGGTTTGGGCGAACGCGAAACGCATGCAAACGCAAATGGCGCCGCTACCGTAAGCCGCAGTTGCCCAATCAGGGACATCGCTTCGGATGCATGACACACGGACGGACTTGTCTGGATCGGAGAGGACGCCCAGTACAAACAACAGCTTGCACTGGGACCCCGAAATACAACAGCAAAGACAACAGCGAAGACAACGCAGGCAAAACGAGTTGGGACCCGTTTGCAGTCGGAGGACGTTTGTTGTCTTTCTCTGTTGTCTATGCATCCCCGAGGGCAAACACAAAGACAACAGCCTGAAACACTGGATGAGTGCCAAAATTAAATTTTATTACTAAAATAGGCTCCGTTCGAACGGTTTAGCCTTTACCGAACGGTTTTTGGAGAAAAACACCATTGCGTTCGCCGTATTTGAAAACCTGTTTTTTTTATTTGGAAAACAAAAAAGGGCTTTGTTTAGGCAAAAAGGAGTGCCCGATTTAGCACCCATTTCTTGGCCGGCAAAATTTCCGGTTTTCATACTAAGCCGAGGAGTGCGTTTTTAAATTTTAGTCGGAAAGAATACGTGATAAGGAGTGGATTAAGTTTTTGAACGGTAACAATTGATCTTGTTAACGCCTGTTGCGAGCACTGAAGTTTGGCCCAGGCTCAAAATTTTTCGAGTTTTCCGGGTGCCGCCCATGTCTGATTGGAACAATACCGAGAAGATTAGCATGGTCCCTGCGCAAGGATGACACGCAAATTCGTGAAGCGTTCCAATTTTTTTGCCGATTTTTCGAAGTTTTGAATCTGTTGCATAACCATTGGACGTCGGTTATTGGGGCTTCAGTGTTCACGTTTTTTTACCTGTTTCAGTTTAAAAATTTACAATCTGGCAAAGATCACAGCGATAGCAAAAACAAAGAAAATTCTCTTCAAATCTCCTGTTTGGGGCGCAGAATCGACAAGAGGACAAAACCGGCCGTTGTTGAAAGACTCGCAGATCTGAGCTACCGTATCCATTCCTCTCGAGGAACCCTTCTTGGGCATGAAAAGAGAATGATCGCCGGTGACGGTCATGTTCAGCTTTGAAATCTGTTTCTTCGCCTGGTAAACGTCGTAGCAAACGCGAAGCCAGTTGATCGATGATATTCGAAGTCGGTGGAAGGCCTTGAACTGTTCGATGTCGAACGAAGTCCTAGAGAACAGGTTAGGAATTGTTAGATAGATCTGAGAAAGGAAACCTGTATATGCAATGTTTGAGGCAGTGTTTTGACCGGAGGACGTGGTCGCTGTTGTAGAAATCGGTGATTTGGGTGAGGGAGTCGCGAGGTTGCAGGAAGAGCATGAAGATGACCGTGGAACAGAGATCGGGAGAAACTGGAGTGGGGTCGAGGTAGGGCGAAATCTGAAGGCGGACTCAAATAAATCGACGGATCTCAAAGAATTACCGTAGTGCCGTCGTCGACGTTTCCGGCCGCAAGGGACATCGAGGGAATGTCGGCAACAATCCAGAAAACTTTCTTCGCTGCTGGATCAAAAGCAACCAGCGTGAATCGGTCTTCCTTCATAACTGCAATTGCGATTCTAAGATAAGAAAGATTCGAAGAACTTCTGTAAACCTATGTAATGGCGCAGAGATCGCTGATAGTTGTCGAACTGCTGTAGAGTTCTCAATGAGGTGATTTTGGGAGGCACGTCGAGGCCAACGGAAGGAACGGTTACGTTTCCAAGAGGATCTGCGAACACGACGGATTCGCTAAAACAAGGCACATTGGAATTATACGCATAATGGTTCGCTGAGTTTAAATGGAAATCACGCTACCTGACTTGAATCCGCTGGCAACAAATTGAGTAATTGGCCGCCTCGACGGAATAACTGATCGACAGTGAAGAATCCATTTCGTTAAGCGGGAAGGACGTTGCAAATCCCCATTTGCGCTCTTGGAGAAGCTCTAAAACTCCGTGTATGACTAATATACAAAAGGTCTAATATACTCTTCTGCACAAGCGAGTGGCAGTTGTCGATTCCTCCGCGGAGTCTTTGCTTCTCTATGGCGAATGCGTCGGCAGTCACAAGGAACCAATTGAGTCCAATAAGGCCTAAATTCCAAATTCCTAATTACAATTAGTGAAGTGCGTGTACCGTTTTCAAGCCCATGTTTGAGCATAAATGAACTGAGATCAAACGGCTTTTCGCCCTGCAGTGAGAGGCTCAACTCGGTTTTGTTCAGATTGTGATTTGCTTCTGGCTTGAAGACCAACAAGGCCACCGGATTCGGAGCTGTTCGGAAGTTCTCTGGAGATTCGTATGGAACTACGATCTAAAACACACAATTAGAGATTAAACATACATTATAAACTCTACCAAAGTGTTGTAAGGAAAATTGTAGGCTAGAAACTGGACTCGTCCAAAACCAACGTCGAGCAAAAGGACCACGTAGGAATCCTGAGGCCGCATTTCAGGCCACGAGATGTCAGGGGCGCCCCGAAGCAAAAAAGACTCCGCGGCTTCCATCTCGGGGTTTGCGTCGATCTTCGAAAGATTCGGTTCGACCAGGAACTCATGGTTGCACGCCCGGTAGGAACCTGGAACGGAATGACTAACTCGCCTTCTGCTAAACTTTTGATTGTTTATCCGCGCCGCATATACGGTAATTGCCTTCGTCGCCAAGCGTCCCTAATCTGCTTTTCGTTGTTCTCCGGCTCGAATTTCGGCGTCTTTGAGCGCTGCCAACTGTGATGACCTCGGCACCTCCGCTCGGAGTCAACGAGGCGCAACAAACGATCACTTAGTTATGCAAATCTCTCATTTTCGCCTGCGTCCACAATGGCGCAACGGTCGCCTTCATTACCGCAAATTACAATACAACAGCTCAACAGATGCGCCTTAAAACAAGCGCTTGTTTTCTCACTTGTTGACCCCTTCTGTCAGCCGAGGACGGCGTTCCAAATCGTAAATCACCGAAATCGGATATGCCGAAGGAGTTCTCACTTACCTGACTTTACAGCGAAGGTGATCCGCGGAAAAATGCGGAGATTTCGGAGGTACGCGGAGCTGTAGGTGTGCGCGTGGAAGAGCCGCGACCCGAGACTCGTGTAGGAGTGAAGTTCCCGCGGATTGTAGCAGCCGATCGAGTTGTACTGAAAGGGATTTTATAATAACATCAAAGCAAAAAAGGATCTACCATAAGCAAATGCCGCCGAGAGGTCGGTGGCATTGAGCAGAGCTGGCTCCAGCGATCTCCGAACCAAAACCGATCGGATTCGGGGACGATTGCCCGGATCTTCGAAAGGCACTCGCGGGTGGAATCGCAAAACTTGGACTTCTTCGAGGCTTCCACTCCCCAAAAAAGAAATAAGAAAATCGACCAAAAGAAGGTCGAGGACGGTGGCGGTAGCATTGCAATGATCGTGGAGATCTTGCGGATCACATTATTTTGAGGTGGATCTAAAATCTAGAAAAGTTATGTTTACTCAAAGGGGACGCGGATAACGCGAGGAAATCGCTCGAGCGAGCGGCCTAATTGATTGAAGCGCACAGTAATCAAGAGAGACGAGGACTAAGAATGGGAGGGCTATGGAAATTGAGTGAATGGGTGGGAATAATCCCATTTATAGTGTCCAGAAGGGCGCCGAGGCAGGTTGAGGAGCGCCTATGGAATGCAAATTGAGTAGCGCGCGACGTTTGATGGACGCAGAGCAATCAAGAGGGGAAACAAGTTTACCCTCTTTTGTTTCAGGCCGAATGCCGCTGGGTAGCCGGGCCGTGCCTCTCCAAAGGCCAATCGAATCACATTTGAAGAGGATTCAGGGGCGATTAGATTGTACAGCAGCGGGGAGAACGACACAACAGCGTTGAAATTGTTTGCTTAAGAGTTGTAAACATCGAAATAATGAGGCTTGAAGATGTTTTTGAAACAATACGAACGAAATCTGATTTATAAAGGCTAAAGTATTAGGATTAATCTATCGTTATTCGTTAATTTCACAAAGGTCATGTCATTAATGTCACAACTTTCAATAAAAATTCGAACATAAAAGGAAAAGACTTAACGCACAATGAAACATTGAGAGTAATCCGAAGTAACTCCTCGAGGCCCGGTTCGTCTCAAAAATTAATCGCCTGAACCTTGCGTTTGTCCCGAGCCGTCGTCCTCGCGCCGCCCTCGCCTTAAGCACCTCCTCCAAATTAATGTCCCTGACCACAACCCGAAAAAAGGGAAACTCTTTAATCCCATTACTGATCCGCCGTCCCTCCACCGTCCCCTAAGGGCGCAGGAAAGCGAAACCCAATCAGGCGCGGTAGGTGGTCGGACTCGATTGAGCATGAAGAGGAGAGATTACGCATAATCGAGGGGACGTTTGATACCCAATCAAGACGTCCCCCGGGATGTGAAGCGCTACTGCTGTTCGCGCGTAATACATCCGGTGGGTTAATTACTCTTAACGCCACTCAATATTACGCGTGTCACAACTCTTGACCCCGAAGGAGCGCGCCAGCGCGATAATTGGCTGCGAAATACGCCCGGCTGGAGGCCCAAGCTGAGGCGAGACCGATATGCAAATCGGAAGCACCTTCGGCCCAACCGTGAAGGATTAGGGCGATGACCCGCACAACATCAAAGCCAATCGCTAAACAAGTGGCTCTGTGAGAGGAGCCGAGGAGATAACTGCCGCGAGGAGAAGAAAGGCGAGGAGGAAAGTGATCCATCACATATGTATGATCCGGGAGAAGTCGAGAACGGCGGGCCTCATAACGATCCAAGGTTGCAATCGGTTGTAAACCGGGGTTTAACCTAAAAAACAGCAGCAATAACAAAAAGTTGCCGTACTCCGTAGTGCACCAATTCTCGCTCTCTCCATTAGACGCAATTCAGAACCCTTAAACTTAACTCAATTTTGATTTTCGCAACATTTTTTATGTAAACACTTCAGGGAATCGAATTGAAAAGCGTAGATACACAAGACGGGAAAATGTTATATTTGTGGGAATTACTTCATTGACGAGGTTTGAACAGGAGTAAGTAAACAGCTGATTAGTGAAATTCCAGATACCTTTCTTTTCAACTCACTCAGGCTAACCGAAAACGCCTCTAATGAGGTAATGATTACCGTAATTCCGACAGAGCCTCACGTTTGGAACACTTCAAAATTGAGTTTCAGCGAGGTAAAGGTTTCAGGCGTGCAAATCGATGCTAATGTGTGGAAATAAATCCAAATTTTAATGTCAAACTGAGTGCATTAGAGCGAACGGCAAAAGGAAAACATACGTTCGCCAATTCGTCGCGCAGCGGTCCTTTAATCCCTCGGCCGCGCTCCTCAATTGACTCTTCCGACAAAGTTAATGCACCCTTAACGAAAAAAAGGTAATTGAGGAGTCCAAACTCGGACCGCCTTGAGGCTCAGAAGACCGTCGTTGTTCCGGAATGCTAAGAATCAATTTGTGTTCTCGAGGGCCAAAAAGCACCCTTCAAATGTTGCAATATCGGTCGTAAAGCAAACAAAACGAACCCCGCGATAACGGATAAATGAAACTGACGGAACGATCAAAAACAGCCTCGTAGCCCGGGGAGACGCAGACTTGATTCGCGTGGATTTTAATGTAATCAGCCAGCCGGAAGGGCGCTGTCAGCATTGTCCACTTATTGGATAATATCCCGGCGATCAAGATGGATTGCAGAGGAGAAAGGGGGCGAGGATGGCCGAAGACGCGTGAAGGTGAAGACGAAGAACGTCGAAACGCCGGAGGGCGCGAGGAGGGGAGATACCTGTTTTGCGGTGCTTGACTCATTATAGAAACGGTGGCCAATTTTCATTATGGTTTTTGCGCCGAAGGCGCCTGGAAGCGGTGTGTGTAGGCTGGGCAGCCTCTTTTAAACAGCGGAGATAGTACCATAAGCTGCCAGGCTTCAATAGGTGTAGGCTTACCGCTACCGCAGACGAATACTTTTCCGCGCCAAAGGCGCTTGGAAGCGATGATAGTAGGCCCGAGAAGGCCTCTTTCAAACAGCGGGGATATTTAGTAGGCTGGGGCTGGCCTCCTAGAGCATCTTAGGCTTAGGCTTGGATATTTTCATAATGGTTTTTGAGCCGAAGGTGCCTGTCAGCACTGTAGTGGACAGTGCTTATAGTGTGTGTAGGAAGAGGACAGTGCTTATAGTGTGTGTAGGAAGCGGTGTGTGTAGGCTGGAGGCGACAGTTTCTCTGCGTTTTTTGAAAACTTTGCTCACTAAAAGAATCGGCGCTTATGTCACGGAGTCGTTTTCAAGGCGCTTTGACCGAAAAGGCCGAATGTGAGGGAGGACGACGAACGCAGAATCGAACATACAACTTTTACGAACACTTTTAATTTCTTGCTTCTCTCGAAACTCGTTAGAGGAGCAACGATCGGATTTTGAATTCGAGGTAAGCGAGCGATATTTGCTCCAAATTGGCGCATCATTTTCCTTTCAGATGTCCGTGAGGCTTTCGTGGTATTTTCATGGGGCAGAATTTAATTGTGCTCATGGGAATCGGGAACTCTAAGTTAAGGAAAATTCCTTCTGGAGCGACCGTTTCCATCGAAGAAGAATCACTGAAAGCCAAAGAGTCACTCGACGTTCGTGGGCGCGACCTATCTCGACGCGAAAGTGTCCAGTTTGAAATCGTAAATTGCGCGCGAATTTCCAAAACGCGGTAAAACAGTGTGAATATGATCAAACAAAAGTAGAAGAATTTGCACGATGGGTGGTTCTGCTGCTTATTTTTGGGTCGAGCGTGTTAACCGGTTTCTATCGGAAATTGTTGCTGTTGATGAATTCAGATTCCAATTAAATATATTTATATTTTTCAGGTCAATTATGAACGTTGACCCAGTCCCAACGCAGTCGAACTTCAACATCATCGAGGATGAAGAGGGCGTCCGTATCCAGCACGAATTCTCGACGTTTTTGAAACAGTCAGTTTTTGAAATTCTCATTCAGAAGCTAAATTTGTGAGATTTTCAGGTTTAAAGATGAAGAAGAAGATGTGAAGTACATGCCTCTGATCAAGGAGCTGGTGAACCCGGAGAGGAATACTCTCAGCGTGGATTTCCGCGATCTCCTCCGGCACAGCTCGCCCATGGCCCAGGCGATCGAGCTGCAGTATTACCGCCTCGCTCCCTTTCTGACCCGAGCGCTCCAGCATGTGTGCGCCGACGCCTGCGGCGACGAAGGAGAAGCCGCTCGCCTCAATCGCAAGGAGCTCTACATCAGCATTACACACTACAGTTTCATCACTCCGATGCGCGAACTCTCCGCCGACAAGATTGGATCGCTGCTGACCATCAAGGGACAAGTCGTCCGCACGCATCCCGTCGCTCCTGAATTGTGCCGAGGAACGTTCATTTGCGAGGATTGTGGAGTTACGATCCGCAACGTCGAGCAGCAGTTCCGTTACACGCAGCCTTCACAGTGTACCAGCTCCCAGTGCGTCAACCGGACTCGATTCCGCCTGGACATCCACGAATCTACTTTCGATGATTTCCAGAAGGTCCGAATCCAGGAGTGCCAAGAAGAGCTTCCCCGTGGTAGTGTTCCTCGCAACTACGAGGTAATCGTCCGAGGAGAAGAGTGCGAACGCGTCCAGCCTGGTGACAGCTGCACCATCACCGGCATGCTGATCGTCATCCCCGACTGCAGCCAGCTTTCGGTTCCCGGCCTCCGAGCCGAGCAGAAGAACCACAGCCGTGGCAAGGAAGGCGAAGGACTCAAGGGATTGAAAGCCCTCGGGGTCCGTGACATGAACTTCAAGCTGGCTTTCCTCGCCTCGTGCCTCTTCTCGGCTGACTCTTCGGTAAGTGGTTGGGAGGTTAATTATGGAATCCTTATGATCTGAGCTTCAGTTCGGTGATATCGACACTCGTTTTTACGTCGGACACGAAGAGCTCTGGGAGAAACTTTCGGACGTCGACCGCATGAATATCAAGAAGATGAGCGAAGACCGGGATATCTCCAAGAACCTTGTCAGAAGCCTGTTCCCACACATCTACGGAAACGACGAAGTCAAGCTCGGAGTGCTTCTGCAGCTCTTCGGTGGTGTGGCCAAGAAGGGGACGGGAACGACGCTGCGCGGAGACATTAACGTTTGTGTCGTTGGCGACCCTTCGACTTCAAAGAGTCAGTTCTTAAAGTATGTTCGATTCCAAAAACCGTTTCGTTACAATTCGGATTTAGGACTATCGAATCGTTCTGGCCTAGAACTGTTTACACCTCAGGAAAGGCTTCCAGTGCCGCTGGATTGACTGCGGCTGTTGTCAAGGATGAGGAATCCTTCGATTTTGTCATCGAAGCCGGAGCTTTGATGCTCGCTGACAACGTAATACTTTAACCGGCTTTGTCCTGACCTAAAAGAATCTCATTTAAGAGCGTTTGTTGTATCGATGAGTTCGATAAGATGGATACCAAAGATCAAGTAGCTATCCACGAAGCTATGGAACAGCAAACAATTTCCATCACAAAAGCTGGAGTGAAGGCGACCCTGAACGCCCGCGCCTCGATCCTCGCGGCGGCGAATCCGATCGGCGGACGTTACGATACGAGCCGCTCCCTGCGCCAGAATATCCAGCTGTCCGCGCCCATCATGTCCCGTTTCGATCTCTTCTTCGTTCTGATCGACGAGTGCAATCCTGTAAGATATTTCCGTGTTATGCTTCGCATAATTGGAACAATTTCAGAGTGTGGATTATGCGATCGCGGAGCAGATAATCAAGAACCACCGCGTGATCGAATGCCACAAGGTGCATCAGACGCCCTACTCTCAAGACCAGATCAGGAAATACATCGAATTCGCCCGCACTCTGGTTCCTGTGGTATATTTTGGTTCTTAAGACACTGCTTCATAAAATCGTTTGCAGATTAGCAAGGAAGCTCATAAAGCGCTAGTCCGGGAGTACAAAACGCTCCGACTCCGCGACTGCAGTGGCTCGATCTCCTCGTACCGCATCACGGTCCGTCAGCTGGAGTCGCTGATCCGACTCGCTGAAGCTTTGGCTCGCGTCCACTGCGAGAAGGTCGTCACCGAGGCGCACATCAAGAAAGCTAGCGAACTGCTTGGCAAATCTCTGATCCGCGTCGAGCACGCCGCCGTCGACCTCGACGAGGACTCCTTTATGGAAACCGATGGAAACCAGGCGTCCGCTGGCGACCAACAGGAACAGCAGCCTGCGGACATGGAACACATGAAGATCAACTTCGACGACTACCGTCGGATCACGACCGTTCTCGTGAACCATCTGCGTGCCGAGGAAGAGCGCGAGGAAGACGAGGATAACTTCGGAATTCCCGTTTCGAAACTCGTCGAGTGGTACCTCGAAGTCAACGAGGACAACATCGATTCCGTCGAGGAACTGCAGAAGACGAAGATGATTTGCGAACGTGTTATCAAGCGACTCATCACCGATGATAACATTTTGGTTCGTGTGAACCCTGAGGACGAAGAGGAGGCCCAGATCGTCGTCCACCCCAACTACTCAACTTAGATCCGGGACACGGTGATCTCAACTGGTTTTTAATGTTTCATTTCTCTAAATTGTACAAAATCTGCTTCGTTAATAAACCTTGCGTTTCTTTT
The DNA here is from genome assembly GCA_000757645.3 of Steinernema carpocapsae. NCBI lineage: Eukaryota > Metazoa > Nematoda > Chromadorea > Rhabditida > Steinernematidae > Steinernema > Steinernema carpocapsae. The sequence goes on from AZBU02000008.1 coordinate 3,878,862, forward strand.
GTCGTTTTTCTCCTTCCCACGCTGTTCGATTTCGCTGTAAACAAGGATGATCGATGAACGAAGTCTCTCGGTGGCCCGAACATAAGCCTAGTTGAGAGGATCTGCGAAGAGTCATTCGTCTCTAAAATGTTTTCTCGACGAATTCTTCTTTTCTTGACGGTCCTCTTCGTGATCTTCACCTTTTTCGCTCAAGATGCTGAAGCCCAAATGAAGCTCTGTGGTTCAGAGAAGCAGTCATCCTGGTTGAAAAAGGTTAGAACATTATATCAGTTATGTATAGATAAAATTAGCGGAGTTTTCAGGCGTGCACGATGAAGACCGAGTCGAAGCCTTGCCTGAAGCGTAAGTTCCTTTTCAAATGAAGATCATCAACCTTCCTTTAGAATCGGGAACCCCTGACTGGAACGACTTCTGCTGCGCCAAAAAGTGTTCCCTCAAGGAGATCATCGACACTTACTGCTGTCAAACAGATGAATGTCTGAATCGTTGTTATCCAGGAAAAGGATACAAAATGGGGTCCGTTTATTAAACGACGCCAAGACCGCTAGTTTAGAAACGAATAAATTTGAGAGCATGCAAGAATTTGAGGGTACATGATGGGGTAACGAAAGCTCGACGTTTGACTTTTGAGCGCTTGATTCATCTTAGGGTCACTCAAGCCGAGATCCTTATCACCACGCAAAGGTATCATGAACCAAAGAACCACGACTATCGGTTCGCTTGTCTTGCAAGAGACATTGATTAGCCCAAACAAATCGATTCACAAGTCTTCGCTTTCGTTCACAACCTCTAATTAGCAAATTCTCGGTGGGAAATCCACGGACTAGTAATCGTCGCATGTGTTTCCCGTTGGCGGCCTCTCGCTCGCCAGCTGACTTTCGATTTTCGTGCTTATATCGCCGATTTCGATTGCTCGAAATTAATGTGGAATCTGAGACCCCCAAGGATCAAAATTGATCTGTGTTTTGCTTTCGATATGCATATGTCGGCAAACCTCACAAATCTTGTTTGTGGCTTTATATGGACGCAACGGTGGTGAATTTTGTCGTTATAATTACACCTGTAAGGCTGATTTTTACATTTTGGCTATTGCCTGCTTTGGACTTTGGACTACGGTGCGTCGTGCGTTCTTTAATCTTTCGATCACAAGCTGCTCTAAAACTTTGCAAGATGAGCCTTTGTAATCCTGGGATCAACATGACGCTGACGTGGTGACTCATCGCTGTCAATCGACCAGGATTTCGATTTTGCGCCATTGCTGAATCAGCCTCGAACGCCGCGTGGGAAAACAGGTGAAAGCGCGCACTGTTTGTGCTCCTGCTCCCCTCGGCGTCTCCTACCTCCCGCGAGATCGCCGTCTCCTCCTCTTTCGCAAAAAACCGAAGTTATAAAAGTGTCTTTCGATCGAAGCGATCGCTGCTGACGACAGAAAATAAGTGACTATATTTTCCTTGCTTTGCTCAAATCACCAAAATGCCAGGCTTCACATCTCTTTTGGGAAACGTGATCACGGTATCTGAGGCAGTTTTCGTTTCGTTCATGTTTAATCCACCTTCGTGCGTTGTTTAACCCGCTTTTACGAATTTTAGAGCGCCGCGTCCAATCTGCGCAACCAGCAGCAATCGCGGTCGGATAGTCAACGTTCAGAAGCGCAGAACCATCTACCTTCTTCATCTTCGAGCGCTTCGAGCGATATGAATCACGGATACCCGAACTCCGGATACCCAGGACAGGGTTACTCCGAATATCCTCCTCAGGGGCAGCCGGGATATCCTACCCAAGGACCTGGCATGGGAGGACAGGTACCGTATCCCACAGGCAGCATCGGGTTCGTCGTTCCTGGTCAGGGAGGCCCTCCTGGAGTCGGATTCGGCCAGGAGTCGGGGTATCTCAGCTACCCTCAACGGCCAGGATACGATCAACCGTCCGGATACCCTCAACAGCCAGGATACATTCAACCGTTGGGATACGCTCAAGCTACGGGATATCAGCTCTACCAGCCGAACACGGGAGCGACTGAACACCCTCAACGCACGTCGATTTACCCGGGCATTGAAATGACCAACAGTCGTATGCAAGGTAATGAATTTCTACATTGCTGTATGTCCCAACATTTCATAAGTAACCGTTTAATGGTCGCTATAGTTCTAAATTATGTGCTGAATATCACTGCAAAAACTCGTTATTTCGCCACGGCGCATTAACTGATGCCGCCCTTGCGCGCCATCCCGCTGGCTTCAGTCGTCGTCCGCAACTCGGAAAATAGCGCGCGTTGTTTACGTGTCACACCACCGCGACCCTGCCATAGAATTCTTATCGACCAGTCGTCATCGTTGTGTCCTTGCTCTCCACTTAACCCCACCGATGAATCATCCTCATGGCAATTCAGTTTGTTTGCCGAGATGTGCAATACGACTCATTTTTTGTCGCAAGTGCTCCCTCTCTTTCTCCGCGTGGGGAAGTCCTTCCGCGAATATTGGTTTTTGACGCCTTTTCATTTCCCTTATTTTCAGGATCTTCTGCAATGTCGTATGGACGTCCCTCAATTCACCCTGCTCCCAACTTCAACGCCAACGCCGATGCGGAAACCCTCCGGAAGGCGATGAAGGGATTCGGATGCGACAAGGGAAAAGTCATCGGAGTGCTCTGCGCCCGAAGCAACTTGCAGCGTCAGGAGATCGTCAAAGCCTTCAAGGTCATGTACGGAAAGGACCTCATCAGCGATTTGAAGTCGGAGCTGTCGGGTGACTTTGAGGATCTGATCCTTGCCCTTATGCAGCCATCCGCCATGTACGACGCTGAGCAGCTGCGCAAGGCGATGCAGGTATGATATCCAAAACTGAGTTGTATGCTGACGATTCGCTTTTTCAGGGTCTTGGAACCACCGAGTCGGTGCTTATCGAGATTATGTGCTCTCGCACCAACGCTCAGATCGCCGAGCTGCGTAGCGTTTACCGTCAGTTGTACCACAAGGAGTTGGAGAACGATCTCATCGGCGAAACCAGCGGCCACTTCAAGCGCCTTCTGGTGTCGCTCTGCGCCGGAGGCCGCGATGAGAGCCATCACATGGATCCTCTCAAGGCAAACCAGGATGCCCGAGCGCTGTACCGCGCCGGTGAGCAGCGACTTGGAACCGATGAGAGCTGCTTCAACGCTATTCTGGCCTCGCAGAACTTCGCTCAGCTTCGTTTGGTCTTTGAAGAGTACCAGAAGGTCAGCAACCACACCATCGAACAAGCGATCCAGGCCGAGTTCTCTGGTTAGTTTCTGGGTTCTTGCTTGCCGTATAAACTAGTTGTCCTGCTTAGGAGATATCCGTGATGGTCTTCTGGCACTGGTGAAGTGCATCCAGAACCGCCCTGCGTTCTTCGCTGAGGCGCTCTACCACTCCATGAAGGTGAAGTCACACATTTGAAATCCTGATTCAATTGTTTGTTTTAGGGTTTGGGAACTCGTGACAACGATCTCATTCGTGCTGTGGTCACCCGCGCCGAGGTCGATATGGCCGACATCCGCGAAGAGTTCCAGCGCATGTACAAGACCAGCCTGGAGGCCATGATCAAGGGAGATTGCTCCGGATCCTACAAGGACGGCCTCATTGCTCTCGTCCGTGGAAACATGTAAATGAATTGAATAGCCGGTGCAATCGTTTGTAACTTTACTTTTTGTACAATTTGAAACTTTGTCAGGTTTGACGTTGAATAAATATTTTGCGGCTGAATTGATGCTTCCCGGTGACTTTCTGGTGAACGTTGGGTATATGTAGAGGCAGCCCAAGTTTCGCTGTAAAATCGATCTATTTCTTCAATATTTACTCTTGGGGGCAATCTGACAATTGCAAGAATCTTACGGATTTGAGATTCCAATGACGTAATTTAAAACCTGGAAAAGCTTGGAAATATTGAGCACTTGGGATACTTTGAAATCTAGACACGCTTGGAAATAACCTCAATAAACGGCGAATCCACTCCCATCTGGCCTTCTTCATTCATTTTTTGACTTCACAAAAAATTATGGAGAACAAAAACAGCATTAAAAAAAAATTTTAACGCATTTTACCAAAATTGAATGGCCAGATTTGAGTTGATTCGCCGTTTATTGAGGTTATTTCCAAGCGTGTCTAGATTTCAAAGTATCCCAAGTGCTCAATATTTCCAAGCTTTTCCAGGTTTTAAATTACGTCATTGGAATCTCAAATCCGTAAGATTCTTGCAATTGTCAGATTGCCCCCAAGAGTAAATATTTCCGACAGATTCTAGAAAATCGGAGATTTTCAAGTAACGGTCCTCGGCGGCTTCGCCGCCTCGCTTCCGCCTGCGGAAAACGCGCGGCGACTTTGCCACCTCGCTTCCGCCTGCGGAAAACGCGCGGCAACTTTGCAACCTCCCGTCCGCCTGCGGAAAACGCGCGGCGACTTTGCCACCTCGCTTCCGCCTGCGGAAAACGCGCGGCGACTTTGCCACCTCGCTTCCGCCTGCGGAAAACGCGCGGCGACTTTGCCACCTCGCTTCCGCCTGCGGAAAACGCGCGGCGACTTTGCAACCTCGCTTCCGCCTGCGGAAAACGCGCGGCGACTTTGCCACCTCGCTTCCGCCTGCGGAAAACGCGCGGCGACTTTGCCGCTTCAATTCCGCCTGCGGAAAACGCGCGGCAACATTGCCGCTTCACTTCCGCCTGCGGAAAACGCGCGGTGGCGGAGCCACCGCTAACCGACCCGGCGGTTAAGACAAAAAAGACTTAGAAAGCCACAGAGCTTCACACAGAAAAGTTTGGCTAAGGTGGGCTTATTTCGTCTAAAATCCACTTTTTCCGGCTACACATGGCACCGGGGGTAATCCAATAGTATATTCTGAATCTCCAGATCATTCTGCACAAAGTAACGGATTCACTTTTTTGAGAAAGGGCTTGTATAAAAAATAAAAGGCAGAATGTCCAAAATGTCCAAAATGTCCAAAATGTCCGAAATGTCCAAAATGTCCAAAATGTCCGAAATGTCGCTAATTTTTGTCAGAAACAAAACGCGACAAAATCGACTTCTGGAAATCCACATTTTTGGACACGCCTGGTAGCAAGCGTATGCTCGTTTGAAAGCTCTCGGCGTGACAGTCACGATGCACTAAACCGCAGCTCCGTAGCTATCATAGATCACGAGAATCGATGCGACCAAAAATAAATGTATGAGCGCCCCCAGAATTGAAACTCAAATCCGCGCGGCCTTCGGCCGCGCGCAATAGCTATTCACAAAGGACATTAGTGACCAACAGACAAAGCGACGGCTAATTGGATCCGCTGCTCTTGGCGAATCGGGCGCTCCACCAACAACTTATGTGCCAGTCCAAATCAACAAAAACTTCCTATCTTTTCACTCGCCACCCACAGACGCCGTTCCCGAAGTGGGAAGCGTTATCAACGAAACTGGGAAGTCTTCCTGGTCACTTCCCAGTTCCTTCCAAAAAACGTTCCAGTGGACTCTTCCCAATTCATTTTTCTTTAGCGAAATAACAAGCAGATACAACCACACGGAGCATCCCTCGCCGGATCCTAACTAATTCATACACGATCCAACAAATCCAACGTATCAAACAGCCATATACGCAAAATTAGAAAGCACAGCGTACAAACTCAACCGTACTGATCTAAACTAAGCTCCTACAACCACATAACTCAACCGCCGCTTCCAAGAAATTCCAAGAAAGTGTGAACTGAATAAAACGCAATTAGAGAACAAACAGCGTTTCATATATTTCAACAAACGTAACAACAAAATACATTTACGCGATGATCTCGAACTTGACGGGAGCAAGGAGCTGGGGAGTGTAATCTTCGCTGGTCTCGATGAGATGTCCCTTGCGGGGCTCGACGGGCTGAAAGAATCCAGGTAAGCTGGAAAACGGAAATTAAATGCTAACCTTGCGCTTAAGGTCGACGGAAAGTCCCTGGGCCTTGGCTTCGCGTCTCTTGACATCGTTGGCCTTCACACGGTCGAGAAAGTCTTGACGGCACTTGGAAGGCTTGATGTGCTCGATGCGGATGTTCAGGTGCTTGTGGAGGACGCGCTGGCGGACACGTTTGTTGACGACGACTCCAACGGCGTGCTTGGTGACGTTGAAGACACGTCCAGTCTTTCCCTGGTAGGCCTTGAAGGGCATTCCCTTCTGGAAGGCTCCATTGGCCTTAATGTCGACGATATCTCCGCGCTTGTAGATGCGGTAGTAGGTGGACAGAGGCTCAATTCCGTGCTTCTTGAAGTCCTTGGCGAACATGTAGCGCGTTCCGCGCCTGACTCCCTTGGGGTTGACCATTTTACTACCTGAAAGCAGCAATTTCCATCAATTTCTGATGCAACAGCACGCTTTAACTCGAACCTAACGCGAAAACGCCAACAACACGCAATTTAAACACGCACTGACAGAATCCTCCTGCACACCGAAACAATATGTCGGTAAACACTCCAGCAATAAAAAGCTATGTCCGGACGAATCAGTTTCGCCTCTTTGACGCGCCAAAAGGAAAATTCGCGGCCTATTCGCGAATATTTCGTCAGGAAAATTAAGGTCCAGGGTCGAAAACGATGTACGACAGCAAAACGCACACAAAACACGCAAAACTACCTGAAGTCGCGATAGAAAATCGCCAACATTTAGCGGAAACCGTATCGCTCGTCTTGGGTTTTGGGACTTTGCAACCGCAGCACCGATGCGGATCGCGGCAGGAGCCCGGTTCGCCTTCAAACGAAGCGACGCGAGCGCCGCCTCGTAAAGTTCGGGTTTTCATTCTGTTCCACGTTTTGGGCTGGTGCGGCGAGGAGCAACGGCGCTTCGGTCGCAAAAGTGGGCGACGGAGTCATGAATCCGATACCAGGAAATGCGCGCGTTCTCGGAGAATCGGAATCTGCGTTGCCGAGTGTCCCACCCACGCCGCGATTGACGTCGAAGCGCTGCTGCAGCGGTGGTGCGATGACGATTTGCACGCATTGCGGAGATTCTTTTGCGCTCTCTCGCAGATCTAGCTGCTTGCCGTTCCACATTTCTTGGTTTGTTGTTGACATTTACCGGATTGACGATCCTTTAGTGTGCATATTTGGGTTTGTTGATCGTCGGCATCCATCACCTGAAGGTCACAGCCTTCTTCAACCGATAAATGGAGGTCCAGTGTGTGAAATTCACTTTTCAACCATTCATGTGCATTTCTTGAATCCAGTCTCGTTAGGTTCTAGCTGTCGGTCTGTGTGTCTGTTGGGAATCTTTCTTGTTCAGTGTTAATTTTCCTAATTGATCGGCACCTTCGAATCATATTCTCTTGTATCAAAACGATTCAAGTACGTGAGCCCAACCGCGGAAAACATTACCATTCATTGAAATTCTGTTTTCAGAGCGACTCACAGTCATGGCAGGAATTGGAGCCGTCTTTTACCGCACCATCTCCCGCAGATTCTCTACTCTCCTCCTCGCCACTGCTGGTGGAGCCTTCATCTTCGAATACTCCATGAACGGCCTCACCAACGCCTGGTGGGATCATGTAAGGAAACATCTTCATATATCTATCTAATTGACTCGTATTTAGCACAACAAGGGCAAGCAGTGGAAGGATATCAAGGCTCGCCTTGTCGAAGCTGAAGCCGAAGCTTAAATGAGCTCTGAATCTAGCTCAGGCCCTCCTTTGGCCGATTAGACCAACCAATAAATTTAGTGTATTAAACAGATGACTGTCATCTTTATACTGTTCCATTTAATACATTTGAAAATTAATGTGCGAGCAACTCTTCTCCAACGTAGCCGTGCTGGATGAATTTCGACGGGAAGTTGTCGATGAAATTATCCGTGACGGGGTCCTTCCGGAAAGTCTGCAGCACGAGCACCTTGCGTTGCGCGGCATCCTTGGCGTATTCGGCAGCAACGTCTTCCAGCGAAATCTGCATATGATCAGCGATTACCGCGATGACGCCGATAGGGATTTCGGAGTAGTTGACGCTTTCCAGAGCAGTTGGGAAGATGGCGGCTGCCTTGTTGATCTCCTCAATTCCCTGAAATCACGTGCTAAAATAATATTAAAAACAAAGTGCGCATCTCTTACATTTCGCTTGATGAGGAAAAACGCGATGATCGAGGTGACTACGCCCACGATGATGACAGTGGCGTTCAAACCTAAGCCGACGTAAGCTAGGAGAATGAGTTGACCGTTGGAGTCCATTTCGACGAAGCGACCGACCGCGCGCGAATCCGAAATGCGGTGCGAAGGCGGCCACCGCGAAGGGTCGGATTCTGTCTGAATCCGTGAGATAGTCTCATTTTGCGTCTGTTTTTGGGGTGCAAGTCTGTGGGCGGAAGTCTGGACTGGGAATTGTTTGCTTTTTGTGAGTATGTGGCCATTGTCTCAATCAGTGTCTAATTTTGTAGGATTCGAGGAGGCCGTCGCGCGGGTGATCAAACAAGGTCGCCTTCCGCTGTTTGCCTGCCGCTCGTGTCACATCGTCATTGGTGCGTCCGAGGGCGACCGACAGTAATTTAGTCTAGTATTCGTCACGCGGCACTCCCACTGCAGCGCTCCGCTCGGCCCGCTGCTACTCCCTCAATAAGCGTTTGAATATTCGATGAGCGCCCATCTCCGCGCTTCTCCTCTCGCTTCTAAATTTGCCTTTCAGAAGACCTTTCAGAAAATGCTCCTAAAGGGCGCTTTTCTTCTTATCTGCCTTCTGGCGATCTGCCGGGCCGAAGAGGAACTCAACTACGAACTCGACGAAGGAGTCGTTGTGCTCACTGACAAGAACTTCGATGATTTCCTAAAAAAGAACCCAACTATCCTCGTAGAATTCTACGCCCCATGGTGCGAAACTTTAGTCCTTAGAACAATAGGAAACTTCTGTTGGTTTCAGGTGTGGTCACTGCAAGAATCTGGCTCCCGAATACGCGAAGGCTGCCGAACGCCTCAGCGTTCCTATGGCGAAGGTCGACGCTACCGTCGAAACCGAATTGGGCACCCGATTCGGAATCCAAGGATACCCGACGCTCAAATTCTGGCACAATTCGGAAAATCCTATCGAGTACGACGGAGGTCGCGATGCCGACGGTTCGTTTATTTTGCTTATTCCAAATCTCTTCTCTCTTTGACTCGAGTAGAGGTCAACCTGCTGAGGTTGTCGCAATGTTTGGATTAGGTTGCTTAATGAGGTCCGCCGCTCTCAGACTCCCAAAGAGTCAATATTTGCCGTGACCCTCGGTGACTCGTCGTAGCACCAACTTTCCGAGACCCCAACTGTCCAAGGGTTGGCGCCGATCGAAAAAACTCACACACCTCAAACAATATCGATCATCTTTACTTTTTTCAGCCATCGTTGACTGGGTTTCGGCGAAAAGCGATCCCAACTACAAGCCGCCCAAGGAGGAAGTCGTTGCTCTGACCGTCGAAACCTTCGATGAACTCGTCGGAAACCAGGATCTTGTACTCGTCGAGTTCTACGCGCCGTGGTGCGGTCATTGCAAGAAGCTGGCTCCGGAATTCGAAAAGGCCGCGAAGAAGCTGAAGGCTCTCGGAACTAAGATTGTTTTGGCTAAGGTCGATGCTACCGTGCAGAAGAAGCTCGGAGACCAGTATGGAGTCAGTGGATACCCCACTCTGAAGGTGCTCCGTAAAGGAAGACGTTTCGATTACGCCGGACCTCGGGATGCCGAAGGAATCGTCAAGTACATGCTGGAGCAATCGAAGCCTGCCGCCAAGGAACTCTCCTCTGTTAAGGAAGTTCAGCGCCTGAAGACTCGCGACGACATTGCCATCGTCGGTTTCTTTGCTTCCGAGGAATCTGCACTCTTTGAGGCGTTCTCAGATGCTGCTGAAATGACTCGCGAAGAGTTCAACTCGGTCGGATACACTTTGGACCCTGAAGTTATGCGTCACTTCGGAGCCAAGCCCAACGACATTTTCATCTTCTACCCCGAGATCTTTTGGTCGAAGTTTGAGCCCAAAAAGGTCAGCTACGGAAAGAAGTCGGAGCCACCGAGGATCTCCTCGCTTTCTACCGCGAAAACGCCGCTCCTCTCGTCGGTCAGATGACGCGGAATAACGCAGCCACGCGCTACTCGAAGTTCCCTCTGGTCGTCGTGTACTACAACGTCGACTTCTCCGTCCAGTACCTGCAAGGAACCCAGTTCTGGAGAAACAAAATTCTTCCTTTCGCTGACAAGGTTTGATATGGTGTTATTTGTGAAGGTTTACTGTGTATTTGTTTTTAGTTCAAGGTGCAGAAGTACCGATTTGCCGTCGCAGATGAGGAAGAATTCGCCAAGGAATTGGGCGAAGTTGGACTGGGCGACAGTGGACTGGAGCACAACGTCGTTGTATTTGGCTACGACGGAAAAAAGTATCCCATGGACCCCGAAAAGTACGACGGAGAGCTCGACGAGAACCTCGAGGAGTTCATGAAGGGCATCAGCTCTGGAAAAGTTAAGCCTTACGTCAAGTCAGCGCCTGTCCCCAATGACGATAAGGGACCCCTCAAGACTCTCGTCGCTTCCAACTTTGCCAAGATCGCTCTTGATGAGTCCAAGGACGCGCTCATCGAGTTCTACGCCCCCTGGTGTGGACACTGCAAAGCTTTCGAACCAAAATACAAGCAGTTGGCAGCCAAGCTGAAGGGCGAGCAGCCGAACCTGATTTTGGCCAAGTTCGACGCCACCGCCAATGACGCTCCCGCGAACTTTAACGTCGAAGGATTTCCGACGATCTACTTCGCGCCCGCCGGCAAGAAGGACGTTCCGATCCAGTACAAGGGCACCCGCGACCTCGACGACCTGACCAAGTTCATGAAGAAACACGCCGTCAAGAGTTTCCAGAAGCCGAAGGAAGAGCTTTAAACCCGAATTCCTTCCGACCGTTGTTAATTTATTTCAGTCTGTCAACCGTCTACGAGTATCTTCGTTTGTTTATTGCAAGAAAACCCTCGTTTTATGGAAATGTTCCTCAGAGCGGGCTTAATAAAGAAAAATACAAGATTTTCTCTCAGCTGACTTAGATAAGCTATTTGAGCATCTGTGGGAGAGTAGGCTGAAGCTGGCCTCCTACACTCGTTTGGTAGAATATGAAAGCTTTGCTATTCAACATTTATTTGTGTTATTACGACACACCGAGATTCAGCTGACTTAGATAAGCTATTTGGGCATCTGTGGGAGAAGAATAAATACACTCGTTTGGTATAATCTGAAAGCTTCGCGAAAGGAGAATGTGAACGAACAGAGGAGAGAAAAGTGCGGCTTTGGTTTGGAGAAGCGAAGAAGCCTCGCGTGGCGGGGGAGGCGGAGACTCTTGGAACCACCACGTAGAACGATCGGAAAAGACCCGGTTCGGGTAAATGCGTCAAAGTGTACAAGTTGAGTTCAGTTGCCTAATGGATGAGCCGGGATTGGGACCGGCGTTGTGCTCGATTCCCTTCTCGGACTGAAGTTTCCCTTATAGAAGAATCGGAAGCTGAAAAAGAAGCATTTGTATGGAATGGACGACTACCGTAATACTTACAATCTTCGGACGCCGCTGTCTTTCCTTTCGTACTTCCACGGCTTCAGCTTCTCGTCGGGCTCGCGGTTGATTGGACCGTACACGACGCACTCCTCGGAACTAAAATCTCAACGTCACAAGCCTCGGAAAGGCGCGGAAGCGCGAAGGCAGGAAGCCACGGAAAGACTTACACAGAATCCTCACTGGGGGCGGATGACGCAGGCGGCGCGGAGAGTTGCGGCGTGGACTGCGAAGTCCTGCAGGGAAAGAAGAAGATGAGAAAACAAGCAAAGCCATCACAAAGCGGGAAGAGGGATTCCGGGGTGGAGAGGATTCACTTACTTGATCGGCTCGATGTCCGATTTCCGGTCACATTCTGTCGAAGAGGGCCGCAGCTGCTCGAGCTGTTCTTCAAGCTCCAAGACACGACCTTTGAGCATGTTCTTCTCCTGGAGGACTTCTCGCAGCTCTGCCAATGTGAACCTTGGTGCGTTCTCGGGGTCATCTTCTTGAAGCTAAAAATAACGAGTGCAACTCAATTCAGATTTTAATTTAGCGGCGTTCCACTTTTATTAAGATGCCATTATGTTTTAATCCCCGTCTTCTCAATTTACGACCTAACGCCCACTAATTTTCCTCGAAGAAGAACCATCTAGCGAAGACGCATCCTTTAAAACCTACACCAAAATATGTCCTAATTATGCTCCCACCACCTACACTTTTCGGAATAGCGCTTTTCTGTTTTCGTTCGAACGCCTCCAGTTGGATAATCTCTTTCCCAATATCAGTTATTCACGGCTTCTGGTTTCGTTCTTCCAAAGAGCACTTGACGTAGAGCCATTAATATTCATAGGAACGAATTAGTCAGGACGCTTATTTAAGCGTCATTCAAGACGTTAGTTATAAGGGAATATCAGAGGTCTGAGCTTACCTTCTGGGTTTGGAGATCTTTGCAGGCACGACTCGTGTCGTTGAGCAGATTACGAAGTTGGATGTTGTGCTCCTCGACGACCTGGAGCCGTCGGTTGCACTCGGTCTTCTCCTGCACCAGCACTCGTCCCTGCTTCTGCAGCGACGAGTTCTTCCGCAGGAGCTCCTGGTTCTGCCGTATCAGCTTCTCGATGCTCCCGTGCAAGTTGTCCACCTCTACCTTCGTCTCCTCCGCGTCGTGCTGCAGGACTTTTAGTTCGTCCTTCCGCCTCTGGTTCTCCTCACGAAGGTCATCGATAATCTGGATATCGGCGTCCCGGTAACCTAAACAGAGCGCTTAACGTTTCAGAGATCTTTCCATCATACCCTGTCCATTTAGGGAGTTTTCGTCTTCTTCCGATTCTTTGTTCTCGTGCTTTTCTAAAGCCGACGACAAGTGTTTGTTTTCGCCCTGCAGCTTTTTCACCGTCGCCCACAGGTCGTTAATTTCTTTCTTGTAATTCTCTTCCACCTGCTCGAGCTCCTGAACAAAAAGGCGAATAACACTTTTCGCCTAATGTCTCGAACGCACCAAGTCAAACTTCATTCTATCCTGCATCTTCAGCTGCTTGTCGTTCTCCAGCCGGTCGATCGTCTTTTGGAGGTCGATGATTTCTTCGTTTTCCTTTTCGTTGAAATTTGCCAGAGACTCCAAAGTTTCCAACGCTGATATTACCTGAAAGGAAGGATGAGGTATATAATACTACAGATGTGTTTACCTTGGGCATGATTGGGACGATGGCCTCTTTCCCGAACTGGTCAATTAGCATCTCGAAGTCCTTTCCGATCGACGCAGCAAGATCGTACACATCGACGACTAAAAAACGTCACTTGTCAAAGATTTACTGAACATGTACTCACCGGTGATGGTTTTGGAGGGGGACGCCGAGGGCGAGCATATCCGATCTCGACTCATTCCGCGCTGAGGATACAACGAAGCCGATTCGACCATCCAAGTCGGTCGTAGGAAGTGGCACGATCCGGAGGGCACTGCAAGACGAGGACGATAGAGGGACGATGCCAGCATCAGTATTATCCGTTACACACAATAGCGCTCTGGGGAAAGCGGGGGCGCCTTCTTAGGTAGCGAACGCGAAAGGCATTGCCTATTTCGATCCGCCGTCGAGTCCGAGGCTTGGGAAATTGGCGCACGAAAACGAAAGGACGTCGAACTCGGCTCGCTTAGCGTGGGACCAAACTGGATTTTGAGGAAAGTCTCAAACAAATAAGCGGGATTTTGAGAAACACACGAGCTGCTACACAACGACAAGGGCCGCATATCACATATCAAACGTTGTTCCCGTGGTCGCGGTCTTTCGAAGTCTCCGTAAAAACATCTTTTCGGTGTAAAAATCGCGTTTGCAGGCGTATTAATACCATTCGCTTCTTTTGACCGGTGTTCATTACTCTACTTTGTGGCTTCGAATCCAATTACGGCTGCTGCTGGCGTCCGCCGGACCTCTCGCATCTTTGGAGCACGCGAGCTGCTAGGAACGTCGTCCGTTGGCCAAATTTTGGCCGAAAGGATGATGTAAACACTGCGAGCTGTCACAGAAGTTGACCAAGCGAGCGCCCAAAGTGTCCTAAGCTCTAAAACCAATACGACTCCAGACAATCTCAAAGATGATGATAACCCTTTGGGTGGACGCGTTTAAGATAACCCAAGTAAACGATAACTTACTTTTGGGAAAGTTGAAAAACGCTTCGACGGAGATTTAAATGATAGAATTGTCGGAAAGAATGTCAAAATCGGGGACTTGGCACGCCCATGAACCCCGCGCGGTCGGAGCCTTTATCCCGAGCCGAGATCTTGCTGAAATTGCCGAAATGCGCGCGTTGGGCGATGAATGTGGTTATTATGAGGAACAGAGGCGTTCGGCGCTTCTTTTTGAAATTTTCAATCTAATTGCTTAACTGACCATACAAGGAGCCGGGGAGAACTGGGGCAGGAAGGAGCCAAAAGCGGCGGAGGGCCACGCGCGTTTACATGACATTTTTGATGAATGAGTGCGAGGGATCCGAAGATGGATATGGAAGACAAATGAAGCGTGCGGAACAACGATGATTATGAGTGGCCCTGAAGGGGAGAGAGCGAGGAGGCCATGAATTTGTCGTAAATTGGGACGTCTTCGTTGATTGGCCGTGGTCACAGATCAATTATGGCACTTATGGAAGACGGTGCTGGAACTGGCAGTAGCTGCAAGAAAATCTCCTTTTTCGTGGAAAATTTTGGGGACCCGGCCGGGCGTGTCCGTCAGTAGCCACAGATCACACACAGTAAACACGCTCCCGAATAGAATTCCCCGACAGGACGCGTGACAGTTCCAACGCGGAAGCAGTGCGTTCTGAGAAGCCGAGAATCGAAGAGCACGCGTCGCCGCCATCTGGATATCGCCAAAAGGGCCAACAACGATTCGACGTCGTTGTTGGCGTCATTTCGACTCACTCGACCCTCGAAAACAAGGCGGCTTACGTTAAAACAAAATTAGGAGAAGAGGGAGAAAGCGGTCGAGGAGCCACGATTATGCATGGCGTTGCAAAAAGCGCCCGAAACGCTTGCGGTGACATGCGAAGAGTTCGGAAACAGCTGAGGAAACCACGCGAGAATTAGTGAATCAGTAATCGATTCGGAATTCCGCTGGTGAATCACGCGGAGAGCAGCGGAAACCTGATTGATCTGTGGTGGTCGGAGGGGCAAGGAGGGGACGGGCGCGGGATAAGGGTAACAGCGATGTCGTCGGGAAATGTATTATTACAGCAGCACCAAAGGAGCCGTTGCGCGAAAGGAGATCGACCAGGGTGCACAAGAAAACAAATAAATAAAGGGTGATGATAAGAAACAGCGCCTAAACGAACGCCCGACCGTAATCCGGCGTTGAGAGACGTGCAGGCAAAGAACAAACAAAGGCTCTCGAGATAACACAAGAATCGTCACCTAGCAGTTAGCACAAGACGCGAGAAGAATAATATCCATTATCCCTCCGCAACAGAGCTCTCAAGATTGAAGTGCAGCCTAAGTTAGGAGAACGCCGAGGAGAGGAGACCTCCGCGCAGCCGAGATAAGCGGCCTGTCCAAGCGGCTCCGTGCAGCCAAGATGTCAACAAAGTCATTTACCGTGACGGGAGGGAAAAGTTGCATGAGGTGAGGAAACTTGCCGATCGGAGATGCGTACGAAGTGCAAGCTTAACCACAGAGGACTCCCACCCGCTGCACTTGTCTAAGACGAGCCAATCGGCCGCTATCGATCGGCACGAGGACGAGTTGAGGAGGAAATCCGATGGAGTTCCCGAGGAAGCGGAAGCTGGAGCGGAAGATGCCTCGTTTGGGAACTGAAACGGATCCAAGGCGGTCGAAGAGCGGATCGACGATCGTCATTAGGATGAGGACAACGATTCTAACGAGCAAATTCAATTTGTAGATCGCAACAGAAAAAAGTTTGAGATCCTTGGCTCTTAAATGGAATGCGGCCGCTTGGCTCCAATTGACCCACTTTGTCTCAAGAGGACCTTGGTCCGTCCTATAAACAGCCGCCTTCGAGGGCACAGATTGGAGCTAAAAGTTTGGGGATGCACTAAACAATGCGTAGAAAGGTTAGTCGATGAACCGAAGGACAAAACGAGGTTGGGACGAAGGCCATTTCGGGTGATCGAATGAGTTCAGAAATTGAGCTGAGTGCAGCCGATCTAAGAAAACCCTTTACATTAAGTCAGGCCGAATTCAAAACGCGTTCCAGGAAGTGGCCGGCCGTCCCTAAAGTCTTTTTTGCCGAATATCAAATTTCCCTTAAAAGCCTCTAAAATCGATTTTCGGCTCCAATCGACGCCCATTCGGAGCTTCGCCAGTGAGTCACGTTAAAAAAAGACCATTTAGATAGGAAACTTGTAAATCGACTGCGGAGCCTTTCAAAGAAACACTCTGCTCCGCGGCTTACAGTAATCTCAAGACCGACGACCGCTTATCACAGGGGACAAACCGTTTTTTGCAAAGAAACGCGAATGAACGTTCGAAGTTTACGGGACTTCTCTATGCGCTGCGATACAAACGGTGATTTTTTGGCGATTCTTCCTCGACCTTCGTTTTCGAAAACGCACGTGCTGCGGATCGTTTTGAACTTTTTAATCTTGAATTGTCAATGTTTTTCTCGCTTGCAATGTGCGCGACATTGGTTGAGCTTTTCATGTGGAAGAAGTTCGCTCAACTTGTATCACACCGCGTCTCTTATCGTCGTGGCTCTGATGTCACGGTGGAACACGCGTACATTTCGCGTTTCGCTAGCGATTGCTCGCCGCACGCTGAAGCTTTTTCCTATGATTTTTGGGTAATAAGCCCACGCACAAATCCAAGTTGGAAATTGTAGAAAACGTCCAAATTTGTGTCTCACCGCAATTGAGCGTTATTAGCATGCGTAAAACACGCGTTTTGAACTGGAATTCGAATCTGAAATTGTTGTGCCGCGTTACCACGTGGTCATGGAGTATTTTAGTCGGAATTTCATGATCAGCGTTTCAGGGATAGAACCACGGGTGCCTCATTTCCAGAATGAAGTTTATGCTCGTCTTGGCGGCTTTCGTCGCATCTCTCTCCCAGTCCCAAGCCTATTTTATCCACATCGACGCCAATGAAGAGCAGTGCTACTTCGACCGAGTGATGTCCGGGACGAAGATGGGCCTCATGTTCGAAGTGGCCGAAGGTGGATTCCTCGATATCGATGTGAAGGTAAATACTCTAACCGTACTCTAAAATATACTCTAAGATTTTGGCTTAAGCGAACATGGATTTCAGATCACCGGACCTGACAACAAGGAAATCTACAAGGGCGAACGTGAAACCTCGGGCAAATACACCTTCGCCGCCCACGCCGACGGAATCTACACTTACTGCTTCAGCAATCAGATGTCCACGATGACCCCCAAGGTCGTCCTCTTCACTGTCGACATCCAGGCTCCTGGACAAAACGCTGCCGCCCAGGACAATGGAGAGAACACCGATGGTAGGGAGCGCGACGTTTCCACCATTTCCTAATCCTAGTTGCTTCAGCTGATGGCCAGAAGCTAGAGGAGATGGTCCGCGAGCTGTCGACCGCTTTGACCTCCGTGAAGCACGAGCAGGAATACATGGAAGTCCGCGAGAGAGTCCACCGATCGAGTAAACCCATTCCGCTGAGTTCCTTGTTTTAATTTCTCGATTTCAGTCAACGAGAACACTAACAGTCGCGTTGTGATGTGGGCCGTCTTCGAAGCCATCGTTTTGGTCGCTATGGCCGTGGGACAGATCTTCTACCTCAAGAGATTCTTTGAAGTTAGGCGGATGATCTAAGAGCTTCTGTGGTACCTCTTCTACGATGCTGCGAAGAATTGCTCAGTAGGTCTTCTCCTGCGTTGTTTTAACGCGTGGCCATCGCCTTTCTCCATCGGCTGTATTCACTAATTTATTATGTGCGCTTTTATTTTTGTTTGGTCCATTAATTGTTAAGTGTAATGACGGTTTCCAACGGATTCCATTATAAATTCGATAGTCCAAAAGCTCCTATGTGAACATTCCCTGCTTACTTCGTTTAAGAAGAGCAATATTTGAAGACACCAACACTGCTTCTTGGCTCAATCTTATATTAATCGTTTAAATTATTCAACAACAGAACAACGTCAAAGCAAAATTTCGCCCCCATCATTTCTTTCCCTTTTTCTTGGTCTCCTCTATCGGGGCAGCCTTCACAAAGGGAATCTTCTCCTTGTATTTCTTGGGCATATATGGTTGAAGCGCCTTCGGAACGACGATGCCGTCCTCGGTTTGGTAATTCTCAAGAATGGCGCAAAGGACGCGAGTGGCGGCGCACATAGTAGAGTTCAGCATGTGCACGTAGTGTACCTAAACATATCCTTAGACCGCAGAAGTTGAGCAGATTTCCTTACATCTCCCTGGAGGTTCTTCTGTCCGTAGCGAACCTTCAAGCGGCGAGCTTGGTAATCGGTGCAGTTGGAGCACGAGACCAGCTCTCTGAACGCTCCGCTGCCGGGGAACCAGGCTTCGAGATCGTACTTCTTGGCGGCAGCATTGTTCAGCTCTCCGGAAACGATGCTGACGATACGGTGTGGGATTTCCAACGCCTTGTAGTACTCTTCGGCGTTATTGATCATCTATAATCTGGGATTAAAGTGGGGACTTTAGAATAGGAGCCAACCTCATCAAACATCTGCCACGAGATGTTATCGTGGGGCGAGCAAAGGACAAACTGTTCGACCTTCTCGAACTGGTGAACGCGGAAGATTCCGCGAGTATCGCGGCCGTGGCTTCCGACTTCCTGGCGGAAACAGGTGGAGTGGCCGGCGTACTTGATGGGAAGTCGGCTGTCAGTGATCCACTCGTCGCGGTGCTTGGCCGCCAGAGGCTGTTCCGAAGTGGCGATCAGGTACTTCTCGTCCACGGAGGTGTCGTTGGGATCTTCTGAGCGTTTTCCTACGACCTGAAACCACACGAGAATGTATAGAATTTACTTCCAACCTCACAAACCTTGTATAGTTCTTCGTCGAACTGGCTGAGCTGGGCGACCTCTTGCATGACCTCCCTCTTCATGAAGAATGGAGGGTACACGCAGGTGTAGTCCTTGTCAACCAGCATTTCCATGGCCAGGTTGATCACGGCACGCTGGAGCAGCAAAAGGCTGTCCTGCATGAAGTAGCCACGATCTCCAGCGACGGTAATTCCATTGTAATCCACTCCGTCGATCATCACGCAAAGATCAATCTAAGAACAGTTGATGCGTTTTAAAGGTCTCGAACTTACGTGAGAGTACTTCTTGCGGACCTCCACATCTCCGTAAGTTCGGATGATGCCGTTGTTGTCTTCGTTGTCACTGACGATGACGGATTCGTGGAGGATGTTGCCAACGCGGGTGAGCAGGGAGTTGCGCTTGTCTTCCAGCTCCTCCATACTGGCCTTGATCTTGGTCATCGTATCGTTGGCCACCACACGGAGCTTCTTGATCTGCTCGACGGTCAGTCCGAAGACCAAGTCGTGTTTCAGAAGGCCAGCAATGCCGTCGATGAGGTCCTGGGGCACGGCTTCGTTCGGATCTCCTTCGGCTTCCTTCTTCTTTTTCTTTTCGCCGATCATCTTGTTGAGCACATTGTTCACTCGGTTCAAGTTGTCCAAGTTGAAACGCTCTGCAACAAATAATTTAGGTCACGTTTTATAGAAACCCAGGACATACCTTTCCTCCATTCGACATCAGCGTCAATAATGTTGTCGACGATCTGAGGGTCGTCGTAGCGGTTCTTTTGCGATTCGCGGATAAGGTCGGGGTTGCCGCCCTTTTCAACGCGGAACAAATCGATGTTGAGAACCATCTGCAAATAAGAGATAGGCTTTAGAAGGTTTTAAACACAGCACGAAACAATGAAATATAACACTGTAGAAGATAACAAACTCAACACGAACAGCCGGCCGTCGAACTTAGAGAACCGAAAAGAGCTGATTACTAGCAAATTTGGCTTAAAATTGCATCATTAAACTGCGGGAAAACGTCATTGTCCAAACGGGGATCTGAATCCATCGAAACATGACCCGTGCGAGGGCCGCACACACTTCTAGCTTTAGAACTCCGGTTCGTGTGGATTTCCCCGCGAATCGAAGATTATCGGGAACCTCACCAGAGTACCACTCAACGAACAGCCTAGCTGTATCCACAGTAAGGCGAAATATGCAATCGCGTCGTTCCAGGACCCGCAAATTAGAGGAAACGTTTGGGTTTGCGGGCGAAATCGCTCTAGATGGGCGCTGGCTGTGCTTCGGTCGTGGGTTTTCTGCTGTTTCGGAAGTACGCCAAATGTGTGCCGCAAGGCGCTTCTGAAACAACCGCTTTTTGGGCATCTTGCAATACGCGTTCTTGCAGCTTTTCTCGTTTTCGACTTGTTTCTGATTAGCGAACTGTTATTAAATTAGTAAATGAGTTATAGAGAAGCGTTTTTAAATAAGAGGTGGTTTTTATAAACTGATCATGTTTCAGAAGTCCTCCAGAATGGCGGCCAGCGGAAGGAAAGTCCTGAGCACGTTCATCAACCGCAATCCAAGAAACCTAGAAATGCTTAATTTGGTCCCGAAGCCTACAGGATACTCCCTTGAAAAGGACCGCGAGATGAAGAATTTCATTTACAAGTAGGATTAGAAGGTAGATCCCTTTCTTATCTTGTTTTCAGGGCCGTTCTAGTGGCATCAAAAGGAAACACAGAAGCTCACGTCGTCCACTACGAAAACGGAATCGTGCTATCAGCTTCGACGCGCGAAAAGGCCATCGCTGATCAACTTTACAGCAACGTCGACACTTGCGCCGCGATGAACATTGGCAGAGTGCTCGCGGATCGCTGCAAGAAGGCGGGGATCGTGTACATGATCCCCGGATCCAAGACGAAAACCATCGAAAGGAGTCAGAAGGTGGGCAGTTGGCGCATTGGATTATTCTAAATCATTGATGATTTCAGCAAACCGCGTTCTTCGACTCCCTGAAAGCCTCCGGGATTAACTTGTTCGAACGTGACCACATCGAGCACACGTTCCAAAACAACCCCGACTTCACTTACGTACCGTACGAACAGCAGCACACTCGTCAAGACAAGCTTGATGAGCAATTTTAATGCTATAGATTGTTTGTTAGGAGTTGTTGAGTTGTTTTTCACAAATAAATTCGGAAACATCTTCACGTGTTGCTCTTTCAAAAATCGCCGTTGACCCCAAATCTTCGTTCTACCGCCGCGATCCCTGTCTGTCAGCCGTAAACAAGCTGTGTCAAAAAACGTTGCACCATTTCGCACTTTCGGTCAGCCATATTTTGGCTGTTTTCTCGGACAGGAGCGCACGGATCTCGAAAATTCCAACGGATTACGCCATTTAGCTATCAATTGATACCTGATTCATGGGTGAAAATGACCTTCTTGGTACCCCGTTTTGGGCCTATTTGGCCCCATTATCTCAGCGCAAAATGAAAATCTCGAAAATTCTTCTGACAAAAAGTTTGTGATGCTCATCACGCACAACATATCCAAAGATGACGTCAATTGATGCAAGCCGCGCCGAGAACTATCGGTTTAAACTTTTTGGTGAAAGTTGAAAGTTTTGGTGAAAAAATGGTGGTTTTTGGATGCAATCACAGATTTCTCGGACAGGACCGAATTAAACGAAAATTCCTCTGACAACTTTGTAGATCAGGTTATTAAGGTTCAGGTGAACCCAAGAACAGGCTAATCCGTGCTGTCCTGTTCCAGGATAATTGAGAACAAGATGGTTAAAGCGGGCCCGATTTCAAATGCCTAAAAAACGGCCTTTTTGCACGTAAACTTCCAAACTTGGCTTGCATTCTGGCTTTCCAAGAGCCGCGGTGCCTCTGCAGCATAAATAACGGCTCATAATTGCAGTTGACCGTGCTATGAAAGTTATTTGGAGCTCACATCGCCATTTCAACAAAATAGGACAGTTTTGTCGGATCTTTAGTCCAGATTTAGTCCAGGCAAATCGCTTCGGGAGCCTTGGACTAAATTTTGTCGGACACGCGACGGATTTGGTCCAGTAAACGTCGTACTTTAGCTAGTTCGGTGTGGACTAAATTTCGAATTTGGCGCGCTGAGTCCATGAAATGCCACGCTTTCTCAAGTTTGGAGAGGCCTTGGAGCGAGATTTAGTCCATGCCCGGACTTTTGGAACTGTTGCTTTCGAAGATAGCGCTCTCGGTTCCCGAATCGCTATTTTGCGTTTAGTGGACTTCAGGGTTGCTCCGGAAGCCATAAACTCCGCGATAACAGAGACGCAATCCGAGAAGATTAGCGATAACTTCGCTCAGAGGGACGCGCCTGCTTGCAAGGACTTTAGTCAGCTCTAGTTGAAATGAGCTCGGATTAGATGATTGACTATAACAAGCGACTGCTGTAAGACTTTGTTACTTCTTGTGCGCCTTATCAGCAATGAAGGCAAGAAGACTTCCCGGTACACTTGGCTAAACCTGTACGGATGGTTAAGCAGGGTAACTGTAAATAGTGGCAGTTGCCTTCAAAATCAACATTTCCTCTTTGTAACCTCATGATTTGCAGCTATTTAGTCCGCTCCAAAGCTTCTGCAAACTCGACAAACCGTGGCATTTCAAGGACTAAATCCTCAGAGCGCCGAATTCGTAATTTAGTCTACACCGAACTAGCGAAAGTGCGACGTTTACTGGACTAAATCCGCCGCGCGTCCGACAAAATTCAATTCAAGGCTCCCGCAGCGATTTTCCTGGACTAAATCGGACTAGATCCTGGGCTAGAATTAGGCGAAGAACTCGTTTTGGAGGGTTGCAAAGTAGAATTTTCGATGAAATGGCGCGTTTTCCCACAAAATTTGCCAATAATCGAACATTAATTAACGAATTGTACTTGTTTCTTGTACAATTGCTCTATTTCAGGCACGGATGACATGAGTTTCGACAGTTTCATAGATTCTCAGCCTCTGGAACCCGTAGACGAAATGGCTGCGGGGAGCGTGCGTGCGCTCCCCAAGCTCAGAGAAGTCGAGAATCTTCGGATCAAGTATGAGTCGCTCCATGAGACGAAGATGGAGCTCGCCGCACAGGTGAATCGACTCACGTCCGAGCTGGATTTGGCCAAGAAGGTATAATATAAAACTGTCCGCATAAGGAATTCCTGCGATTTTCGGGTTTCAGACTGCCGCTGAAGCCACGAAAGCCAAGCAGGACCTCCAAGAGGAGTACGCGGACTTCGGGGAACGGCTGGAAGAAGCCACAATCGACAAGGAGATCGCCGAAGAGCGCTGCGAGCAGCTTCAAATTGAAATCAATGGTCTGAAGGTGGAAGTGGAAGAGCTCGAAATGGATTACGGTATTCTGAAGTCTGAAATGGAGGGCGCAGACCTCAACAGTGGCGCCGCTAACAGCGTCGTGGTCAAGTTGCTTGAGGAGAAGAACCGCAAGCTGCAGGAGGGTCTTTTTAAGTAATAAATCCTGAGGCTACACGAGTCTAAACAGTGATTCTAGGTTGCGCGACATCGTCAACGACCACACGATCAAGAAGAACGAAGCGGAGCAAGAATTGATTCGTCTGAAGAACCTCAACGCCGAGCTGAACACCATCGCTGAGAAAGCCTCGAAATGCGTCGGTGAAAAGGATTCGATCATCGCTCGGCTCCAGAAACAGGTCGACGCTTTCCTCGGGAGCAAAAAGATGATCGAGAACCTCACCGAGAAGAACCTCGGCCTCGAGGACACGATCGCTCGTCTCGAAGGCGAGGTAGAAGAGCTCGAGTCGTTGAATGTCGTCAACGAGGAGCTGCTGGAAGCTGCCAAGGCCCACGAATTGACTTTGAAAGCGGAGGTCGACGCCCAAATCGGGAGGAACAACGAGCTCCGCGCGACGATCTTCAGCCGAGACACCAAAATCAAGGAAGTCGAGAAGTTCATTGAAAAATACCGCCAGAGCATTCGAGACTACGACGAGCAGATCATGAACCTGAAGGACGAGATTCTGGTGCTCAACGACCGTCTGGAGGCTCAAGCGGCTGGTCAGGAATTCGGTCGTGAAGAAGCTAGTCTTCTTACTGCTGCTAGCAACTTTTCTGATGTATGACAACTTATTTCCTGGTCTTATTTTGATCATTTTCTTTTAGATCGTCTCTCACCGCATTTGCGACATCGAATGCAATCACGCGCAGAATCACGTCAAGTATCTAAAGACGTTCCTGCCGGACAATTTTAGCAAGCCTGGAGGTAAGGCCAAAATTGCACTTTTGAAGCCTCAAGGAGCAGCTTTTCAGGTGACAACGACGCTCTTCTCATTTACGTCATGCTTCCCCGAATTGCCGACAAGTTGGCCCTCCTAATCGAGCTCACGTCTCAGCAGTATCCCATGGTTCCTGGTGGTATGAGGCGCGACCATGTCACCAAGGCTCACAGGGCAGAACAGTGGGTCTTCGCAGCTCATCTGACCTTTGAAGCTCGTGGTCTTATCGCCATGCTCAAGAAATGCGAATCGTGAGTCCTACAAGGCTTTTTGGACTCTTTTGACATGTGTATTGCAGTGCCCTGAAGCTGTGCTCCGTTGACCGTTTGGCGCGAGTTGCCCCGATGCAGATGGAGATCTCAACCCAAGAACGCTCCGTGGACACCTTCCTGGATCAGCTGAAGACCGGCCGTCTGGATGAGAACACGAACTTGGACCTTCTCGGCAAGGCCACAGTGTTCTTCGAGAACCTCTTCACCCTAAATCTTTCCTCTGACTCCCACGATACGAACCTCTTCATGTCCCAACACTTGGACCAGATGAGCGCCGGAGTGACGTGGCTTAAGAGGAATCTGGAGCGCATTTTGCTCTTTCTTGCGGTACTTTGAGACTCATTTTAGCAACCCTATGCGTGATTTTCAGCCTTCGGAGGATGCGACCGATATCAAGGTCTTCGTGACACTCTTATCCGAAGAAGTCGACGCTATGGAGCAACTTGTGCTCAAAGGCAAGACTCGCATCCCTGACAAATCTAGCGACCGTGCGCTTAACTTAACTACCGAGGTAAGAATTTTTAAATTGAGCCTGAAGATGTAAAATTTGATGCTTCAGTTCCTGAGAGACATCGAGGACGCGAACATTGCGTTGCTGAAGTTCGCCCGCATGGTCCACACGCTTTGCTCTTCAGCTGCTGGACAGATCCACGTCCTCACAGGTATTTATCTCATAAGAGAGCTTTCTTAACATGATCTGACTTCGGATGTGGAAGGATTGAGCGTTGCCCAGCTGAAGGAAATGATCCGCACGGCGGCGGAGAAGGGCGTCGGGCCCATGGACGAAGAGAAGGCGTTCGAGTCGTTCAAGATGGGTTCCAAGAATGTTCACAGCTGTACTCAGGCCATTTTCACTGCTCTCGATGGACGCAAAATGGAGGCGGATAAGCTGACTGAGAAGCCGTCCAGGGTATTGTCGTGCGCCAGGCGAAACGCGTGTTTGGCGGCAAAAGCGATGCGGCCGCCGGATCGGTGTTTTCGAAGCTCTCATGAAGCCCGGATAAACGCTGATTTCTTGGCCGTGTTGGCGTGTTTCTGAGCGCGTTCAGGCTCGGCGTGACCGGGAACTCTTTCTGCGTCGAATGCACTTGAGATCACCCAAATCTGAGCCATCTGGGCAAAGTTTGTCGTCGGTTAGGTACTTTGATTTTCAGCAATGTTTGGGAAAAAATTCCGAAAAACTGATTTTGCCTGAATGGGTATCTAACCGACGCCAACACGGCCAAGAAATCAGCGTTTATCCGGTCTTCATGAGCGCTCCTAAAACACCGATCCGGCGGCCGCATCGCTTTTACCGCAAAACACGCGTTTCGCCTGGCGCACGACAATAAGCCTTAACACGACAATAACCTTAACACGCACGACAATAAGCTGTACATGACCTTTTCAGGCCAAATGAAGCATCATTTGACCATTTTCAGAACTTTCCGCCCCTGATCGACCGCGCCCACGCCCGGAAACAGGACGTCGTTGAAGCCGAAGGCCTCCGTTGGCAAATCGAGAAGAAGGACAACGAAATAATGCAGCTGAAGACCATCGTCCGCTCCAAGAACGAGGACCTCAGCACCCTGAGAGTAAGCGACTCCCGCCGCATTCCTTCCTTATTGACAATCGTTCCAGCTTCGCCTCGACCTGGCAGACAAGAAGGTGGACACGGCCGGAAAGGCTGACGACGTCCGTAGCCAGAAGCTCCAAGAGAAGGTCGCTGACTTGATGAACGACATGGCTAGGCAGAAGACGTTGGTTTTGGAATGACTTACAGAGATCAACTTGAAGGTTTTAGGGATTACGAACGCGCTCTCGACCTCCTCCAGCGTGATCTGGACCTCTTGGAGAAGGAGAACAGCGAGCTGAAGAGCAAGAGCCGCTCGATCTCGAAAAAGGTGCTATTGGCGGTAAGCAGAGTTTCTATTTTGCGCCTGAATGTTAGACGCTTTTTGTGCTTATCAATCCGTAACTATATGCTTATTACACTCAGTTGGTCCGCAACTGAGAGGATTTGGACTGGTCCAGGGTCTAATCCTTGTCTAGAGTTTCACACAGAGCGCCTCTCAGCCTGGCTCACCTACCGTATCCCCTGCCAGCGTTGCCGTCCACCCGCTCATGGAAAAGGAGCTGGAGCAGACCAAGAACAACCTGAAAAACGCTAACAGGACGATCTGGAGGATGCAGGGAAAGCAGACGAAAGATCTGCTCAACGAGATGCCGGAACTTCACATGCCGAATGTCGTCTGTGGCGTGTATGGCCTCAAAGAGAAGCGAAGGGACGAGGACGACGTCGAAATTGAGCACCTCAGGAAGGAGATTTTGAACGCGGACATGGTACCATTCTCCGTTCTTTGGAACCATTTTACATTTGACTGTTTTCAGGAATCGAAGAGCTTACGCCTGAACGTAATACCAACACACCCCAAGGAACAAGCGGCTCGTGAAACGATTATGGCGAATCACAATGCTCGTTGTGAAGATGTAAGTCATGTGTACCTATTGAATATGGATAAATTTTGTAATTTCAGCTCAAATATCGCTGTGCTAAGCTCTGGAAGAAGTGTCGTCCTGGGGAGCCCGTGCCTGTGAAGCTCGACATTAACCAGAACAAGCCCTCGGTGGACGAGAAAAGTATCGACGCCATACTCGCGAAGTGGGAAAAGGATCTGAAGAACGCCCCACAGCGTCCTGTCGATGCTAATTAATTGTAATTACGACTGCGATAATTTATTGTAACGTTGTTAAACGGGAGAAGGGACACGGTCACCGTTTTTTGGCACCATCACAGATCGCGCTCATTTCTAGGGCACGGGGGTTTTCGAAGGCGCTGATCATGATTCTGGCGTCAGAATGGCGAGAGACGGCTTCAGGACTGCGCAATATGGCAAAGTTTGGATAAGCGAAAAAGGATAATTTTACCATTCATTGAGCGGTCCCGACGCGAAAATCCTGATCAAGACGTAGTCGCGTACGGTGAAATCGGATTTGGGTTTGCATTTCTTTCTGTCGGCGTCGTCGTTTTGCGCCGCAAGTTGAATTTCACGCCGAAATGCGCCCCGATTTCACGAATTTTTGGAGCTTCACGTTTTGGTCAGTCGATTTTATTAGAACAGGATGCTTTGTGGTTAAGTTTCTTTCATTTCAGGGGCGGCGAGCTGGGCAAGCGAGAGTTAAACGTGCTGGGACTGCGGTGCGATGATTTTCTGGTGTTGAAGCGAGTTTTATGGATTTACAAGCGGATTCATTTATTCACGATCGCACTCTCATTCAAAGTCCAGGTAGCTATCTTCAAACTCCTGGGTTTCTCTAATGTGCTCGTGAAGGTCAGTGCCTCAGTGAAGCGTCTCGAATACGGGATTCCAGCCGTGTAGCATCCCACGGAAAGAGCGAAATCACCGGAGCAGATAGCTACTCCCTGAACCTGAGACTGGCTGATCCATTTCCATTTTTCGCAAGAGCAACGCACGACGATCTTTTCCGATCCTTTCCGATGAACATTAGGCGGAGAACTTTCGTCCATCAGGCGCTTTCTGCATGTAGGGCAGCGCGCCAGTTGGAGACGCTATTGTAGCTGCGTCCATTCCACATGGAAGAACTTCTTTTCGTCTATTCTTGAAGTAGTCGCTGGTTCTGGACTGCTCTCGTGATCTCTCTCCTCAATCGTGGATAGAACCGAAATATTATCAAAAGAGTTGTCCAGAGCTGTTTTTAGTGGCGAGTAGTTGACCGAAATGGCGTTCATGAGTTTCTATATTGGCTTCCGGAGAGCATTCTCTAGCCTGCTTGCTAGGTGGAGAATCGCCATTAGAAGCATCGGGAATAGGGGGAGGAGGGGCTGATCTGAGCTTTGAGGAGGGATATGGCCTCGACGTACGGCATAGGCAATATGGTTTTGTGCAACCTAGCCCAAAACCAAGATGCCCGGAGCTACTGCAGTTGTAACAACTGTGGCTTTACAAATGGATCTTTCACTCGCGAATATTTCTGCTGCAGGGAAAGCTCACAGAGTAACGCCGTTTACTCAGTCAGCATACTTGCAAAAAGGACAGCATACTTGCAAAATCAACGAGCCAGGATTCAAAGAGGCCATAAATCTTTCAGCTGTAACAGTATGGATCTTGTCACGTGCCGTAGGTCAGTCAAACGTAAGCAAAGAGGCCAGTAACCCTAGCTAAAAGAAAAAAAAGAAATCACGTCTACACTCATTTTACCGATCACTAGGGCTGGATTCAATAAATTTCGGCGTGAAATTCGGCGCATTTCGGCGTGAAATTCAACTTGCGGCGCAAAACGACGATTTCGGTGACAGAAAGAAATGCAAACCCAAATCCGATTTTGTGCGTCTTGATCAGGATTGTAGCGTCAAGACCGCTCAACGACTGGTAAAATTTCGCCATTCTGACGCCAGAATCGTGATCAGCGCCTTCGAAAACCCCCTGCACCAGAAATGAGCGCGATCCGTGCACCCAAAAAACGACGAAAAATGCGATGTCTGTGTCCCTTTAAAACCACATCATCATTTCTTAAGATTTTGGAGCACTAGGAGTTCACAGGAGTTTCCTCCCCAATTTTCAGGTCTAATTTTAAACGCTTCGAGGAACGAAAGGTTTTGGTGTGCGTACATGAGAAAAGAATGACAATTGGACGATGAAGAGGTAACTGTACTTTGAGGAATTCCTAACCCCAGGATTCCATAATTTATCCCATTTAAGTTAAGTTTAAGTTTATTTAGGTTAAGCCTAGCAGAAAAACAAAATTTTGCTAACACGAAAACCACGATCTGACCATCCCCTCCAATCTTACATTTCTCTTAGATCGGAGATCGACGAGAGTAGCATGTTGTGTACTCGCATCTTAAATACTCAACGGCGTCTCAAATTCATCTTAAATCTGAAATTCACAAGCGTTTGCGATAATGTAATATGTACACTAGATACAGGCGAAATGTGGCGGTGAATACTTAAAAGCGGGCAAGTTCCGAGATGACGCAGTCGCGGAAAGGTTTCCATCCAAACGAGGTCATCTTGCTGTTGGACTGTAAAATGCATCTTAAGACAGGAGAAGAAGTATGAAGGTTACCTTGAATCCCCGATGCAGGCGGTCGTTCATAACTGCGATGAACTCGGAGTAACTGAGCCGTCCGTCGCCGTTGGCATCGAAGATACGGTAGAGGATGTCCACGAGGTGTGGGTCCAGCTCATGTCCTGTGGAGCACTTGACCGCCCGAATGAACTCCGAATGGGAAACCGGCATGTCGGCTGCGGTGTACAGGCGCACGGCTACCGTGAATTCCGCGAGGTTGTTCAAAAACAGCGAGAATTCTTCGAATTGCTCCAGGTTAATTCCCTAAGGACTGAAAATTAAGAAAGCTCTGGGCTGGTCCAGGTAAGCACATTGTCCGTGGGCGAAGAACGCTCTTGCACGCGGTTTATGTAAGTGGTGTAGTCGTCTTGGTGGATGATGGAGTAGCGAAGCACCAGTCGAGCGAAGTTCATAGGTGAGATTTCGGACTTCCCCCGCGAAAACTCATGGAACTCGATCTCCATTAGTTCCCTTTGCAGATTGTTGTAGAATCTGAAACAGGGCATTCCTTCACTAATAGCATCCTGGGATATTCATCCTACAGCTGAAACTGGTCAAATCCCAGCGAATTGTTTCCCTTGGGTCCAAACAGGTGAATCAATATGGTCGTATCCTGGACGTCGATCTCATTTTCCGGCAGCTGTTGCTCCTCCTAAATGCAAAATTGTATGCTGTGTCTAGTGAAAGGCTGGCGGTTGGTAGCTCCGCCGCGTTGAGCTGAAAGCGTGTTGAAAGTGGGCGCTGGAGCGAGAGGAAAGTGGAGATTAGGAATGTCAGAAGCGAGAAGCCACAAACCACCGCTTTCGCCTGTAGCTGCTGGCGTTCGTCCGCTTCCGGCTGGAAGCGTCGCGTCCTTGTGAACTGCTTGTTGATCACGCGTTCAAACTGAAAACAAGCACGTATTGAAGCGGAAGAGTTAAACAAGCGGACTACAAGAGTTATCATGCACCGTTAAAGAGGTCCTAAGACACCCGCCGAACCTGAGCCAACAGCAGTCATGCACACAACACACATCGGCGTTACAAGTGACAAGCGCAGAACAAGAGAACTGATCCGTACAAGGTGAGGGATGGGGTTGCTTTCGGGATTCAGGCGGTCGCGAAGCCGGAAAACGAGGTCGTCGAAGTCCGCGGGATTCAGCTGACATGGCTAAATTCACAGATTAACAACACCGTGCTCGCAAACTAATATCAAAGTATGAACGTGCGTATTACAACCGCGGAGATGACGATGGAGAGAAGAGGATAGGAATGGAGGAAGGAAGAAAGGAAGAGAAGGAAATTACGAGTGGAAGAGGGAACGGGAGAAAACTTGAACTTACGTCGTCTTCGACGACCTTTCTTCTCGAAGAGCGAAGCGTGTTAACCAGGGAACGAATCTAAAAAATAAGCTAAAAAACGCACGAAGACTACACAGAAGCCGAGCAGGTGTGCAAACGACGACGTCACAGCCACCAACTACTCTGGCCATGCTCTATCTTAATACCAAAAGAAATTCCTCCTTGTCGATCCGCTGGTTTCCGTCGTTGTCAAAAAGCGAGAAAGCCACTTTGAATGCCGCTTGTGATTCTGAAACAGTGGTCAAATTATGGATCTCTTTGGCGCTCAGCCAACACTCAATCGTACACCAGGTATCTTACTTGTAAGGAGCGTTATGAGAAAGAGGTATTCCGAATATGAGATGATTCCGTTCTGATCGAGTTCGCGGAAGAAATTCTTTCCGCTCTTCTTGAACGAAGGCGTCCTCTTCAACATCGCATCTACGTTGCCCTTCTTGAGTACTCGGCGGTAAACGCGTTCTCGAGGCGCGTCGAGTGTCAAAGAATCCACGAAGTCCATCGGAGTCATGAAGATGACGTCGTTGAACTCCACGGAGGCGAACTGCAGAAACCTACACAGGACACAATCACAAAATAACTACATGTAAGCTTAGCCTGCGTACCGTATTTCTCGTTTCGTTAATTTGTGACTTGCTCTAACTTGCAGCTCTTCAGCCGAAAGGCTCATAACTCCGGTTTTCGTAGCGGCCAATAATCCTGAAGCCAGCAGCGAGCCGCCGCCTGCAAACGCCGCCAGGACACGCACATTGGTCCCAGCTGCAAACCTGCGTTCGGCTCGCCGACTCGCTCTCGCAAAGAACAACCTCGCAAAACGCCCAAGTCCCCGCATCCTTAACAAGTTAACATTTACACATATCTACTTTTCGCACCTAGAATAGTTTGGTTGCAAACCACCCAACGCGACACAGTTTCAAAAGAAGAAACATTTATTGAGCAAACTAACAACCTTCTCTAAAAACTCGTAATTTAGGGTTTGTGGCAGCGCTTGACGATTTGATTGAAGTACCCGATGTACCCCAGCATTACACCGCGGAAGATACCCGCAAAAAAAACCTGAAACACGAATTAAACACAGAATGAGAGCTCCGCAACTACCTGCTGAAAGGCACGGACAATGCTCTTCTCCGGAGCGGCTCCGGCGGTCAGGTTTCCCAGCATCCAACCATCCAGGCCGATAGTCGTGGCGAACTCGCCGTTTTCAATGTCCGAAACGAAAGTTTTGGCGACGTACTCAGGTTGGAAGAGGCCAGCGCTGTCGCTGATGAGCTTAACTTGTTCGGGCATCGTGGCCAGTTCCACCTGGAATCCTTCAGTGGCCGTGTTGGGAGGGAAGAGGATGGACACCCCGATATTGTAGGGCAGCATCTCCATGTGCAACGCTTCGGCGAACCCGCGGACGGCAAACTTTGCCGGTGAATAGGCCGAATATCCCCAGATCGCGCACTGTCCAGCTGCAGAGCTGACAAACCCGATGTGGCCGCCGCCGAGAGATTTCATCGAAGAAATAATGGCACGAGCTGCGTAAACGCCGGAGAGGTAGTTGACCTTCATTTGGTTTTCAAAGGACGAAATCGGGAGATCTTCGAACGCTTCCTGAGTCGAGAATCCGGCGTTGTTGATAAGAACGCCGATCGGACCCAACTCCTTTTCGGCCTCCCGGATCATTTCTTCGATCTGAACAAAATCCAAATAAGAAGACTTTCGTTAAGAAGAGATAAAACCTTTTCGCTCGATTCTGTCACATCGTAAGAGTACCACTGGACCTTTTGACCCTTTCCTCTAGATTCACACAGCAATTTGAGTTCTTTCGCGGCTGCCTCAAGATCGGACACTTTCCTGGCCGCAATCGTAACAGAACATCCTTTCTTAATGAGTTCAATGGCAATTTGTTTTCCGATGCCCTTAGATCCTCCTAAAACAATCGCTATATTCGATGTTTTAAAGAACAAAAAGCAAACCTGTAACGTATGCGTGTTTTCCTTGGAAATCAAACTTCTTCTTCGAAGGCAATGAATAATAGAGCGCGCCAACAACAGCAGCGCAAACGGCGCCGATTCCAAGCAGCATCCAGCAGCAAACCATCCTTAATCTTCCAATTCAGTGAGCTGAAAACTGGCGAATAAGGAGAAAGAAAAACTTGAAACGCAACCAACCTTGTTCAAGTGAAGTGCAACAGTTCGACCAAAGTGGAATCCGTAGATCGATAATGCGGCCCAAACCTGATGGAGGTCCTTGGAATCGAAGATTATCAATCCTTTGAGCGCGTCGTCGTCGAATGAGTCAACGGTGCAGATGGGGGCGCCGAGGCCAAGAATCGTCTTCAGTGCTTCTTCCACGAGTACGCGAAAATGAGCGATTCCGAACTCGCGAGGAATCGATTCAAATTCCCTAAAACGGTCTTCGGTAAAACGTGGCTAACGAATGCTTTCGAGCAACAGATAAGAAACACAGATAACAAAAATCGACAAAAAATCATGCAAAGCACGCAAAGGAGGAATAAGAAACGGACACTTTAACGGTCAGCCTGTTTTGAGTCGGTAGCTTCAAGGCGTCGGCGGACTTCTGCTGAGAATGTGACATAAAGTCTGTAAAAGGGTTGATATTAGAAGAGAATCCATAGATTAAAAACGAAGAACGCACGAACACTGAATGAGATTGGGAATTTTAACTGAGAAGCGCTGTGAAAACAAGTAATCGCCCTTGCAGAAATAACGCGAAATACCATCGCCATGATTTCAGCGCAGTCAGGGAGCTCGCTTCAAGACCGTTTTTTGCTGACAGCTTCCCGTGTTTTGCAGTTGCAGCGGTTCGACGATCGACGATCTTGCCTGGGAAGGTGGCCCTCACTATTGCAAACCCCGGAAAATTCACTATTTTCACTTAAAATATTCTTTATTAGGTTTGAAACTGAACAGTAAATTAAAGACAAGCAAAGATTCGACGCAGGAGTCGATTAAATACCCGAAAGCCGGAAAGCGAACAACAACGAAATGAGGAAAGTTCTAGAATTTGAGATACGAGGAAGAGTTATCGCAGGTGGAGGAGGCGTAGTCCACAGGACGACGAAGTTTCAGGTCGTAGAAGGACTTCCTCCGCTTGTACACGACGGAGAGCGCCGCCGTGAATGCCACGCAGAGGAGGAGAGTGAAGGCATTGAAGACGATCCAGCGGTTGTCTACACAGACCCGCTCGGCCACTTCTTCGCTCCAAATTTCTTCTCTTCGCTCGTCGAGGGGTACGAATCCTGAAAGATGCATGAGGATCCATGAGGATCTCGTAGGGTAACTTCCTAACGTGCCTTTGCTCATCCAGCGCTCCATCTGCCTTTGTGCTCGGCGTTCTTCCTCGTCCTCGGCCACGAGCAGCACCGTGGAGAACGCGGGTCTTCTCGCGTCGATTCCGCCGACGTCCAAAACGTCTCCGCGAGTGAAGCGCATGCGCATTCTGCGTCGCATCATCGCCAAACGACGTCTTCCACAATTCACCTAAACAAATATAATTTAAGTTGCGAAGACAAGATCCAGTCGTCCTACCGTAGGACATTCTCCGATGCAAGCGGAGCAGTCGCACTGGAATCGGATCATCGAAGAATCAGGCCACTTGAAGGTTCGGAAAGCGGCCTTTACGAGAGCCGGGGAAATCCTTGTCCATTCGGGAAACAGCTCAGTGTCCACAGCGCATCCAGCGCCGTCGGTCAGGATGTACTGCTCTCCGGTTTCCAGGTTGACCGCCTTGCAGTTTTTAGGCAAGATCGAGTACGTTTCTGAAAGACGAAAATGTTTGGAGATTATAGAATCGTGAACATACTGTTCGGAGAGACGGACAAAGCGAGTTTGATCGTTTGGCCGACCACAGCGGCATCTACGGTCATGTCTTCGTCGTTTTCGACTGTCAAGGCGCAAGTGGGTTCTGGACCCCTTTCGACAATCGTCTTCTCTGGGACAATCATGGAAACGTTGTAGTGGCTTAGCAAAGTCCTCTCCACAACTGGGTAGTTGCATCGCAGGTCGTATGACTCTGCGGCAATTGTCACAAACATCGGGTGGCGTTGGATGATTACGGTAGTGGAAATGGTATCCTAAAGATGTAAGTTGAAAATCATAAAACGAACGATTCCACGGACGTTAAGCTCCATGCGGAAATCGCAGTGGTGGAATGGAATGTGGAAAGAAGGTTGAGCGGATTTCGGAAGGACCGTGGCAAAGGACTTGGAGCAGAAGGGGTTCTCGTTCTGGCCTCGGACGTAAACGCGTCCGTCAAAGGTTTCGTTGGGGAAAACAAGACGGATTCCATCATCAATGCATAGAACTGAAAGGAGTGAATCCAGAGTCTTTATGGAGAGCAACATACTGTGGAAATCATTTCCAACTGGGTAGCTCTGGTAGCACTGCTTCCCGTCTCCGATAAATCCGTTTTGGCAATGACACTCGTATGAACCTTCGGTGTTGGTGCACTTAGCCAAAGGGTGGCAACGGCCAGCACCGGAAGCACATTCGTCAATATCTAAACAGCGGGGATATTGTGGGTGATAGTTATAAGAAGCAGTTACCCTGGCACCCCTTCTGGCCATGGAGAGCGAATCCTTTAATGCATCTGCAAACCCCGTTAACGCATTCGGCGTGGTTTCCGCAAGATTCCTTCGTGCATCCATGGTGAACAACCACGGGTTCAACGGATTGCGCCGCCTTATGACATTCGATTCCGTTACCGTAATACCCGGCGCGGCACTGACATTTTCCTTCAGCAATACAGTTTGCGTTCGAATCGCAAATGAGTGGGTCGGTTTTGCACGATTTTTGTTCGGAGCAGTCAAGCCCATTGCCGAGAAAGCCTAAACACAGTTTTAGAAATTTAAAACTTGTTGAAAACTGTTCACCTCTCATGCATTCACATCTTCCGGACTTCGAGTCGCATAGGCTGTTTTCGTGGCAGAGTTTCGGGAACCTTCGGCAGTCATTCGGGTCGGGAACACAAACGATTCCGTTCCCGAAAAATCCTTCCAAGCAACGGCAAACTCCCTCAACGCACCCGGCGTCCATCCCACAGTTTTCGCAACCCTTAACAGCATGGTCCTTGATCGGTACACAAGTGGATCCATCTCCGGTGAAACCAGGAACACAGCGACAACGGCTCGAGGAACACTCCGCGGATTCGCTGCAGAGACCCGGGCGGTTGGTACAGTCCTAGAAATAAAGGATTAGATTGATTTAGCACATCAAACGCGTACGAGTTCGTCAGGAGAGCAAGAAAGTCCGTCACCGATGAATCCTTCCCTGCACAGGCATCGCTTGGAGGCGAAATCACAAACAGCGCTTGGATCGCAAATCGAGAAGTCCTTCGAGCAGTCGAGGTCGCTGCGTTGACAGAAGGTGACACCATCGCCGTAAAATCCGTCGCGGCAAACGCAAGCGTTTTTGGACGAGTCGCAATAAGCATTCCTGTGACAAGAAGAGGCATTCTGGGGACCACAATGAAGAGCCATAGGCTGAGCCGCAGAGATTGCTGAAAAACAAAACTGCAAAGAAGGCTTTCGAAATGCGCTCTCACGTTCACAAGAGTTGATTCCATCTCCTTCGTAGCCATTGAAACACTTGCATTTTCCGTCCAGTAAGCAGCCGGCCTTAGAGTGACACATAAAACTGTTGAGATGACAGCTGGGACCACCGTAGATGTTGTTATTCTGAACGCATTTAAACCCATTTCCGGTGAATCCCTTGTTGCAGTGACACTCAAAAGATCCATTTGTGTTCCGACACGCGGCTTCTTGGTCGCAGATCGAAGGAATCGAACATTCATCGACATCTGAATTCATGAAGGTCAGAACCTCTCGAGGGTTGGGCATGCCTGTTACCGTCACAGCGCATTCCATCGCCGATGTATCCGATTTTGCAGGAGCAGAAGTGCCTTCCAGGATGGATGTCGATGCACTCAGCATTCTTATCACAGTTGTTTTTAGAGGCATCCGCACAGTTTCCGAGGCCGTTAACAGCTGAAAACATTGCGTCTCAATGATATTATATTCATGTACGTGAGGTGGATTTATTCAAATATAACATGCGATTAGAGAACTTACGGAGACATTTGCCATTCATCGGTTGGTATCCAATCAGGCATGATCCACACTGCGAAACTTCTTCGTCGTCCACATGGCAGGTCTTGTTCAGTGTTCTGCATATGTTCTCCCATTCCGCGGAACAAGTGCTGTCGGTGGCGACTCTTTGAAGAGCTGAAAATTCGAATATGAGCTAAACATCGATAATTCAAAGCTAACGTCGACAGTCGACTCCATCTCCAGTGAATCCTTCCGCACATTGACATCCGACGCTTCCAACGTGGTTTGTGCAAATCGAGTTGATGTGACATCCTGAAGTTCCTCGCTGACATTCGTCCACATCGACACAGATTCCTCCGACGCCTTCGTATCCAGGGGCGCACTCGCACTCAAATCCTCCGATCGAATTGACGCACTGCGACGTCGCCGGATCGCAGTTGTTGCGGTTTTCGAGGCATTCATCGATATCTGAAAGCACTCCTGGAGTCAAAAACGTCGCTTTATTGTACACTCACCTTCACACTGCTTCGTGACGTTGTTGAACCTAAAGTTGGGGAGGCACTCGCACACGGAGGAGAGGTTCCCCTGGGGCGGAAGGCGCACGGAGAGGCACGCGGAGTGGGCGCCGCCCTCGCAGAGTTCCGCACGCTTCTCACAAGCCCGATCCAGCGGATTCACGCACGCCTCGCGACCGTCGCCACCCCAGCTGCTCGGGCATCTACACAAGAAGGAGCCGGGGACGTTGATGCAGGTCGCCTGGGGATGACACGGGTTGCGTGTACACTCGTCCACATCTAAAAATGATGAAAATAAAAAATTCAATTGAAAAATCCGAGTTTTACCAATGCAAGAATAACCATCGCCTTGGTATCCGGGCTGGCACTGGCACACGTGGCCTCCCATGACGTTCTTGCAGATGGCGTCTTTGTGGCATCGACTGATTTCAGAAGATTCGCATTCGTTGATATCTGAAAGGGAGAATTCAAGATAATTCGCAATTTTCAAGACTTACCAGAACAAACTCCGTGTTTCGTTGTGAATCCCACTTTGCAGTTGTCACAATCACGTTTTCCGTGTAAATCCACCATGCACACATGATTTCGTCCGCAGTCCGACTGCGCCCACTCTTCCTGGGTGCACTGGCGCTTTTCCAGTGGGACGCAAACGTATCCATCTCCTAAAATGAATTTCAACTCACCTCAAAAATTTAAACTCTAACCGAAATATCCCGGATTGCACTTGCAGCTGTAGCTTCCTTCCAAATTCGAGCAGGTGGCGTCAGAGCTACACAACGTTCCGTTCCTTTCGTTGCACTCGTTAATGACTTCACAGATGCCCTCGACGGTCTTACGGTAACCGACGGCGCACTGGCAGCTATAGCCTCCGATGTAGTTAAAGCAACGCGCCGTGGGGTGGCAGTCGTCGAGTTTCAACTGGCATTCGTTCACATCTGGAATACGTTTTAAGCATAAGACATAACTGAAAATAACTGATGAAACCTTCACAAGTTCCGCTTAAGGGACTTCCTCGGAATCCGGGAGGGCATCTGCAAACTCCGGACCGCCTCTCGCAGTAGGCGTCGTCTCCGCATTCGTTCGAAGTGATACAGCGCTGGAACGTCGGAACCGGGTCGTGGGGTATGTAGGTAGAGCGCTCGGTTGTTGTGCGAAGGCTGAAGGTGTCCTTTGTGGCCTCAGTGCTGATCGTGGCCGTCAGTAGAGGGACGGTTACTTCGCGGGTCGTTTTCAGGACTTCGGTCGTTTCGGTGGAAGCAGGCGGAATGTAGGGTCCGAGAGTTGGTGGCTGCTTTTCGTTTGAAGTTTCCGATTCGCTGGATTCTCTGTCGTCTGGAACGATGAGCGGCCGGAAGGTCGCCGCGGAGGTGGACTCGGGCTCTTCACCGGATGAGAACGTTGGTTCTGAGAAGGTTACGGTAACAGTGGTGGCAGGCGCTTGAGTGGATGCCGAAGAGCTGGCTTCAGAAGTGGATTTCATGACAAGAGTCGAAGGAATTGTTGGATTTGTATGAGTGGACACAGCTACAGCTTCCCCAGTGGTTACGGCAGTCTCGACTGTGGTATAGGAAAGAGTGCTGGATTCCGTTGAAGAAGACGTGGGAATCACAGTTGTAGATTCAGTTGCCTCTTGTACGATCTCCGGAACCGTAGTCGCTCCTTCCGATTTTTCTTCAGGATGAGTACCTCTGCTGGTGGCTTCAGAAGTAACCTCTTCTGGGTTGATTGTCGTTTCCTCGAACGTAACTTTGACAATCTCGAGACCCATTCCTGGAGTGCTCACTTCTTCAGTAGTCTCATTAACAGGTGAGGGTCCCTCAAAAGAAACCGTTGTTGATCCTTCTCCAGATCCTTCGGGTGTCATTTCAGTGATTCTGGACTCAACCGTCGGCTGTTCCGTTTTCGATTGGATCGTTGTGGCTTCATCGGGAGCAATTGAGACGGGTTCCGCTGATGGTTCCGCGGTCGTGGCTTCAACAATGTCGAGACCTATTTTGGCGGTCGACGGAGCATCGGTTACGGAAGTAGATGATTCTTGAGTGACAACAACGGTAGTAGAGGTGAGCTCAGAAGTTTCAGCTGAAGTGCTTTCGGTTTGCCCGGACGCGTTGGAACTAAAAATGGTTTTTGAAGATGTTGACAGAGCAGTTGAACCAGTAACAGCTTTGATAAGATATCCGCTGGTCGCTGAAGCCTTTGAGTCTGTGGTTGTCTCTTCTGTGGTCAATTCGACAGTTGTAATAGAGGTTTCATCAGTCTTCTGTAAAGTTCCCAACGGCTCCAAAGTTGTTGAGCCATTGGTTTCAGCATCCGTTGATATGCTAGAAGGGGTATCCGTTACCAGGGTGGAAGATACAGAAGCCTCTGGAGCAGTCTTTTCTTTTGTTGTGATTTCAGCTTTGGTGACAATAGGAGTTAACAACTCTGGAACTGCAGAAATTCTTTCGACTGAGGATGGCGAAGACGATTCGGTTTCAGCAGATCTAGTGGGAGTTGCAGAATCAGCGGTCGATTCTTCCGTGGCAGCAGTCGTTGACTCTGTGGATTCAGCAGTCACCTTCACAATTTCCAATCCGTAC
Organism: Steinernema carpocapsae; assembly: GCA_000757645.3. Classification (NCBI taxonomy): domain Eukaryota; kingdom Metazoa; phylum Nematoda; class Chromadorea; order Rhabditida; family Steinernematidae; genus Steinernema; species Steinernema carpocapsae. The sequence goes on from AZBU02000008.1 coordinate 3,918,896, forward strand.
TGAGATTTGCTCGATGGGCTTTCTTCGGTGGTTACTCCAGTGAAAGACGCAGATTCGGTTGTAGGCTCGAATGTTGAAGTATACACTACCGTAGTTTCGTCAATTTTTGGAGTTTCAGTTGTTATTTGCATTTCAGAGGAAGTAGTTGATTTTTGAGGTGTAGCGGATTTATCAGGGACGTTGGAACTGCTCGTTAAAGGTTCAGCGGAAGGATGGTCAGTGGTTGAAGTAAATGGCGAACCGGTATGCTTTGCGTTCGGAGTTTCCGGGGTCGATTCGGTCAAGTCAGGAGCAAATGTTGAGGTAGTCGCTTCTGTTGCCAACTTAGAAGCACCAGTTGTCGCGGATTGTGCTCTGAATGTGCTCTGAATATTAGAAGCGGCAGCCGGAGTTTCTTTAAAGTTTACAGCCGAGGATTCTGCATTTTTGGTGACTGCCAAAGTTGTCTCAGTAGCTGGTTTCTCCGTTGTGTTAACTGTCGTCTCTCCTCCGTCGCTCTTCGCTGAAGTCGTTCCAACTCTACTCACTTCAGGAATCTGAGTTGTCACGGAACCCGTAGATCCACTTTCCGTCTCCATAACCGCCGAAGTCGAAACAGCTTGTTCCGTGGTCCCCTTTCTTCGAACGGCCTCGGTTTCTTTGGTTTTCGGTTGCGAGATTGTGCGCTCGCCTTCCCAAACAATTTCAAGACTTTGTTTTGCTGTGGATCCCGTTTCGGTGGGTACGGTAGCCATGTTCTCTTTTGAAGTTTCCAAAGAAGCTTCTGTACTGGTTTTAGTCTCTTCCTCCTTGCCAGAACCTTCTGGAGTAGCAACTGTGGATTCTTCGCCTTCTTCTTCGGGATGAGTGACTCGAGCGGACTCGGTTGTCGAGAGCGCGATGGACGAATCTACGGGAGAAGAACTCACCGCAGAGAAAGTGGTCTTTTCAACATTTTGAGAGGCAGTAGACGCTTCAGGCTGCTCTTTAGTTTGCACTGAAGAACTTGCAGTGGAAGAACTGCTGTCAGAAGATGCAGCTGAAGATAATTCGGTATGAGCGGTAGTCGCTGGTACCGAAGTAGAAGACATTTGGGTAGAAACGGATAAATCCAATCCACTTGGGGTAGTTCCAGCAGCAGTTGTCCTAGCTTCGGTTGAAGAATTAGCATTGGCTCCCTTCTTAGTCGTCGATCCGGACTCATTCTCTTCGGGAGAAGTCGCGGACGTCGGAAAACTCTCGACAGGCGCCGGGGTCGTAATTTTTTCCACTCCCGATGATTCCTCCGTCAATTCTGTTGCTGAGTCAGGAATCAGCGTAGAAGCGACTCCAAATTCAGACAAAGATGTTTCAGTTTGAGTAGAGGTAACCGTCGATGGAACCTGAGTCAATGATATTGTAGCTACAATAGAGGATCCAGATTCTTCATTTCCAATAGTAGTTTCCGATGGAGGTGCAGAACTACTTGCGGTGCTTTCAAAAGTGGAAGAGATGTCGGTGGTCGCTGGAGCTTCGTTAGTTGTAGATTCGGAGACGGCATACGATGCGGCAGATGGCGACGCAGAAGAAGTTATGGTAGATTCGACTCCCGGAGTTGATTTCGCCAATGCAAGTGGAGTTTCTGCTTGTTCTGAACTAGCACTAGAGCCCGGTTCTGAAGCCATAGAAGTCTCTCCGGACGTGGTTGTGGTAGTGCTAGAAGATTCTGTAGAAACAACGTCGGTGGTAGGAGGTGAAGTCGAGACTTCCACGATTTCGACTCCCTTCTCCTCGAATCCCGTCGTTGGATCTCCCTCGCTCAGTTTCGTGGTGAAATCGAAGGAACTCGTGGGTTCAAAAGGTTCGCTCGACGACTCTTGCGGTACAGTAATCGGAATGTCTGTGGAAGATTCCAGCCCCTTTTTACCTGCCGGAAGTACTGAACCATTTTCTTTTCTTCTTACTGCCTCCTTGGATTCAGCAGGTTCGCGAGTTGTTGCAACGGGATCCATGAAAGATGAAGCCAGAGAACTTGGGAAAGAAGTCGAAGATTCGGTAACTGGGAAGGCGGTCATAACTTCAGAGGTGATTCCTGAAGAAGCTGTGGCGGGTTCGGTTGTCGTGGGAGGTTCGGTAGAAGCCGACGATTCACTCGGCGATGTAGTCGATCCCTCACCGGAAACTGAAGATGAAGATTCACCAGATGTTACCGATTCGGTCGTGGTCTCCGAAATCGCGACCGTGGTCATAGCAGGTGGCGGCGACGTAATAGATCCACCAGTGGAGCTGCTTTCAACAACATCGGGATCTTGAGAGGACGTAGATACTTGAGTGGTCGATTCCGTGGAATGAGAAGAAAATTTGATATCGCCGGATACCGTCGTTTTAGGTTCGCTTGTAGAGGGTTCGGCAGAATTGGTACCACTGCTTGTCGTGTTTGAAAATTCTGCAACAGACGGTGTGGAAGCGGAAGTTGAAGCACCAAATGTATTGTTCTCTGCACTAATGGCTGCAGCGGAAGTTGGCTTATCTTCAGCGGAAACAGTAAAGTTTGATGTAGGACCTTGAGTGGACTTTAACGCTTCCAAGGCATCAGTGCTTTCGTTCGCGGATGATACTTCGTTTCCTGAGCTGGTGGAAGAAGATGCGGCCATTGTTTCCTTGGGAAGCGGAGTAGTTGAACCACTTGTCGGCTTCTGCTCTTCGTCGCTCAACTCCGAGTCGGGTTTCTCACCATCTTCAATGTTGATACGAGGTTGCCGCGTTTCCGGGAACAGTTCAGAAATTCGAGTTGTTTTCCTCGGAGGAACGACTGTGACCACTTGTCCTCCGTCGTGCGAAATCATCTTCCTGCCAGGAAGCGGAATCCCGGTGGTTGATGAGAGTCCAACGATTAGAGGCGTTTCCGTCACAATAGCAGTCCCCTTGCGGACGGCTTCTGAAATGCCTGAACATCAAGCAACTTTCCAAACTGTTTCATCAAACCGTTTCTATCAGTTCCATTGAGACCCTCTTGCGTTATCTCAATGCCGAATTCATTCTTTCCTGTCACGTCTTCCTCGCCATTCCGAATTTTTCCCTTTGCGATCACGATCTGTCCACCACTCGAAGTGTTCCTCTGTCCTAACACTTCGGTTTCCGACTCTTCCACGACGCCTCCTTGGGTTCGGCGAATCTCTGCAAGTGCTTCTTCAACCGTCGATGCGTTCGAGTTGGTTAAGCGGAAATGCGCGGTTCCGTTCTCGGAGGGTCCGATTTCGAGTCCGATGCAGTCGGTGACGGTGGACGAAGGAGAGCAGCAGTGGAAGGAGCCGATCGTGTTCAAGCACCATCCACCTTCGATGTCGGCACACGCATCAAGCATAATGTTACACTCATTGATATCTGAAAAGACTTTGCGTATAAAGACCACACGAAACTATCTTCAAACCTTGACATTCACTGACAGGATCTCCGATGAATCCAGCCTTGCACTCGCAAGTTCCATCGACACATACAGAGTCCTCGGGACATCCGGCATCACAACCTCCGACGCTTTCTCCAAGAACCTTTTTGTTGATCCCCTCTGCATCCACGTCGCCCTTCTTGATAAGGATTCCACCGGATCGCTTCGAAGAAGACCCTCCGGACGAATGCATCTCCTTCACCAAGATTTCGTGGCGCTGGGTCGCCTTCTTCAGTTCCTTCGTCGCCTTGCATTCGGCTTGGTTCGAGTCGGCATCGCAGCAGATGTGTCCTCCGATCATGTTTATGCACCAGGATCCTACTCCGGGACACATCTGATCGTCTTCGCATTCGTTGATATCTAAAAACTCGTATAAACCTCTCGCTGAATTTCGAAAATTCCAACCAGTGCATTTCAAATGAGGGTCGCCACCAAAGCCTTCCATACATTGACACGTTTGGTTTACGCATACCGCGTGGAGCCCACAGCCGCCGGCACAGAAAGCGCCTTGTTCTGAAACTATTTTCTTTAAAAATGACTTGAAAGCGCTTTTTTGTACCTCGAATACATCGCTCATCGTTTGTTTCATCGTTACAACAAATGTAGCCACCTTCTATATTGACACAGCGTTTTCCGTGCTGGTTTTCGCAAGGATTATTCTTTGCGTCGCACTCGTTTTCATCTAAATTTTTCAATTCAGAATCGACAAACCTGGAAGTTATTTATTACCTTCACAAGTGAGTCCGTCGCCCTTGTATCCAGCTTGGCAGAGGCACGTGCGGAAAGCACCGATGCAGAACGCGTGGCGGTCGCAGATTGAATCGTCCTGGCTGCAGTCAGTCAACGCTGAAACACGGGTCATTTAAAGGTATTCCGGCCAACGAATCTTACGAATGCAGCTGCGTCCGTCGCCGGTGAATCCCTCGTCGCACTGGCACTTGAAGGACCCAGGGATGTTTTCACACGTCGCGCGCTTGTCACAGCGCCCGTCTTCGAGGCACTCGTCCACGTCGACGCAGGTTCCGTTAGCTAGCTTGTATCCGAGCTCGCATTTGGCAACACAGATGTATCCACCGACCTGAAAAACGTTTAATTTCGTTTGGCTTTCAAATGCAAATGCAAAATTCTTTTGACGCGCGACTTCGCTTTGCCAATTCTGCTTTACCAATTATCGTACTCGAGTTTCGACACGATGCGATTCCACTTAACGGTAATCTCATCAAGTGACGAGTTTGCAAAAAACACTGTCGCTTCGCCAGGTCGCCAGATTTGATCAAGCGCTGTTTATATTCAATCACGATGCCGAGATTTTAGGCATCCATCATCCTTCAGGACAAGATTTCTCACCTGGTTTTGGCAAAGCTCATGAGGAGCGCAGCTGTGCAGAGCTGGGTTGACGCACTCGTCAATATCCGCGCATCGTTCCAGCGGGATTCCTTTTTGCATGAATCCGTCAGAGCAGTTGCACATGTACGTTCCGGGAAGATTCACACATAAGGCGTTGTCCGGGCAGTTCGCTTCCCCGGTTACGCATTCGTTGACATCCTGGCAGTCGAACCCGTCGCCCTCGAATCCGGCCATACATTCGCATTTGTAGGAGCCGTAAGTGTTCTGGCAGTGCGCCATCCAGTGACAGGGTTTGTCGATGCACTCGTTCACATCTAAAGAATTTATTTAGGATCGAGCAGGATTATATCGTATCAGCTCACCTTGCAATTCGCAGCTGGGTCCGTGGAATCCGGCATTGCAGTAGCACTGCGCCTTTTCGCCGTCGAAGAGGCACGCGCCGCGGTCCGAGCAAGTCGAGTTGCAGTGACCTTCTGAAACAAGATTACTGTAGGATTGACAATGTGGAACACTCATAAATAAGTTATTGTTTCTAAAGGAGGGGAACAAGCAGTTAAAAGTTGCGAAATCGGACTCACCGCAGTAGGGAAAACTCTCGTCGTGCATGGCCGGGTTACTGTAGCAGTCCATCTTGCCGTCGCAAAGAATGGACATGTCGTGCATGTGGAGATCCGTTGGGTTCGAGGAGTGCTGGCAGATGACACTAGACATGTCAAAGTTGACCACAAACATCGGCCGTAGCTCCGGCATAGATTGGTTAACAAAGTTCTTCGTTAGACCCTCAGTCAAGGTTACGGTTGCCAGTAGCAAAAAGGCTAAAGGCCTGGCTAGATGCCAGGTGCCCATTTTGAGTGGATCTCTGAAATGAAGAATTAAGGAGAACGAAAAGAAGAGAACAGGTAGGGCGAAGGTCGTGAAGCATCAAAACAACCTTCCAACGCGTTGAAGGTGCTCTTTGGGACTAATCGCAAAGGGGCCGTGGTTATGCGACAATCAGATAAGAAGCTCGCGATGCCGAGGTCCAAATTATGTCAAGGTCGAGGAGGAGGAGGCTCGAGATCGCTTCGCCGTGACAAGCGCTTGGACGCCGCGCGGAAAGAGAAAACGCACTGTTTTTGAAACTTTAAGCGACAGTTGGGAGGCGTCGAATTGGGTCAATGACAGTTCACCGCAGGCGTGAGCAATGAGAGTAGCCGAACCCCCGAGGCGAAACGAAAAGAAACGTCGCGGCGGCGAAATGCCAAATGTCAGGGTTAACAGTACGCGCGAGAGTGCAAACGAGTGTGACTAAGAGGGAGGAGACTCGAGGCTAAAGAACCAAGGCAAAGGGGTTGAAAGGAAAGGGCACGGGGTTAATTGGCCGTTTAGGGAATTCCATTACAAGCGGTTGCGGTTTTGCCGCGATTAATGAGAGTAAGCAAAGAAGGAGATAAAAAGAGGTGTCGAGGTAAAAGGGAGATCCGCGGGATGAAGACGAAAGTTGGATTGATTAGAGTGGTTCGTGTGCTGGAGATTGGGTGCTGAAAGAGTTTGGAAAACACGTAAAGTAAAGAGGATCCGCTTTTACATACAGTACGGAGTTTAAGAACTTAATGTGCGTTGCTGCAAAATCACAAAGATCATCTGATATTTTCAAATTCCTTCCTTTAACTTTCAACCTTGCAAAAAGTAGCAGATACACCAGAACTGCCCTACATATAAAACGCGCTTTTACACCAAACCCTTTTATTCCATTAGGCGAATGAATCTGAGAACGACGGACTGGGTGAGGTACGTTTCAAGACATGTTCGGCATTCAAGGTCACATCTCGATCAGGTCTCGATTGTTCTCGAGAGCTCCCAAAGCGCCCAACTTCCGCTGGCCTCCTCTATTTGAATAACTAAATCTTGAATATAAGCATTGACCAATAAATTGAACAAAGTTCCAACATCTTTGAAATAACAGCTGAAACATGAAGATGTGACTATGACAAGACCTTGGAACAGAAAACAAAGTCATGGTCTCGTCAAAGAATGAAACCTACAGTAACTCGAAATGCACAACATAAATCACAAAGCATCAGAACGGCTCCGAATAACCAAGATTGTCAAAAGGCGTCAAAGAACAGATCGTAACTCACTCGGCCTCCTCAATCGGAGCCTATTTGCGTTCTTCGCTCGGAATTTCTTTTCTGTAGGGTTCAATTACCTCTGCCACAAAAACTCGACTCCCATCAGAGGCATTTTCTGCGTCTTCCGATGGAAAGTGCACGCCTAGCGCAAAAAACGGCGACCAGATGATATCACCGAAGGTCAGCGCAATAATAAATCAAAGCGGCGTGTATCTCGAAATCTCCGCCGCAACTTTCTTGCGGGCGAAAGAAACTCCGAAATCACTTAACCGCGCGTAAGACACTTTCCCCCAAGGTGACACGCTGGCCACTTCAGCCACATCGCAACCTCCAAACCGGCGACATCTGTCGTGTTTAGAGTTTCCTCGGCACAAATCGGACGCGTTCGAACGTCCTCAAAAGTGCCCCAACTTATTGAGTTAAGTTGATCGCCAATCACCGACAAATACGCGCGTTTCCTCGGCGGCTCGAAGGTCATCTCGGCGCCCTCCGACGGCCGCTCTGAGATAAACAGGATCCTCTTCCGCCGTTTCCCACGAAAGGGACGAGAGGTTTTGGCCTGAACTTGGGAGGAGTTCAAGAGTGCAAACGTTTTCGCCGAAACCCAGACGAGGCGCCGTTGGAATCCGATTAAAGGTCCGTTGGAGGTTCCTTCAAGGGCATGTGCGTCCACCTGCCAGCACCCGTAATTGCCGTTCCCAGTCCAACTTGAGCCTCGTTTGCCCTCAATCGTCGGTTGGCAATTCGCAAAGGGTAATTGACCAGGCGGCAACCGCCACTTTCAAAATAAATCGCTTTGCGCACAAAACAACAGATCGCGAGGAAAAACGTGGAATCGACCCTTTGAGGGTCACTGCGACCGAAATAAAATACCAATAGAGCAAGAAAAGTGCAATGGAGAAAATAGAAGCGATGAGAAGTGAGTAAGGAGATGCGAGGAAAAATCAACCCCGAACAAGGATGAACTGTGATAATCTAAGAATCCCAACGTTCTCTGCGGACAAAAAGCGAATTTTAATTTGAACACTGTAGTCTTCGTGTTTTGTCGGATAAACACATTTTAGTACAACGAAAATTCCTCTTTGGTCGGGATAGGTATACAGTCGGCGCAGGTTCTAGAAACCTTGATGTTTCGCTTCTTGTTTCAATTTTCTTCCAAACTGACTTGCATTACCGTTAGCACGCGTTTGACATATTTCTCAGTTTTATTAACATTGTTAAATTACTCGCAGATTACGAACCCGGAAAATGGACCCTAAGAAGGGCGATGAAGGCAAGCACAGTAAGAAATTTGAGACCAAAGTGTAGTGTTCGTATGTGTCACAAAAAAGAAGCTAGAATCGGAGGTAAGAAGAAATATGCGTGCTGATTGATAGAGAATCCTGACAAGGTCTGATTACGGTAATTGACTGAGAAATCCGACGCCGGTGGTAGAAAAAGAGGAGAATCGCGTTGAGTCCAAAGGAGCTCGCGATCGAGAAAGCGGTGAACCAAACCCAGTCGTTCCCAAAACAGATAAGATCCTCGATGTTCCCTCGGAGAACGTTGGCTTCAACGCGGGGATTCAGTCCTACAACTGAAGGGTTAGAGGTCGATTCTGCGAACTACAGTATCACCTTGCGACATCCACTTTTCCATCTGCCTGAGAGCGCGACGCTCTTCTTCTTCCTCGCGCACTTGAACCACGGCCGTGAACGCGGGTCGGCGGCCGATCGCGTCGACTTTCGGATTCTCCAAATCTGCCTCGGCGGACGCCGAAAGTGAAGAATCGATGCGCTGGGGTCTTCGGACAAACCGAATCTGAGAACGCCGGCGCAGAATCGCTTGACGACGTCGTTTGCAGTTCACCTAATAAATCACAATCAGTCAGTTTCTGTGTTCTGAAAGATGAATCCCACCGCTGGACAATCGCCGATACAAGCGGAACAGTCGCACTGGAATCGAATCATTGAGGAATCGGGCCATTTGAACGTCCTGAAAGAAGCTTTGACCATGTAGGGTGCGACGCGCGTCCACTCGGGGAAGAGTTCCGTGTCGATTGCGCACCCGGCCGCGTCGGTCAACGAGTAACGTTCGCTTGTTTCTAAGTTGATCGCAAAGCAGTTCCGGGGGAGAATTGAGTAAGTTTCTGCAGTCAAGTTCTCAGATCTTACATTAAAATTAAGGCTACCGTTGGGCGTTACAGAGAGGGACAACTTGAGCATCTGACCCACTGTGGCCTTGTCCACGGTGATCTCATTCTCGTTCTCCACGGTAAGGTCGCATCTGGGCTCGGGTCCTTTCTGAATAATCGTTTCTTCGGTGGTCAGTTCAGTCACGTTGTAGTGGCTAAGGAGAGTTCTCTCGATTATCGGATATTGACAACGAAGGTCATAAGCGTCTGATGCCACGGTAACGAACATGGGATGTCGCTGAAAGATTACGGTTGTCGAGATTGTATCCTGAAAAAGATTATGTTGACTGGTGCATCTTAACAGAGATTCTACGTTTGGTTCCATCCTAAAGTCGCAGTGCTGGAATGGAATAAGAATTGAATTTTGGTCGATCTTAAGCGAAAATGAATCAACAGTGTCGAAGGACTCGGAACAATAAGGATTCTCGTTTTGGCCGCGGACGTAAACGCGTCCATCGAACGTGTTGTTGGGAAACACAAGGCGGATTCCCTCATCGAGGCAAAGAACTAAACGTATAACGTACTTTTCAAAATTAAGCCACAAATTTATACCATGAAGGCCAGCAATCATGTCATCCGGAAGACACTCCTTTCCGTCACCTTCGTATCCCTTTGGACACTTGCACAAATAGGAACCTGGAACATTGTGGCAAAGGGAGAACGAGTGGCATTTGTTGCTTTCCAGTTCACACTCATTTATATCTGGAACATTTCTCGTCATCATCCTAAATAGATCTCAGTGCACTGACCTTCGCAGTCACCGTTTAAGCTGGCGATAAATCCTGGAGCACATTTGCAAGTTCCAAGAATGCATTCCGAATCCAGAGGACACGGATGATGACATTTTCCCGCCGAAATGGGGTTGCTCGGATCTGGTGATTCTGAAAATGCTCGAGTAAACCAAAAATCCCCTCTATTAAATAAAGGAGAACGATCCAGACGTGTCCGTCCGTCAAACGCAGTTTACGGTAGCGGCGCCATTTGTGTTTGCACGCGTTTCGCTTTCGTCGCCGCGGACCGGTCGGTTTCGCAACCGCGCCGGCGCCTAAATTGGTGCCGCAAACGCCACATTGGCCACAATTGCGGGTGTTTTGGGGCACAATCGAATATGCACGAAATTTGGAACCGAATAATATATAATTGCATCATTTAGAAAAAACTTATGAAACTGCGAAATCGGTGCGCTCATTGGAGGCGCGAAGTGCCGACTCAGCACACATTTTGAAACTGAAACCTTGTGCAATAGCGCGCACAGCCCCGTTAATTTCGTAAATCATTCTCCACCTGTACTGCATTCCACTCCATTTCCGTAAAATCCGTCGCGGCATCTACACTGGCCTCCCGAAAGACACTCCGCATCTTCGTGGCACACGAGAGGGTCGAACTTGCAAGATTTCTGTTTGAAGCAGTCGGAACCATCTCCGAGGAATCCTAAAAATAGCCTAATCAGATCCTTTATCGTCGATCCAAATAAACCTTTCTTGCACTCGCAGCGATTTGTTTCCGAGTCGCACACCGCGTTTGCGTGACAAAGACCAGGATATACTCGGCAGTTTTCGGGTTCCGCTACGCAAACGGCTCCGTTTCCTAAGAATCCAGTCATGCATTCGCATTTCCCTTCGACGCAAACGGCGTCCGGCGAGCATTTCGTGCAGTTGGACTCGACGGTTCCAATCGGAACACAAGTGGTTCCATCGCCTGTGAATCCTTCCTCGCAGCGGCATCGACGATCTTCACAAGAAGCAAAGTCACTGCAGAGGTCTTGGCGAACATAGCAGTCCTGGAATAAACCAGTAGACTTTTTTAAAGAATAAGATGAGTACCAGCTCATCGGGGACACATGTGAATCCATCTCCTCGGAATCCTTCGTTGCAGTGACATCTTTTGCTCTTGGAATCACATGACGCGCGGAGATCGCAGATTTCCGACGACAAAGTGCAGTCGGGATCGATGGGCCTAAATACTAGAACATACAGCAGATTTTCAAAAATTGAGCTCTCACATGCAGAAGGAAAGCCCATCCCCATAGAATCCGTTTCGGCATCTGCAAGTTGAATTCGAAAGACAGTCCGCGAAATGGTGGCAATTCAAGCATTTCCCAGATGTTGCCATGGAAGTTCTATTAATAAGAATTTCTCCAGAATTAGAAACGGGATACTTGGTTGTTTGCTCGCTAGAAGCTTCTGAAGCGCCAGCGTCTGTTGTGGACGCATCAGGTTGAGCCGTAGCTGGAGAATCTTCCGGTTTATCTAAAGCTTTTAAATAAAGAACTATCGCATCCTTGTAACCCACCTGTGAAGACAGGAACCAACGAGATTCCCTCTGAGGAAGTTGACTGAGTTAAGACCTCACTGCGTCCTAAAAATTCGACGATTCAAGTATACACAACGCGCTTTGATACCTTTAGTAGAACTTGATTCCGATTCATCAGAAGGTATTCGAGTACCAGTCGTTTTCGAAACCATGACAACGCTTTCGTCGACGGGAATCTCTCCCGAATTCGGTGTTGGCTTCTTTGTAGATTCAGTAGGAACGGAACCTCCCGCTTCCTTCGTTATAGATCGGCCAGATAAAGAAGAACTTTGCGGTTCGCCTAAGTAATTAAGAGTGCAATATTGCCCATAAGTTCTTTTAATACCCTTTTCTGTTGTGCCTGATGGAAAACTAGCTGTGGAGGTGGATTGCAATGACGACAAATCAACAGATTCTGAAATATACGCTGTGATCACAAAACTAAACACAATATTCCTACTCGTAATGAGTTCATTAGGTTGAGTAACGTCTGTTTGTCCGGAAGCATTTGAAACGCCAGGAGATGTAGTTGTTGATTCCGGCGGGATCTCCTTTGGTTCACTCGGACTCGAAGTGGTCAATGTCGAATCCGTGTAGTCAATCGATTTCGTCGTTTCGGTGGAGTGCTTGGCACCAAAATCTGGAGTTGAGTCGGTAGGATTCAACGGTTCCGTTGTGGTTTCGGAATCATCGGGCGTCGTAGTAGCTGCCGCGCTGCCTTCTGAAACAAGCAACTGCTTGAATAACTCACTATCACTCCAAAACGAACCTGGATCGCAATGTGTTCCATCACCTTCGAAGCCGCGTTTGCAAGCACAGCTTCCATTAGAATCGCAAATGGCGTTCGGATGGCAAGCTTTGGGATCCAAACGACAATTAGGTCCACCGTAAATGTTACGGTTTAGCACACATTTGAAACCATTTCCTGAGAATCCGGTATTGCACTGACAGTCGAAAGAACCATTTGTATTTTTACAGGCACCATTTTCATCACAGATTCCGCGAATCGAACATTCGTCCACATCTAAAGGGAGGCAAACATTTCTTTTTCAGCACTTTCCTTGAGACTCACCGTCACAACGCATTCCATCTCCGATGTATCCGATCCTACAGGAACAGAAGTGGCGTCCCGGATGGACGTCGATGCACTCGGCGTTCTTATCGCAGGTGTTCTTCGAAGCGTCGGCGCAATTTCCAAATCCGTTGATTGCTACAAAACGAGAGCTCTGAACAAAATATAAGTATGAATTCGTACGCAAGCATTTTCCGTCTGTTCGTTTATGTCCAAACAAGCAAGAACCGCATTGAGGAACTTCTTCGTCGTCGATGTGGCAAGTTTTGTTCTCCGCGTGGCAGATCGCAATCCAGTCTTCGTTGCATTTGTGCAGAGGCTCAGGTTCTTCGTCAGTGGCTAAACAATTGTTCACAATTGAGCGAAAAAGTCAATTAAAAAATTTCTTGAAAAAGTAGATTTAAAAGTAAATCTTACGTTTGCAGTTGATTCCATCTCCGGTAAACCCGTGCACACATTGGCACGCAAAACTGCCCGCTCGGTTTATACATCTGGCATTAGGGTGACAGCCCGAGATCCCTCGCTGACATTCGTCAATGTCGATGCACATTCCTCCGACACCTTTGTATCCCGGGGCGCACTCGCACTCAAATCCTCCGATCGAATTGACGCACTGCGACGTCGCCGGATCGCAGTTGTTGCGGTTTTCGAGGCATTCATCGATATCTGAAAGCACTCCTGGAGTCAAAAACGTCGCTTTATTGTACACTCACCTTCACACTGCTTCGTGACGTTGTTGAACCTAAAGTTGGGGAGGCACTCGCACACGGAGGAGAGGTTCCCCTGGGGCGGAAGGCGCACGGAGAGGCACGCGGAGTGGGCGCCGCCCTCGCAGAGTTCCGCTCGCTTCTCACAAGCCCGATCCAGCGGATTCACGCACGCCTCGCGACCGTCGCCACCCCAGCTGCTCGGGCATCTACACAAGAAGGAGCCGGGGACGTTGATGCAGGTCGCCTGGGGATGACACGGGTTGCGTGTACACTCGTCCACATCTAAAGATGATAAAAATAAAAATTCAATTGAAAAATCCGAGTTTTACCAATGCAAGAATAACCATCGCCTTGGTATCCGGGCTGGCACTGGCACACGTGGCCTCCCATCGAATTCAGGCAAATCGCGTTGTGGTGACATTTGCTAATCGTGGGGTCGTTGCATTCGTTGATATCTGAAATATTTCATGGATTTTAAGAAGGCTCGAGTCCTAACTCACCAGTACACACTCCGTGACTTTTCGCGAATCCTACTTTGCAGGTATCACAGTCGCGGTTTCCCTTTTGATCAACCAAACAAACGTGGTTTCGGCCGCAGTCGGACGCTTCCCACTCCTCTTGGGTACACTGACGCTTGTTCAAAGGTGCGCATATGTATCCATCACCTCAAATTCTCGTTTAATTTTAAGGTTGAAGTTATGCTTTTGCTTACCTGCATATCCCGGCTTGCACTTGCAAGCATAGTTCCCTCCAAGGTTTTCGCAGTTCGTGTTCTCCCCGCAAAGCGTCCCGTTTCGTTCTTCACAAAAGTCGATCGCCTTGCAGACTCCTTCAGGGTTCTTCCGGTATCCTATAACACACAAGCACGTGTAACCTCCGACGAAGTTGTAGCATCGCGAGGTGGGATCGCAGTCGTCCAGCCGCAGTTCACATTCATTCACATCTAAATTAACGCTTTCAGGCAGAATGATGGCATGCAATTCCTACCAACGCAAGGAATTTCCGGAGGGCTTCCTTTCAATCCAGAGAGGCATCTGCAAGCTCCCGACCGACGCTCGCAGTAAGCGTCGTCACCACAATCGTTGGAGCTAACGCATCGAAGGGAATCTGGATTCGATGGAGCGCCCGTGGACGGTTGGGATCTATTAGAAGGTTGTTCCGTTGGTATCTGAAAATTTGGAGAATGTAAGGAGCGCATAGTACAACTCACACTAGGGTTGGCGTCCGTTGTGAATGTGGGATCGGTGTCTCCTTCGGCTTCGGGAGTCGAAAGCAGCTCTTTGATTTCCTTTGGTCCAAAGACTCTCGAAGTGGTGCTTGAGCGGATCGAAGAACTCGTGGGACTTTCGGTGGTTTCGGAGGCCGTAGCAAAATCGGTGAATCCACTGTTTCGGATGTTCCCCGTAGTATCTGTTGAAGTAGAAAACTCGCCATTGTCTCGACGAACCGGCGACTCTGTGTGTGCTGCTGTAACCGATCCACTTGCGTCAACTTCCGATTTCGGCGAAGTTGAAAAACTTGAGAGATCAGATCGGGCCATTGATGAAGAAGGCATTTTGGGTGATGAGCTGGCTTTGAATTTAGGAGTTGACGTGATGACTTCTCCCAAATTCACGATTCTTGTGGAGGAATAAGAGAAACCTTCTGTGGGAGTCGGCGTTTCGGATTCTATAGTATTACTGGTTTCCGGAATAGTAGAAGAGGTGAAATCGATTGGAAGACGCGTGGACGTAGTTAACATGGGAGAACGGGTTGTGGCATAATGAGTTGCGTTAGTAGTTGGCGGATTTAACTCGGTGTCCATTGTTGCTGAAGAAAATGATCTTGGCGAATGGGTAGATTTACCTTCAGAAGTGTTCTTGGTAGCGAGACCTTCGATAGTTGTGCGTGTGCTACTTTCACTTGCAGAAAGAGTCGAAGAAAGGAAGTTGTCGGGAGTGCTTTCAGAAAACGCAGATTCTTTCCTCGAAGAAGCGTAAGCTCCTTTCGGCCTTTCAACGTCTTCCCCGCCAGTTCCAACTGTCGTCACACGGTCACCTTCATCGATCTCTATATCACCAGGAAGCGACGTTGTCCCAGGTTCTGTAGTTTCAAACCCTACTGACGACGATGGTTCATTAGAAGCTGTAGGAACAGATGATAATTTGTTGGAATCTTGGGTTGTTTCTGGATGGACCTTAGGAACGGAAGTTATAATAAAGGAGATCGATTCGGTAGGGGTCGCCGGAGTGGAACTTTTGCCCGTGTTTTGCTCAGCAGCAGCCGTCACTGCATGAAGACCTTTGGAACTTTTTTGAGTCGATTCAGATGTTTTGTGGGCAATCTCTAGTCCCATTTCTTTCGGTGGCGAAGGAACGCTTAATGCTTCCGGTTTTCGCGGCTCCAATGTAGAAGAGGAAAACTGACCGGTGGAATCCTCTTCAGAATCTTTCGGTTGTTGGGTGATTACGTTTTGGTCTGGCTCCTTGTTTGAACTTGACGTCTTTGTCTCAGTGTCATTTGTTGTAGTAGGTTGATTGAAACTCGGAGGTGTTGCGGATGATTCAGCGTCAGATCTTCCCGTGTTTGATTCCCCGCCAAAGATCGTAGGCTTTAAACTGTCTTCTCCCAAACCCTCTCTGGTGGACTGCAATAAAGACGTCGATGTCATCCCGAATGTTGTAGTGGAGCCTTCACTTTGTGGAGATTGAGAGAAAGGCGGTTTTGAGGTTTGTCCTTCAGCAGGTTTACCCGGAGTGCTGAATTCAGTTGAGGTCGGACTCGTCGACAAGAATGTCACTGTTGCTTTGGTTGTTTCTTCGTGATTTGAAGCAGTTTCCGAATAGGTGTTCGATTCATTACGAGCAGCAGTTGGACCTTGGCTAGAGTTTGTTAAGAGTGTAGAAATGGTGACTTCGTTGACAATTTCAATCCCGACTTCCGTTGCTTCTGTAACCGAAGATGGTGTTTCAGTAGGTTTGTCACTTACGGCAGATTCTGACGGAGACATTATTAACCCATGGGTGACTTTAGGAGAGCTTCCTTTAAAGTCAGATTCTGGAGTACCGGTTTTAGAGCCATTGACCCCATGGGTTATTAGGCCTTCTGATTCAGGTGTTGTCAAAAGATCTTCAATTACTTTCGGTCCAAATTCTTTGGTCGTAGGAACTTCAGTCGTCGATTCCAATGCAGATGTAGGACCAGAAGTGACAAATTGAGTGGTAACGAGGTTCCCACTGGTTGATGCCAAATCTATTGCGTCGCTCTTGGTCGTCAACGAAGACTGGTTTCCCTTAAAGATTTCTTCAAGAGTTGGAGTAAAAAAAGATTTCAAAGGATTTCCAGTACTTGTCGAAATGCTGCGTGGAACGCTCGTAAAATCAGAAGAGTCCGTGTGGTCCAATTTTGTTTTCAATTCACCACCATAGGAAGCAGCTCTTCCGTCGTTATCAGATCTTGTTGAAGATGTTTCTTTCAATCGATTCGTTGATGTTTGCTCTTCGGACGGCGGTGTGAATGATACGACTTTTTCCGAAAACAACGGTTTACCATACGTTTCCTGATCTACACCAGCTGTTGTTCCATTTTCTTCGGGATTGCTGACGTTGCTTGGCTCTTTTGATGCTGCATTCGTCTCGTTGTTGTTAAAAGGCTCTCCGGAAGGAAATGCACTTCCGTTGATCTTAGGCGGTTGGGGGAAAACATCACCACTTTTAGCTGTAGCAGACTCGAAAGGAAGCCTTGTGGAACTTTTGGAAATCACAGATGGGCTTGCGAAACCGTCGGGTTTGAGATGGACTCCTTCACTCGAAGACACCGTCGATTGCGTAGCATTCGAGGCGGTACTGACATTCAAGAATTTTCGGTTTCTTTCATAAGGCTCAAATAATGTCGTTTCTCCGAGCTTAGTAATCGTGCTGTCAGGTGCAACTGTTGCTAAGCTTGTGCCACTCGTAGCCAGAGCAGAAATAGTCGTAGTTTTGAGAACAGAGGACAAAATAATTTCACCAATTTCCATCTTTTCTTGGGCCGTTGCAGTTTCTCGGTTATCAGGTGGTGAGCTTTGACTTATTGTCTTCGTCAAAACAAGATCTGCAGATGTAGTTTTGCTGGTCAACTTTTTCTCGTTGTCCGTCGCGGTCATTGTTGACGCTACGTGAGCTGACTTGTTGCTCGGATTCGCTGTTGTAGACAGTTTTGCGTTTTCGATTCCACTTTGGATGGTACTCAGAAAAAGAACTGAATCCGTTGTGGCTGTAGCCGGACCAATGCCGTTTGAGCCATCGGCTGTCTCTGAAGCATCCGTTGGCTTTCCAGATGAGCCATTAGGAGTTGTGGTAGGTTCCAAACCACTTCGGTCCACTTTGGGTTTACCCGCAAATCCGTCAGCAAATGAAGTTAATCCACGATAACGAGTCGTTGATTCTGGAGTTTCGTCCGTTGTAGATAAGGGAGAACTTTGGGTTACAACGGTCTTTGCATCTCCCGAAAGCGTCTCATCGAGTTCTTCCGATTCTGAAGACTCTTCACCAAAATGTTTTTCAGAGCCGGAACGTTCCGTTGACGAATACTCAGTAGAACTTGCCGTCACAAAAAGTTGAGAATTCACGTTTGCAGTAAAATGGAAGAGAGAGGTTGTCCGTGCGTTTTTTGAAGATGGAGAAGTAACAAAAACGATTTCGAGACCCATCTCCGGTGTATGATGTAAACCAAACTCTTCTGACTCTTCGCCTTCCGGTGGCGGCGTAGATACATTAAGTGGGCCTAAGGGAGAACCTGATGAGTCCAAGTCGGTGCGGTCATTTTTGGGTTGACCGAAGAGACTTCAGAAGCTGAAGTCGATCCATGAGAATCTGGACCAGTTGAGCCATCGGGTGTCTTTGAAGCGTCAGTCGGCTTTCCAGATGAGCCATTTGGGGAGAAAGTCGATCCGTGAGAATCTGGACCAGTTGAGCCATCGGGTGTCTTTGAAGCGTCAATCGGCTTTCCAGATGAGCCATTTGGGGAGAAAGTCGATCCGTGAGAATCTGGGGCACTTATTCCATCGGATGTCTTTGAAGCGTCAGTCGGCTTTATAGGTGAGCCATTAGGGAATGAAGTCGATCCATGAGAATCTGGACCAGTTGAGCCATCTGGTGTCTTTGAAGCGTCAGTCGGCTTTCCAGATGAGCCATTTGGGGAGAAAGTGGATCCGTGAGAATCTGGACCAGTTGAGCCATCGGGTGTCTTTGAAGCGTCAGTCGGCTTTCCAGATGAGCCATTTGGGGAGAAAGTCGATCGGTGAGAATCTGGACCAGTTGAGCCATCGGGTGTCTTTGAAGCGTCAGTCGGCTTTCCAGATGAGCCATTTGGGGAGAAAGTCGATCCGTGAGAATCTGGACCAGTTGAGCCATCGGGTGTCTTTGAAGCGTCAATCGGCTTTCCAGATGAGCCATTTGGGGAGAAAGTCGATCCGTGAGAATCTGGGGCACTTATTCCATCGGGTGTCTTTGAAGCGTCAGTCGGCTTTATAGGTGAGCCATTAGGGAATGAAGTCGATCCATGAAAGTATGGACCAGTTGAGCCATCGGGTGTCTTTGAAGCGTCATTCGGCTTTGCTGGTGAGCCATTAGGGAATGAAGTCGACCCATGAGAATCTGGACCAGTTGAGCCATCTGGTGTCTTTGAAGCGTCATTCGGCTTTGCTGGTGAGCCATTAGCGAATGAAGTCGATCCATGAGAATCTGGACCAGTTGAGCCATCTGGTGTCTTTAAAGCGTCATTCGGCTTTGCTGGTGAGCCATCAGGAGATGTAGTCGATCCATGAGAATCTGGACCAGTTGAGCCATCTGGTGTCTTTGAAGCGTCAGTCGGCTTTCCAGATGAACCATCGGGAGATGTAGTCGATCCATGAGAATCTGGACCAGTTGAGCCATCTGGTGTCTTTGAAGCGTCATTCGGCTTTGCTGGTGAGCCATCAGGAGATGTAGTCGATCCATGAGAATCTGGACCAGTTGAGCCATCGGGTGTCTTTGAAGCGTCAGTCGGCTTTGCTGGTGAGCCATTAGGGAATGAAGTCGATCCATGAGAATCTGGACCAGTTGAGCCATCTGGTGTCTTTAAAGCGTCAGTCGGCTTTGCTGGTGAGCCATCGGGAGATGTAATCGATCCGTGAGAATCTGGACCAGTTGAGCCATCTGGTGTCTTTGAAGCGTCAGTCGGCTTTCCAGATGAACCATCGGGAGATGTAGTCGATCCGTGAGAATCTGGACCAGTTGAGCCATCTGGTGTCTTTGAAGCGTCAGTCGGCTTTCCAGATGAACCATCGGGAGATGTAGTCGATCCGTGAGAATCTGGACCAGTTGAGCCATCTGGTGTCTTTGAAGCGTCATTCGGCTTTGCTGGTGAGCCATTAGGGAATGAAGTCGACCCATGAGAATCTGGACCAGTTGAGCCATCTGGTGTCTTTGAAGCGTCATTCGGCTTTCCAGATGAACCATCAGGAGATGTAGTCGATCCATGAGAATCTGGACCAGTTGAGCCATCGGGTGTCTTTGAAGCGTCATTCGGCTTTGCTGGTGAGCCATTAGGAGATGTAGTCGATCCATGAGAATCTGGGGCACTTATTCCATCGGGTGTCTTTGAAGCGTCAGTCGGCATTTCAGGTGAGCCATTAGGGAATGAAGTCGATCCATGAGAATCTGGGGCGCTTATTCCATCGGGTGTCTTTGAAGCGTCAGTCGGCTTTGCTGGTGAGCCATCGGGAGATGTAATCGATCCAGGAGAATCTGGAACAGTTGAGCCGTTGGGTGTCTTTGAAGCGTCATTCGGCTTTGCTGGTGAGCCATTAGGGAATGAAGTCGATCCATGAGAATCTGGACCAGTTGAGCCATCTGGTGTCTTTGAAGCGTCATTCGGCTTTGCTGGTGAGCCATTAGGGAATGAAGTCGACCCATGAGAATCTGGACCAGTTGAGCCATCTGGTGTCTTTGAAGCGTCATTCGGCTTTCCAGATGAACCATCAGGAGATGTAGTCGATCCATGAGAATCTGGACCAGTTGAGCCATCGGGTGTCTTTGAAGCGTCATTCGGCTTTGCTGGTGAGCCATTAGGAGATGTAGTCGATCCATGAGAATCTGGGGCACTTATTCCATCGGGTGTCTTTGAAGCGTCAGTCGGCATTTCAGGTGAGCCATTAGGGAATGAAGTCGATCCATGAGAATCTGGGGCGCTTATTCCATCGGGTGTCTTTGAAGCGTCAGTCGGCTTTGCTGGTGAGCCATCGGGAGATGTAATCGATCCAGGAGAATCTGGAACAGTTGAGCCGTTGGGTGTCTTTGAAGCGTCATTCGGCTTTGCTGGTGAGCCATTAGGGAATGAAGTCGATCCATGAGAATCTGGACCAGTTGAGCCATCGGGTGTCTTTGAAGCGTCAGTCGGCTTTGCTGGTGAGCCATTAGGGAATGAAGTCGACCCATGAGAATCTGGACCAGTTGAGCCATCTGGTGTCTTTGAAGCGTCAGTCGGCTTTCCAGATGAACCATCGGGAGATGTAATCGATCCAGGAGAATCTGGACCAGTTGAGCCATCTGGTGTCTTTGAAGCGTCAGTCGGCTTTCCAGATGAACCAACGGGAGATGTAGTCGATCCAGGAGGATCTGGACCAGTTGAGCCATCTGGTGTCTTTGAAGCGTCATTCGGCTTTCCAGATGAACCATCAGGAGATGTAGTCGATCCATGAGAATCTGGACCAATTGAGCCATCTGGTGTCTTTGAAGCGTCAGTCGGCTTTCCAGATGAACCAACGGGAGATGTAATCGATCCAGGAGAATCTGGACCAGTTGAGCCATCTGGTGTCTTTGAAGCGTCAGTCGGCTTTCCAGATGAACCAACGGGAGATGTAGTCGATCCATGAGAATCTGGACCAGTTGAGCCATCTGGTGTCTTTGAAGCGTTATTCGGCTTTGCTGGTGAGCCATTAGGGAATGAAGTCGACCCATGAGAATCTGGACCAGTTGAGCCATCTGGTGTCTTTGAAGCGTCAGTCGGCTTTCCAGATGAGCCATTTGGGGAGAAAGTGGATCCATAAGAATTTGGACCAGTTGAGCCATCTGGTGTCTTTGAAGCGTCATTCGGCTTTGCTGGTGAGCCATTAGGGAATGAAGTCGACCCATGAGAATCTGGACCAGTTGAGCCATCTGGTGTCTTTGAAGCGTCATTCGGCTTTCCAGATGAACCATCAGGAGATGTAGTCGATCCATGAGAATCTGGGGCACTTATTCCATCGGGTGTCTTTGAAGCGTCAGTCGGCATTTCAGGTGAGCCATTAGGGAATGAAGTCGATCCATGAGAATCTGGGGCGCTTATTCCATCGGGTGTCTTTGAAGCGTCAGTCGGCTTTGCTGGTGAGCCATCGGGAGATGTAATCGATCCAGGAGAATCTGGACCAGTTGAGCCATCGGGTGTCTTTGAAGCGTCATTCGGCTTTGCTGGTGAGCCATTAGGGAATGAAGTCGACCCATGAGAATCTGGGGCACTTATTCCATCGGGTGTCTTTGAAGCGTCAGTCGGCTTTCCAGGTGAGCCATTGGGGAATGAAGTCGATCCATGAGAATCTGGGGCGCTTATTCCATCGGGTGTCTTTGAAGCGTCAGTCGGCTTTGCTGGTGAGCCATCGGGAGATGTAATCGATCCAGGAGAATCTGGAACAGTTGAGCCGTTGGGTGTCTTTGAAGCGTCATTCGGCTTTGCTGGTGAGCCATTAGGGAATGAAGTCGACCATGAGAATCTGGGGCGCTTATTCCATCGGGTGTCTTTGAAGCGTCAGTCGGCTTTGCTGGTGAGCCATCGGGAGATGTAATCGATCCAGGAGAATCTGGAACAGTTGAGCCGTCGGGTGTCTTTGAAGCGTCATTCGGCTTTGCTGGTGAGCCATTAGGTGAAGTCGACCCATGAGAATCTGGGGCGCTTATTCCATCGGGTGTCTTTGAAGCGTAAGTCGGCTTTGCTGGTGAGCCATTAGGGAATGAAGTCGACCCATGAGAATCTGGACCAGTTGAGCTATCTGGTGTCTTTGAACCGTCATTCGGCTTTCCAGGTGAGCCATTGGGAATGAAGTCGATCCATGAGAATCTGGGGCGCTTATTCCATCGGGTGTCTTTGAAGCGTCATTCGGCTTTGCTGGTGAGCCATTAGGTAATGAATTCGATCCATAAGAATTTGGACCAGTTGAGCCATCTGGTGTCTTTGAAGCGTCATTCGGCTTTGCTGGTGAGCCATTAGGTAATGAACTCGATCCATGAGAATTTGGACCAGTTGAGCCATCTGGTGTCTTTGAAGCGTCATTCGGCTTTGCTGGTAAGCCATTAGGGAATGAAGTCGACCCATGAGAATCTGGGGCACTTATTCCATCGGGTGTCTTTGAAGCGTCAGTCGGCTTTATAGGTGAGCCATCAGGAGATGTAGTCGATCCATGAGAATCTGGGCACTTATTCCATCGGGTATCTTTGAAGCGTCATTCGGCTTTCCAGGTGAGCCATTAAGGAATGAAGTCGATCGATGAAAGTCTGGACCAGTTGAGCCATCTGGTGTCTTTGAAGCATCATTCGGCTTTCCAGATGAACCATCAGGAGATATAGTCGATCCAGGAGAATCTGGACCAGTTGAGCCATCGGGTGTCTTTGAAGCGTCAGTCGGCTTTCCAGATGAACGATCAGGAGATATAGTCGATCCAGGAGAATCTGGAACAGTTGAGCCGTCGGTGTCTTTGAAGCGTCATTCGGCTTTGCTGGTGAGCCATTAGGGAATGAAGTCGACCCATGAGAATCTGGACCAGTTGAGCCATCGGGTGTCTTTGAAGCGTCAGTCGGCTTTCCAGATGAACCATCAGGAGATGTAGTCGATCCAGGAGAATCTGGACCAGTTGAGCCATCGGTGTCTTTGAAGCGTCAGTCGGCTTTCCAGATGAACCATCAGGAGATATAGTCGATCCAGGAGAATCTGGACCAGTTGAGCCATCGGGTGTCTTTGAAGCGTCAGTCGGCTTTCCAGATGAACCACAGAAGATGTAGTCGATCCATGGGTATCTGGGGCACTAATTCCATCGGGTGTCTTTGAAGCGTCAGTCGGCTTTCCAGATGAACCATCAGGAGATGTAGTCGATCCAGGAGAATCTGGACCAGTTGAGCCATCGGGTGTCTTTGAAGCGTCAGTCGGCTTTGCTGGTGAGCCATTAGGGAATGAAGTCGACCCATGAGAATCTGGGGCACTTATTCCATCGGGTGTCTTTGAAGCGTCAGTCGGCTTTATAGGTGAGCCATCAGGAGATGTAGTCGATCCATGAGAATCTGGGGCACTTATTCCATCGGTATCTTTGAAGCGTCATTCGGCTTTCCAGGTGAGCCATTAAGGAATGAAGTCGATCGATGAAAGTCTGGACCAGTTGAGCCATCTGGTGTCTTTGAAGCATCATTCGGCTTTCCAGATGAACCATCAGGAGATATAGTCGATCCAGGAGAATCTGGACCAGTTGAGCCATCGGGTGTCTTTGAAGCGTCAGTCGGCTTTCCAGATGAACGATCAGGAGATATAGTCGATCCAGGAGAATCTGGAACAGTTGAGCCGTCGGGTGTCTTTGAAGCGTCATTCGGCTTTGCTGGTGAGCCATTAGGGAATGAAGTCGACCCATGAGAATCTGGACCAGTTGAGCCATCGGGTGTCTTTGAAGCGTCAGTCGGCTTTCCAGATGAACCATCAGGAGATGTAGTCGATCCAGGAGAATCTGGACCAGTTGAGCCATCGGGTGTCTTTGAAGCGTCAGTCGGCTTTCCAGATGAACCATCAGGAGATATAGTCGATCCAGGAGAATCTGGACCAGTTGAGCCATCGGGTGTCTTTGAAGCGTCAGTCGGCTTTCCAGATGAACCACCAGAAGATGTAGTCGATCCATGGGTATCTGGGGCACTAATTCCATCGGGTGTCTTTGAAGCGTCAGTCGGCTTTCCAGATGAACCATCAGGAGATGTAGTCGATCCAGGAGAATCTGGACCAGTTGAGCCATCGGGTGTCTTTGAAGCGTCAGTCGGCTTTGCTGGTGAGCCATTAGGGAATGAAGTCGACCCATGAGAATCTGGACCAGTTGAGCCATCGGGTGTCTTTGAAGCGTCAGTCGGCTTTCCAGATGAACCATCAGGAGATGTAGTCGATCCAGGAGAATCTGGACCAGTTGAGCCGTCGGGTGTCTTTGAAGCGTCATTCGGCTTTGCTGGTGAGCCATTAGGGAATGAAGTCGACCCATGAGAATCTGGACCAGTTGAGCCATCGGGTGTCTTTGAAGCGTCAGTCGGCTTTCCAGATGAACCATCAGGAGATGTAATCGATCCAGGAGAATCTGGAACAGTTGAGCCGTCGGGTGTCTTAGAAGCGTCATTCGGCTTTGCTGGTGAGCCATTAGGGAATGAAGTCGACCCATGAGAATCTGGACCAGTTGAGCCATCGGGTGTCTTTGAAGCGTCAGTCGGCTTTCCAGATGAACCATCAGGAGATGTAGTCGATCCAGGAGAATCTGGACCAGTTGAGCCATCGGGTGTCTTTGAAGCGTCAGTCGGCTTTCCAGATGAACCATCAGGAGATATAGTCGATCCAGGAGAATCTGGACCAGTTGAGCCATCGGGTGTCTTTGAAGCGTCAGTCGGCTTTCCAGATGAACCACCAGAAGATGTAGTCGATCCATGGGTATCTGGGGCACTAATTCCATCGGGTGTCTTTGAAGCGTCAGTCGGCTTTCCAGATGAACCATCAGGAGATGTAGTCGATCCAGGAGAATCTGGACCAGTTGAGCCATCGGGTGTCTTTGAAGCGTCAGTCGGCTTTCCAGATGAACCATCAGGAGATATAGTCGATCCAGGAGAATCTGGACCAGTTGAGCCATCGGGTGTCTTTGAAGCGTCAGTCGGCTTTCCAGATGAACCACCAGAAGATGTAGTCGATCCATGGGTATCTGGGGCACTAATTCCATCGGGTGTCTTTGAAGCGTCAGTCGGCTTTCCAGATGAACCATCAGGAGATGTAGTCGATCCAGGAGAATCTGGACCAGTTGAGCCATCGGGTGTTTTTGAAGCGTCAGTCGGCTTTCCAGATGAACCACCAGGAGATGTAGTCGATCCATGAGATTCTGGGGCACTTATTCCATCGGGTATCTTTGAAGCGTCATTCGGCTTTCCAGGTGAGCCATTAGGGAATGAAGTCGATCCATGAAAGTCTGGACCAGTTGAGCCATCTGGTGTCTTTGAAGCATCATTCGGCTTTCCAGATGAACCACCAGAAGATGTAGTCGATCCATGGAATCTGGGGCACTAATTCCATCGGGTGTTTTGAAGCGTCAGTCAGCTTTCCAGATGAACCATCAGGAGATATAGTCGATCCAGGAGAATCTGGACCAGTTGAGCCATCTGGTGTCTTTGAAGCATCATTCGGCTTTCCAGGTGAGCCATTAGGTAATGAAGTCGAGCCATGAGAATCTGGACCAGTTGAGCCATCGGTGTCTTTGAAGCGTCAGTCAGCTTTCCAGATGAACCATCAGGAGATATAGTCGATCCAGGAGAATCTGGACCAGTTGAGCCATATGGTGTCTTTGAAGCGTCATTCGGCTTTGCTGGTGAGCCATTAGGGAATGAAGTCGAGCCATGAGAATCTGGACCAGTTGAGCCATCGGGTGTCTTTGAAGCGTCAGTCGGCTTTCCAGATGAACCACAGGAGATGTAGTCGATCCATGAGAATCTGGACCAGTTGAGCCATCTGGAGTCTTTGAAGCGTCAGTCGGCTTTCCAGATGAACCACCAGGAGATATAGTCGATCCAGGAGAATCTGGACCAGTTGAGCCATCGGGTGTCTTTGAAGCGTCCGTCGGCTTTCCAGATGAACCATCAGGAGATATAGTCGATCCAGGAGAATCTGGACCAGTTGAGCCATCGGGTATTTTTGAAGCGTCAGTCGGCATTTCAGGTGAGCCATTAGGGAATGAAGTCGATCCATGAGAATCTGGGACGCTTATTCCATCGGGTGTCTTTGAAGCGTCAGTCGGCTTTCCAGATGAACCACAGGAGATGTAGTCGATCCTTGAGAATCTGGACCCGTTGAGCCATCGGGTATTTTTGAAGCGTCAGTCGGCATTCCAGCTGAGCCATTGGGAAGAAGTCGAGCCATGAGAATCTGGACCAGTTGAGCCATCGGGTGTCTTTGAAGCGTCAGTCGGCTTTCCAGATGAACCATCGGGAGATGTAGTCGATCCAGGAGAATCTGGACCAGTTGAGCCATCGGGTGTCTTTGAAGCGTCAGTCGGCTTTCCAGATGAACCATCAGGAGATGAAGTCGGTCCAGGAGAATCTGGACCAGTTGAGCCATCGGGTGTCTTCGAAGCGTCAGTCGGCTTTCCAGATGAACCATCAGGAGATGAAGTCGATCCAGGAGAATCTGGACCAGTTGAGCCATCTGGAGTCTTTGAAGCGTCAGTCGGCTTTCCAGATGAACCATCGGGAGATGAAGTCGATCGATGAGAATCTGGACCAGTTGAGCCATCTGGTGTCTTTGAAGCGTCAGTCGGCTTTCCAGATGAACCATCAGGAGATGAAGTCGATCCAGGAGAATCTGGACCAGTTGAGCCATCTGGAGTCTTTGAAGCGTCAGTCGGCTTTCCAGATGAACCATCAGGAGATGAATCGATCCAGGAGAATCTGGACCAGTTGAGCCATGGAGTCTTTGAAGCGTCAGTCGGCTTTCCAGATGAACCATCGGAGATGAAGTCGATCGATGAGAACTGGACCAGTTGAGCCATCTGGAGTCTTTGAAGCGTCAGTCGGCTTTCCAGATGAACCATCAGGAGATGAAGTCGATCCAGGAGAATCTGGACCAGTTGAGCCATCTGGAGTCTTTGAAGCGTCAGTCGGCTTTCCAGATGAACCATCAGGAGATGAATCGATCCAGGAGAATCTGGACCAGTTGAGCCATCGGGTATTTTGAAGCGTCAGTCGGCATTTCAGGTGAGCCATTAGGGAATGAAGTCGATCCATGAAATCTGGACCAGTTGAGCCATCGGGTGCTTTGAAGCGTCAGTCGGCTTTCCAGATGAACCACAGGAGATATAGTCGATCCAGGAGAATCTGGACCAGTTGAGCCATCGGGTGTCTTTGAAGCGTCAGTCGGCTTTCCAGATGAACCATCAGGAGATATAGTCGATCCAGGAGAAGCTGGACCAGTTGAGCCATCGGGTGTTTTTGAAGCGTCAGTCGGCTTTCCAGATGAACCATCAGGAGATGTAGTTGATCCATGAAAGTCTGGACCAGTTGAGCCATCGTGGTGTCTTTGAAGCATCATTCGGCTTTCCAGGTGAGCCATTAGGTAATGAATCGATCCATGAAATCTGGACCTGTTGAGCCATCTGGTGTCTTTGAAGCGTCTTCGGCTTCGCTGGTGAGCCATTAGGGAATGAAGTCGATCCATGAGAATCTGGACGCTTATTCCATCGGGTGTCTTTGAAGCGTCAGTCGGCTTTCCAGATGAACCACACAGGAGATGTAGTCGATCTTGAGAATCTGGACCGCGTTGACCATCGGGTATTTTGAAGCGTCAGTCGGCATTCCAGCTGAGCCATTTGGGAGAAAGTCGAGCCATGAGAATCTGGACCAGTTGAGCCATCTGGGTCTTTGAAGCGTCAGTCGGCTTTCCAGATGAACCACAGGAGATATAGTCGATCCAGGAGAATCTGGACCAGTTGAGCCATCGGGTGTCTTTGAAGCGTCGTCGGCTTTCCAGATGAACCATCAGGAGATATAGTCGATCCAGGAGAATCTGGACCAGTTGAGCCATCGGGTGTTTTGAAGCGTCAGTCGGCTTTCCAGATGAACCATCAGGAGATGTAGTCGATCCATGGAGTCTGGACCAGTTGAGCCATCGGGTGTCTTTGAAGCGTCATTCGGCTTTCCAGATGAACACCAGGAGATATAGTCGATCCAGGAGAATCTGGACCAGTTGAGCCATCGGGTGTCTTTGAAGCGTCAGTCGGCTTTCCAGATGAACCATCAGGAGATGTAGTCGATCCAGGAGAATCTGGACCATTGAGCCATCGGGTGTCTTTGAAGCGTCAGTCGGCTTTCCAGATGAACCACAGGAATATAGTCGATCCAGGAGAATCTGGACCAGTTGAGCCATCGGGTGTCTTTGAAGCGTCAGTCGGCTTTCCAGATGAACCATCAGGAGATATAGTCGATCCAGGAGAATCTGGACCAGTTGAGCCATCGGGTGTTTTGAAGCGTCAGTCGGCATTTCAGGTGAGCCATTAGGGAATGAAGTCGATCCATGGGTATCTGGGGCACTAATTCCATCGGGTGTCTTTGAAGCGTCAGTCGGCTTTCCAGATGAACCATCAGGAGATGTAGTCGATCCAGGAGAATCTGGACCAGTTGAGCCATCGGGTGTTTTTGAAGCGTCAGTCGGCTTTCCAGATGAACCACCAGGAATGTAGTCGATCCATGAGATTCTGGGGCACTTATTCCATCGGGTATCTTTGAAGCGTCATTCGGCTTTCCAGGTGAGCCATTAGGGAATGAAGTCGATCCATGAAAGTCTGGACCAGTTGAGCCATCTGGTGTCTTTGAAGCATCATTCGGCTTTCCAGATGAACCACAGAAGATGTAGTCGATCCATGGGAATCTGGGGCACTAATTCCATCGGGTTTTTGAAGCGTCAGTCAGCTTTCCAGATGAACCATCAGGAGATATAGTCGATCCAGGAGAATCTGGACCAGTTGAGCCATCTGGTGTCTTTGAACGCATCATTCGGCTTTCCAGGTGAGCCATTAGGATAATGAAGTCGAGCCATGAGAATCTGGACCAGTTGAGCCATCGGGTGTCTTTGAAGCGTCAGTCAGCTTTCCAGATGAACCATCAGGGATATAGTCGATCCAGGAGAATCTGGACAGTTGAGCCATATGGTGTCTTTGAAGCGTCATTCGGCTTTGCTGGTGAGCCATTAGGGAATGAAGTCGAGCCATGAGAATCTGGACCAGTTGAGCCATCGGGTGTCTTTGAAGCGTCAGTCGGCTTTCCAGATGAACCACCAGGAGATGTAGTCGATCCATGAGAATCTGGACCAGTTGAGCCATCTGGAGTCTTTGAAGCGTCAGTCGGCTTTCCAGATGAACCACCAGGGATATAGTCGATCCAGGAGAATCTGGACCAGTTGAGCCATCGGGTGTCTTTGAAGCGTCGTCGGCTTTCCAGATGAACCATCAGGAGATATAGTCGATCCAGGAGAATCTGGACCAGTTGAGCCATCGGGTATTTTTGAAGCGTCAGTCGGCATTTCAGGTGAGCCATTAGGGAATGAAGTCGATCCATGAGAATCTGGGACGCTTATTCCATCGGGTGTCTTTGAAGCGTCAGTCGGCTTTCCAGATGAACCACCAGGAGATGTAGTCGATCCTTGAGAATCTGGACCCGTTGAGCCATCGGGTATTTTTGAAGCGTCAGTCGGCATTCCAGCTGAGCCATTTGGGAAGAAAGTCGAGCCATGAGAATCTGGACCAGTTGAGCCATCGGGTGTCTTTGAAGCGTCAGTCGGCTTTCCAGATGAACCATCGGGAGATGTAGTCGATCCAGGAGAATCTGGACCAGTTGAGCCATCGGGTGTCTTTGAAGCGTCAGTCGGCTTTCCAGATGAACCATCAGGAGATGAAGTCGGTCCAGGAGAATCTGGACCAGTTGAGCCATCGGGTGTCTTCGAAGCGTCAGTCGGCTTTCCAGATGAACCATCAGGAGATGAAGTCGATCCAGGAGAATCTGGACCAGTTGAGCCATCTGGAGTCTTTGAAGCGTCAGTCGGCTTTCCAGATGAACCATCGGAGATGAAGTCGATCGATGAGAATCTGGACCAGTTGAGCCATCTGGTGTCTTTGAAGCGTCAGTCGGCTTTCCAGATGAACCATCAGGAGATGAAGTCGATCCAGGAGAATCTGGACCAGTTGAGCCATCTGGAGTCTTTGAAGCGTCAGTCGGCTTTCCAGATGAACCATCAGGAGATGAACTCGATCCAGGAGAATCTGGACCAGTTGAGCCATCTGGAGTCTTTGAAGCGTCAGTCGGCTTTCCAGATGAACCATCGGAGATGAAGTCGATCGATGAGAATCTGGACCAGTTGAGCCATCTGGAGTCTTTGAAGCGTCAGTCGGCTTTCCAGATGAACCATCAGGAGATGAAGTCGATCCAGGAGAATCTGGACCAGTTGAGCCATCTGGAGTCTTTGAAGCGTCAGTCGGCTTTCCAGATGAACCATCAGGAGATGAACTCGATCCAGGAGAATCTGGACCCGTTGAGCCATCGGGTATTTTGAAGCGTCAGTCGGCATTTCAGGTGACCATTAGGAATGAAGTCGATCCATGAAAGTCTGGACCAGTTGAGCCATCGGTGTCTTTGAAGCGTCAGTCGGCTTTCCAGATGAACACCAGGAGATATAGTCGATCCAGGAGAATCTGGACCAGTTGAGCCATCGGGTGTCTTTGAAGCGTCAGTCGGCTTTCCAGATGAACCATCAGGAGATATAGTCGATCCAGGAGAAGCTGGACCAGTTGAGCCATCGGGTGTTTTTGAAGCGTCAGTCGGCTTTCCAGATGAACCATCAGGAGATGTAGTTGATCCATGAAAGTCTGGACCAGTTGAGCCATCTGGTGTCTTTGAAGCATCATTCGGCTTTCCAGGTGAGCCATTAGGTAATGAACTCGATCCATGAAAGTCTGGACTAGTTGAGCCATCTGGTGTCTTTGAAGCGTCTTCGGCTTCGCTGGTGAGCCATTAGGGAATGAAGTCGATCCATGAGAATCTGGACGCTTATTCCATCGGGTGCTTTTGAAGCGTCAGTCGGCTTTCCAGATGAACCACCAGGAGATGTAGTCGATCCTGAGAATCTGGACCCGTTGAGCCATCGGGTATTTTTGAAGCGTCAGTCGGCATTCCAGCTGAGCCATTTGGAAGAAAGTCGAGCCATGAGAATCTGGACCAGTTGAGCCATCTGGAGTCTTTGAAGCGTCAGTCGGCTTTCCAGATGAACCACCAGGAGATATAGTCGATCCAGGAGAATCTGGACCAGTTGAGCCATCGGGTGTCTTTGAAGCGTCCGTCGGCTTTCCAGATGAACCATCAGGAGATATAGTCGATCCAGGAGAATCTGGACCAGTTGAGCCATCGGGTGTTTTTGAAGCGTCAGTCGGCTTTCCAGATGAACCATCAGGAGATGTAGTCGATCCATGAAAGTCTGGACCAGTTGAGCCATCTGGTGTCTTTGAAGCATCATTCGGCTTTCCAGATGAACCACCAGGAGATATAGTCGATCCAGGAGAATCTGGACCAGTTGAGCCATCGGGTGTCTTGAAGCGTCAGTCGGCTTTCCAGATGAACCATCAGGAGATGTAGTCGATCCAGGAGAATCTGGACCAGTTGAGCCATCGGGTGTCTTTGAAGCGTCAGTCGGCTTTCCAGATGAACCACCAGGAAATATAGTCGATCCAGGAGAATCTGGACCAGTTGAGCCATCGGGTGTCTTTGAAGCGTCAGTCGGCTTTCCAGATGAACCATCAGGAGATATAGTCGATCCAGGAGAATCTGGACCAGTTGAGCCATCGGGTGTTTTTGAAGCGTCAGTCGGCTTTCAGGTGAGCCATTAGGGAATGAAGTCGATCCATGAGAATCTGGGGCGCTTATTCCATCGGGTGTCTTTGAAGCGTCAGTCGGCTTTCCAGATGAACCACCAGGAGATATAGTCGATCCAGGAGAATCTGGACCAGTTGAGCCATCGGGTGTCTTTGAAGCGTCAGTCGGCTTTCCAGATGAACCATCAGGAGATATAGTCGATCCAGGAGAAGCTGGACCAGTTGAGCCATCGGGTGTTTTTGAAGCGTCAGTCGGCTTTCCAGGTGAGCCATTAGGTAATGAACTCGATCCATGAAAGTCTGGACTAGTTGAGCCATCTGGTGTCTTTGAAGCGTCTTCGGCTTCGCTGGTGAGCCATAGGGAATGAAGTCGATCCATGAGAATCTGGACGCTTATTCCATCGGGTGTCTTTGAAGCGTCAGTCGGCTTTCCAGATGAACCACCAGGAGATGTAGTCGATCCAGGAGAATCTGGACCAGTTGAGCCATCGGGTGTCTTTGAAGCGTCAGTCGGCTTTCCAGATGAACCATCAGGAGATGTAGTCGATCCATGAAAGTCTGGACCAGTTGAGCCATCTGGTGTCTTTGAAGCATCATTCGGCTTTCCAGGTGAGCCATTAGGTAATGAACTCGATCCATGAAAGTCTGGACTAGTTGAGCCATCTGGTGTCTTTGAAGCGTCTTTCGGCTTCGCGGTGAGCCATTAGGGAATGAAGTCGATCCATGAGAATCTGGGACGCTTATTCCATCGGGTGTCTTTGAAGCGTCAGTCGGCTTTCCAGATGAACCACCAGGAGATGTAGTCGATCCTTGAGAATCTGGACCGTTGAGCCATCGGGTATTTTGAAGCGTCAGTCGGCATTCCAGCTGAGCCATTTGGGAAGAAAGTCGAGCCAGGAGAATCTGGACCAGTTGAGCCATCGGGTGTTTTTGAAGCGTCAGTCGGCTTTCCAGATGAACCATCAGGAGATGTAGTCGATCCATGAAAGTCTGGACTAGTTGAGCCATCTGGTGTCTTTGAAGCGTCTTTCGGCTTCGCTGGTGAGCCATTAGGGAATGAAGTCGACCATGAGAATCTGGACCAGTTGAGCCATCGGATGTCTTTGAAGCGTCAGTCGGCTTTCCAGATGAACCATCGGGAGATGTAGTTGATCCAGGAGAATCTGGACCAGTTGAGCCATCGGGTGTCTTTGAAGCGTCATTCGGCTTTCCAGATGAACCATCAGGAGATGTAGTCGATCGATGAGAATCTGGGGCGCTTATTCCATCGGGTGTCTTTGAAGCGTCATTCGGCTTTCCAGGTGAGCCATTAGAGAATGAAGTCGATCCATGAAAGTCTGGACCAGTTGAGCCATCTGGAGTCTTTGAAGCGTCAGTCGGCTTTCCAGATGAACCATCGGGAGATGAAGTCGATCGATGAGAATCTGGGTCGCTTATTCCATCGGGTGTCTTTGAAGCGTCAGTCGGCTTTCCAAATGAACCATCAGGAGATGTAGTCGGTCCAGGAGAATCTGGACCAGTTGAGCCATCGGGTGTCTTTGAAGCGTCAGTCGGCTTTCCAGATGAACCATCAGGAGATGAAGTCAATCCAGGAGAATCTGGACCAGTTGAGCCATCGGGTGTCTTTGAAGCGTCATTCGGCTTCGCTGGTGAGCCATTAGGGAATGAAGTCGATCCATGAGAATCTGGACCAGTTGAGCCATCGGGCGTCTTCGAAGCGTCAGTCGGCTTTCCAGGTGAGCCATCAGGAGATGTAGTCGGTCCAGGGAATCTGGACCAGTTGAGCCATCGGGTGTTTTTGAAGCGTCAGTCGGCTTTCCAGATGAACCATCAGGAGATGTAGTCGATCCATGAAAGTCTGGACTAGTTGAGCCATCTGGTGTCTTTGAAGCGTCTTTCGGCTTCGCTGGTGAGCCATTAGGGAATGAAGTCGACCCATGAGAATCTGGACCAGTTGAGCCATCGGATGTCTTTGAAGCGTCAGTCGGCTTTCCAGATGAACCATCGGGAGATGTAGTTGATCCAGGAGAATCTGGACCAGTTGAGCCATCGGGTGTCTTTGAAGCGTCATTCGGCTTTCCAGATGAACCATCAGAAGATGTAGTCGATCGATGAGAATCTGGGGCGCTTATTCCATCGGGTGTCTTTGAAGCGTCATTCGGCTTTCCAGGTGAGCCATTAGAGAATGAAGTCGATCCATGAAAGTCTGGACCAGTTGAGCCATCTGGAGTCTTTGAAGCGTCAGTCGGCTTTCCAGATGAACCATCGGGAGATGAAGTCGATCGATGAGAATCTGGGTCGCTTATTCCATCGGGTGTCTTTGAAGCGTCAGTCGGCTTTCCAAATGAACCATCAGGAGATGTAGTCGTCCAGGAGAATCTGGACCAGTTGAGCCATCGGGTGTCTTTGAAGCGTCAGTCGGCTTTCCAGATGAACCATCAGGAGATGAAGTCAATCCAGGAGAATCTGGACCAGTTGAGCCATCGGGTGTCTTTGAAGCGTCATTCGGCTTCGCTGGTGAGCCATTAGGGAATGAAGTCGATCCATGAGAATCTGGACCAGTTGAGCCATCGGGTGTCTTCGAAGCGTCAGTCGGCTTTCCAGGTGAGCCATCAGGAGATGTAGTCGGTCCAGGGAATCTGGACCAGTTGAGCCATCGGGTGTCTTCGAAGCGTCAGTCGGCTTTCCAGATGAACCATCAGAAGATGAAGTCGATCGATGAGAATCTGGGAGCTTATTCCATCGGGTGTCTTTGAAGCGTCATTCGGCTTTCCAGGTGAGCCATCAGGAGATGTAGTCGGTCCAGGGAATCTGGACCAGTTGAGCCATCGGGTGTCTTCGAAGCGTCAGTCGGCTTTCCAGATGAACCATCAGAAGATGAAGTCGATCGATGAGAATCTGGGGTGCTTATTCCATCGGGTGTCTTTGAAGCGTCAGTCGGCATTCCAGCTGAGCCATTGGAAGAAAGTCGAGCCATGAGAATCTGGACCAGTTGAGCCATCGGGTGTCTTTGAAGCGTCAGTCGGCTTTCCAGATGAACCATCGGGAGATGTAGTCGATCCAGGAGAATCTGGACCAGTTGAGCCATCGGGTGTCTTTGAAGCGTCAGTCGGCTTTCCAGATGAACCATCAGGAGATGAAGTCGGTCCAGGAGAATCTGGACCAGTTGAGCCATCGGGTGTCTTCGAAGCGTCAGTCGGCTTTCCAGATGAACCATGAGGAGATGAAGTCGATCCAGGAGAATCTGGACCAGTTGAGCCATCTGGAGTCTTTGAAGCGTCAGTCGGCTTTCCAGATGAATCATCGGGAGATGAAGTCGATCGATGAGAATCTGGACCAGTTGAGCCATCTGGTGTCTTTGAAGCGTCAGTCGGCTTTCCAGATGAACCATCAGGAGATGAAGTCGATCCAGGAGAATCTGGACCAGTTGAGCCATCTGGAGTCTTTGAAGCGTCAGTCGGCTTTCCAGATGAACCATCAGGAGATGAAGTCGATCCAGGAGAATCTGGACCAGTTGAGCCATCTGGAGTCTTTGAAGCGTCAGTCGGCTTTCCAGATGAACCATCAGGAGATGAAGTCGATCCAG
This sequence comes from Steinernema carpocapsae, assembly GCA_000757645.3. NCBI lineage: Eukaryota > Metazoa > Nematoda > Chromadorea > Rhabditida > Steinernematidae > Steinernema > Steinernema carpocapsae. The sequence goes on from AZBU02000008.1 coordinate 3,954,242, forward strand.
GAGAATCTGGACCAGTTGAGCCATCTGGAGTCTTTGAAGAGTCAGTCGGCTTTCCAGATGAACCATCGGGAGATGAAGTCGATCGATGAGAATCTGGACCAGTTGAGCCATCTGGTGTCTTTGAAGCGTCAGTCGGCATTTCAGGTGAGCCATTAGGGAATGAAGTCGATCCATGAGAATCTGGGCGCTTATTCCATCGGGTGTCTTTGAAGCGTCAGTCGGCATTTCAGGTGAGCCATTAGGGAATGAAGTCGATCCATGAGAATCTGGGGCGCTTATTCCATCGGGTGTCTTTGAAGCGTCAGCCGGCATTTCAGGTGAGCCATTAGGGAATGAAGTCGATCGATGAGAATCTGGACCAGTTGAGCCATCGGGTGTCTTTGAAGCGTCAGTCGGCTTTCCAGATGAACCATCAGAAGATGAAGTCGATCCATGAGAATCTGGGGCGCTTATTCCATCGGGTGTCTTTGAAGCGTCAGTCGGCATTTCAGGTGAGCCATTAGGGAATGAAGTCGATCCATGAGAATCTGGGGCGCTTATTCCATCGGGTGTCTTTGAAGCGTCATTCGGCTTTCCAGGTGAGCCATTAGGGAATGAAGTCGATCGATGAGAATCTGGACCAGTTGAGCCATCGGGTGTCTTTGAAGCGTCAGTCGGCATTTCAGGTGAGCCATTAGGGAATGAAGTCGATCCATGAGAATCTGGGGCGCTTATTCCATCGGGTGTCTTTGAAGCGTCATTCGGCTTTCCAGGTGAGCCATTAGGGAATGAAGTCGATCGATGAGAATCTGGACCAGTTGAGCCATCGGGTGTCTTTGAAGCGTCAGTCGGCTTTCCAGATGAACCATCAGAGATGAAGTCGATCCATGAGAATCTGGGCGCTTATTCCATCGGGTGTCTTTGAAGCGTCAGTCGGCATTTCAGGTGAGCCATTAGGGAATGAAGTCGATCCATGAGAATCTGGGCGCTTATTCCATCGGGTGTCTTTGAAGCGTCATTCGGCTTTCCAGGTGAGCCATTAGGGAATGAAGTCGATCGATGAGAATCTGGACCAGTTGAGCCATCGGGTGTCTTTGAAGCGTCAGTCGGCATTTCAGGTGAGCCATTAGGGAATGAAGTCGATCCATGAGAATCTGGGGCGCTTATTCCATCGGGTGTCTTTGAAGCGTCATTCGGCTTTCCAGGTGAGCCATTAGGGAATGAAGTCGATCGATGAGAATCTGGACCAGTTGAGCCATCGGGTGTCTTTGAAGCGTCAGTCGGCATTTCAGGTGAGCCATTAGGGAATGAAGTCGATCCATGAGAATCTGGGGCGCTTATTCCATCGGGTGTCTTTGAAGCGTCATTCGGCTTTCCAGGTGAGCCATTAGGGAATGAAGTCGATCGATGAGAATCTGGACCAGTTGAGCCATCGGGTGTCTTTGAAGCGTCAGTCGGCTTTCCAGATGAACCATCAGAAGATGAAGTCGATCCATGAGAATCTGGGGCGCTTATTCCATCGGGTGTCTTCGAAGCGTCAGTCGGCTTTCCAGATGAACCATCAGGAGATGAAGTCGATCCAGGAGAATCTGGGCGCTTATTCCATCGGGTGTCTTCGAAGCGTCAGTCGGCTTTCCAGATGAACCATCAGGAGATGAAGTCGATCCAGGAGAATCTGGACCAGTTGAGCCATCGGGTGTCTTTGAAGCGTCAGTCGGCTTTCCAGATGAACCATCAGGAGATGTAGTCGATCGATGAGAATCTGGGCGCTTATTCCATCGGGTGTCTTTGAAGCGTCATTCGGCTTTCCAGATGAACCATTAGGAATGAAGTCGACCATGAGAATCTGGACCAGTTGAGCCATCGGGTGTCTTTGAAGCGTCAGTCGGCTTTCCAGATGAACCATTAGGAATGAAGTCGACCCATGAGAATCTGGACCAGTTGAGCCATCGGGTGTCTTTGAAGCGTCAGTCGGCTTTCCAGATGAACCATCAGGAGATGTAGTCGATCGATGAGAATCTGGACCTGTTGAGCCATCGGGTGTCTTTGAAGCGTCAGTCGGCTTTCCAGATGAACCATCAGGAGATGAAGTCGATCCATGAGAATCTGGACCAGTTGAGCCATCGGGTGTCTTTGAAGCGTCAGTCGGCTTTCCAATGAACCATCAGGAGATGTAGTCGGTCCAGGAGAATCTGGACCAGTTGAGCCATCGGGTGTCTTTGAAGCGTCAGTCGGCTTTCCAGATGAACCATCAGGAGATGAAGTCGATCCAGGAGAATCTGGACCTGTTGAGCCATCGGGTGTCTTTGAAGCGTCAGTCGGCTTTCCAGATGAACCATCAGGAGATGAAGTCGATCCATGAGAATCTGGACCAGTTGAGCCATCGGGTGTCTTTGAAGCGTCAGTCGGCTTTCCAGATGAACCATCAGGAGATGAAGTCGATCCAGGAGAATCTGGACCAGTTGAGCCATCGGGTGTCTTTGAAGCGTCAGTCGGCTTTCCAGATGAACCATCAGGAGATGAAGTCGATCCATGAGAATCTGGGCGCTTATTCCATCGGGTGTCTTCGAAGCGTCAGTCGGCTTTCCAGATGAACCATCAGGAGATGAAGTCGATCCAGGAGAATCTGGACCAGTTGAGCCATCGGGTGTCTTTGAAGCGTCAGTCGGCTTTCCAGGTGAGCCATTAGGAATGAAGTCGATCGATGAGAATCTGGACCAGTTGAGCCATCGGGTGTCTTCGAAGCGTCAGTCGGCTTTCCAGATGAACCATCAGGAGATGAAGTCGATCCAGGAGAATCTGGACCAGTTGAGCCATCGGGTGTCTTCGAAGCGTCAGTCGGCTTTCCAGATGAACCATCAGGAGATGAAGTCGATCCAGGAGAATCTGGACCAGTTGAGCCATCGGGTGTCTTTGAAGCGTCAGTCGGCTTTCCAATGAACCATCAGGAGATGTAGTCGGTCCAGGAGAATCTGGACCAGTTGAGCCATCGGGTGTCTTTGAAGCGTCAGTCGGCTTTCCAGATGAACCATCAGGAGATGAAGTCGATCCATGAGAATCTGGACCAGTTGAGCCATCGGGTGTCTTTGAAGCGTCAGTCGGCTTTCCAAATGAACCATCAGGAGATGTAGTCGGTCCAGGAGAATCTGGACCAGTTGAGCCATCGGGTGTCTTTGAAGCGTCAGTCGGCTTTCCAGATGAACCATCAGGAGATGAAGTCGATCCAGGAGAATCTGGACCAGTTGAGCCATCGGGTGTCTTCGAAGCGTCAGTCGGCTTTCCAGATGAACCATCAGGAGATGAAGTCGATCCATGAGAATCTGGACCAGTTGAGCCATCGGGTGTCTTCGAAGCGTCAGTCGGCTTTCCAGATGAACCATCAGGAGATGAAGTCGATCCAGGAGAATCTGGACCAGTTGAGCCATCGGGTGTCTTTGAAGCGTCAGTCGGCTTTCCAAATGAACCATCAGGAGATGAAGTCGATCCAGGAGAATCTGGACCAGTTGAGCCATCGGGTGTCTTCGAAGCGTCAGTCGGCTTTCCAGATGAACCATCAGGAGATGAAGTCGATCCATGAGAATCTGGACCAGTTGAGCCATCGGGTGTCTTTGAAGCGTCAGTCGGCTTTCCAAATGAACCATCAGGAGATGTAGTCGTCCAGGAGAATCTGGACCAGTTGAGCCATCGGGTGTCTTTGAAGCGTCAGTCGGCTTTCCAGATGAACCATCAGGAGATGAAGTCGATCCAGGAGAATCTGGACCTGTTGAGCCATCGGGTGTCTTTGAAGCGTCAGTCGGCTTTCCAGATGAACCATCAGGAGATGAAGTCGATCCATGAGAATCTGGACCAGTTGAGCCATCGGGTGTCTTTGAAGCGTCAGTCGGCTTTCCAGATGAACCATCAGGAGATGAAGTCGATCCAGGAGAATCTGGACCAGTTGAGCCATCGGGTGTCTTTGAAGCGTCAGTCGGCTTTCCAGATGAACCATCAGGAGATGAAGTCGATCCATGAGAATCTGGGGCGCTTATTCCATCGGGTGTCTTTGAAGCGTCAGTCGGCTTTCCAGATGAACCATCAGGAGATGAAGTCGATCCAGGAGAATCTGGACCAGTTGAGCCATCGGGTGTCTTTGAAGCGTCAGTCGGCTTTCCAGGTGAGCCATTAGGGAATGAAGTCGATCGATGAGAATCTGGACCAGTTGAGCCATCGGGTGTCTTCGAAGCGTCAGTCGGCTTTCCAGATGAACCATCAGGAGATGAAGTCGATCCAGGAGAATCTGGACCAGTTGAGCCATCGGGTGTCTTCGAAGCGTCAGTCGGCTTTCCAGATGAACCATCAGGAGATGAAGTCGATCCAGGAGAATCTGGACCAGTTGAGCCATCTGGTGTCTTTGAAGCGTCAGTCGGCATTTCAGGTGAGCCATTAGGGAATGAAGTCGATCCATGAGAATCTGGGGCGCTTGTTCCATCGGGTGTCTTCGAAGCGTCAGTCGGCTTTCCAAATGAACCATCAGGAGATGTAGTCGATCCAGGAAAATCTGGATCAGTTGAGCCATCGGGTGTCTTCGAAGCGTCAGTCGGCTTTCCAGATGAACCATCAGGAGATGTAGTCGATCCAGGAAAATCTGGACCAGTTGAGCCATCGGGTGTCTTCGAAGCGTCAGTCGGCTTTCCAGATGAACCATCAGGAGATGTAGTCGATCCAGGAAAATCTGGACCAGTTGAGCCATCGGGTGTCTTTGAAGCGTCAGTCGGCTTTCCAGATGAACCATCAGGAGATGAAGTCGATCCAGGAGAATCTGGACCAGTTGAGCCATCGGGTGTCTTTGAAGCGTCAGTCGGCTTTCCAGGTGAGCCATTAGGGAATGAAGTCGATCGATGAGAATCTGGACCAGTTGAGCCATCGGGTGTCTTCGAAGCGTCAGTCGGCTTTCCAGATGAACCATCAGGAGATGAAGTCGATCCAGGAGAATCTGGACCAGTTGAGCCATCGGGTGTCTTCGAAGCGTCAGTCGGCTTTCCAGATGAACCATCAGGAGATGAAGTCGATCCAGGAGAATCTGGACCAGTTGAGCCATCTGGTGTCTTTGAAGCGTCAGTCGGCATTTCAGGTGAGCCATTAGGGAATGAAGTCGATCCATGAGAATCTGGGGCGCTTGTTCCATCGGGTGTCTTCGAAGCGTCAGTCGGCTTTCCAAATGAACCATCAGGAGATGTAGTCGATCCAGGAAAATCTGGATCAGTTGAGCCATCGGGTGTCTTCGAAGCGTCAGTCGGCTTTCCAGATGAACCATCAGGAGATGTAGTCGATCCAGGAAAATCTGGACCAGTTGATCCATCGGGTGTCTTTGAAGCGTCAGTCGGCTTTCCAGATGAATTATCAGGAGATGTAGTCGATCCAGAAGAATCTGGGGCGCTTATTCCTTCGGGTGTCTTCGAAGCGTCAGTCGGCTTTCCAGATGAACCATCAGGAGATGTAGTCGATCCAGGAAAATCTGGACCAGTTGATCCATCGGGTGTCTTCGAAGCGTCAGTCGGCTTTCCAGATGAACCATCAGGAGATGTAGTCGATCCAGGAGAATCTGGGGCGCTTATTCCTTCGGGTGTCTTCGAAGCGTCAGTCGGCTTTCCAGATGAACCATCAGGAGATGAAGTCGATCCAGGAGAATCTGGACCAGTTGAGCCATCTGGAGTCTTTGAAGCGTCAGTCGGCTTTCCAGATGAACCATCGGGAGATGAAGTCGATCGATGAGAATCTGGACCAGTTGAGCCATCTGGTGTCTTTGAAGCGTCAGTCGGCATTTCAGGTGAGCCATTAGGGAATGAAGTCGGTCCAGGAGAATCTGGACCAGTTGAGCCATCGGGTGTCTTCGAAGCGTCAGTCGGCTTTCCAGATGAACCATCAGGAGATGTAGTCGATCCAGGAGAATCTGGGGCGCTTATTCCGTCGGGTGTCTTCGAAGCGTCAGTCGGCTTTCCAGATGAGCCATTTGGGGAGAAAGTTGATCCATGAGAATCTGGACCAGTTGAGCCATCGGGTGTCTTTGAAGCATTAGAGGGCTTTCCAGAAGATCTGTCAGGTGATGCGGTAAAGTTGACGGCTTCCTTATTGGTGGTTGATGGCTTTCTTACGGTATTTTGTTCACCAGCAGGGAGATTCGAACCATTCCGAGATTTTTCAAAGGCGCTATGTGATGGGAATTGTCGATTATCTGATCTTGTCGTTCCATGTGACGGTTGTGTGAATTCTAAACGTCCAATGAGGGAAATGTCTGTGGTAACACTGATTTGATTTGTTACGGCGCCTTCTTCGAGTGGAGTTACGAGGTCTACGGTCACAGGTGATCTTGTTCGCTGAGTTGTCACAACTTCTACCGGAAGGAAAGTATTAGTGGTTTGATGTTTCAGCTCCATTGTTGTTTTTGTGCTCTCAAGCCCAAGTTTGCCTTCTAAAAATTGAAACGCGTCAGTCTTTTGAGTATGAAATGAAACTCACTAGTTGTAGTTGTTTCCACCGTCTTGTTGATGCCAACTTTCACTTTTGTTCCGTTCACCTTTTTTTTGCTTTCGGGCTCCTCAACGGATATTTCCAAGCCCCAGCGGTCTTGTCCTGGCATCAATCCCTTCTTTCCTTCTTCTTCCCAATCCTTCACTTTTCCTTTTCCGATTATAATCTGTCCGCCGCTGAAGTTCTGCCACTGTCCAAAGACTTCTGTTCGAACCGTCGATTCTCCGCTTTCCTCTTTTAAGTGCAAGTCGTCATCTTCGTCTTTCTCAGAGCTTCCCATCTCAATCGTTCCATTTGTAAGCGAAATTTCAAGTCCGATGCAATCCGTGATAGAAGATCTACGAGTGCAACAGTGGTAGCTTCCGATAGTGTTCAAGCACCAAGCGCCTTTGATGTGGTTGCAGGTGGATAGGTCGTCGCATTCGTTGACATCTGAACTCAGCAAATTAAAAGTTTCAAGAATTTCTCGACGATACCAGAGCACCCCAATCGAGGATCTCCCACAAATCCCGGGCGGCACTCACATTGACCGCCAACGCACATAGAATCAGCTGGACAGCCGCGTTCACAGCCTGTGTTGCCATGGAATTCACTGAGAATTTTGCTTCGTAGCGATGTGAAATTCAAGTCTCCACTCCTAATGAGCACTCCGCCCTTTTGAAAAGTGCTTGCACCTCCAAGATGCACGACTTCTGAATCTCAATTGAATGCTTCGTTCCAGCCTTGCATCGCTCACCCTGTACTTGAGTTTCATTCAATTGGATAACCACATTTCCCACGTTCGTTCTTAGAATCTCAACTTCTCGGCATTCCACTCGCTCGGATCCCGCTTCGCAACAAACGTGACCTCCAATCATATTGACGCACCAGGAGCCCACTCCCGGACACACTTTATCGTCTTCGCACTCGTTGACATCTAGAAATGTTGTCCGTTTCATCCGAACGGTCGTGACTACAAACCTGAACACTTCGACATGGGGTCTCCAGTGAAGCCTTCCAAACACTGGCACGTTTGGTTGTAGCAAACCGCATGCATTCCGCATCCCCCGGAACAGTAAACTCCTTTTGCTAAAAGATTTTCATTGAATTTTAAGTGTTCGAAAAAAAGACGAGCCTTTGATGCATTCAGAGTCACTGGTGAATTCATCGCAGCAAATGTAGCCACCTTCGATATTGACACAGCGTTTTCCGCGTTGGTTTTCGCAAGGATTATTCTTTGCGTCGCACTCGTTTTCATCTAAATTTTTCAATTAAGAATCGACAAACCTGGAAGTTATTTATTACCTTCACAAGTGAGTCCGTCGCCCTTGTATCCAGCTTGGCAGAGGCACGTGCGGAAAGCTCCGATGCAGAACGCGTGGCGGTCGCAGATCGAATCGTCCTGGCTGCAGTCAGTCAACGCTGAAACACGGGTCATTTGAAGGTATTCCGGCCAACGAATCTTACGAATGCAGCTGCGTCCGTCGCCTGTGAATCCCTCGTCGCACTGGCACTTGAAGGACCCCGGGAGGTTTTCGCACGTCGCGCGTTTGTCGCAACGCCCGTCTTCGAGGCACTCGTCCACGTCGACGCAGGTTCCATTGGCCAGCTTGTATCCCGGCTCGCATTCATAAACACACCCAAAACCGCCCAGCTAAAGCTATTAGTTAAGAAAGCAGTTTAGAAAATTCACACTACCGTGTTCTGGCAGAAGTGCTCCTTGCCGCAGTCGTGCATATCGGTTTCGCATTCGTCAATATCTGCGCACTTTTCGAGCGGAATTCCTTTGGGCATGTATCCTTCGGAGCAATTGCAGAGGTAGGTCCCCGGAAGGTTCACACAGGCGGAATTCACGGGACATTCAGCTTCTCCGGTTTCACATTCGTCGATATCTAAAACTCCACTCAAAATCTGCTACGTGAACATTCAACATACCGGTGCATTCGAATCCATCGCCTCCGAATCCGGGAAAACAGGAGCATTCATAGGACCCAAACGTGTTCTGGCAATGCGCCATCCAATGACAGGGTTTCTCTGCACATTCGTTCAAATCTTAAATGTGTTTTACGATAATCTGACTTGCTATATTATGATTACCTTCAAGTTCACAACTCCAACCGTGGAATCCGGCGTTGCAGTAGCACTGCGCCTTTTTGCCGTCAAAGAGGCACGCGCCGCGGTCCGAGCAAGTCGAGTTGCAGTGACCTTCTAAAAAGATTACTGTAGGACTGGCAATATTGAACGGTTCTAAATCGTCTACATATTTCTTATTAGTCAAGCATAGGATGAAGATACTCTATTGTGTACCAACAAAACCGCGCCGAAAAGAATCCTTTAACTTCTCTTGTAAGAACATTTACCCCCAAAATATTGGCGTCTTTTGAACTCTACATCATATTTAGAATGTGTGTTTTACACTGTTTAACGTCTGTTTGGTTTCTCAAACCGATTTGGCCTCAAAGAAGCGTGTTTACCCAAAGACAAGTTTGGTTTTTTCGGACTCGTAAAAATCGAGAAAATAAAACAAGAAAACAATTCAAACATTCTTACGTTTTTACGGCAAACGAACCATTTTGTTAAAAGTTCATAGAACAGCGAAACTGACTCACCGCAGTAGGGGAAACTCTCGTCGTGCATGGCTGGGTTACTGTAGCAGTCCATCTTGCCGTCACAGAGAATGGACATGTCGTGCATGTGGAGATCCGCGGGGTCCGAGGAGTGCTGGCAGATGACGCTAGACATGTCGAAGTTGACCACAAACATCGGCCGTAGCTCCGGCATAGATTGATTAACAAAGTTCTTCGTTAGACCCTTCGTAAAATTAGCCAGGGTTATAGTAATGGCCACGGAGGCCATTACCCGTCTTAACATGGGACCGCGGTCCATTCGAGTCGGTAAACTGTGGTTCTCGACTCAAACGGGAAAGGATAATCTAAAGAAAAGGCCGGGTTTAGGAGCCGATAAAACGGGATCGTAAACAAAGTTTCAAAGCGTCTCGATTGCTTCCGATACGTAAAACTGTGCGCGAAGAAAGTGGAGACAAGAAAATGATTGCGAAGTGGTGGCAGATGTGCGCGGTAGAGGGAGGAGAGGCGACCGAGGGAATGTGCAGTTTTGACGGCTTTAATGATGGGTTTAGCGAACTGAGCTGCGATCGAAGAAAGGCCTTGAAGAGGGAACGGAGAGGAACTCACTTAATTGAGATCGAATGTTTTCGTTAAGAGGCTTTGAATGGTATGTTTGTCGTGAGAACGGCAATAGATGTGTATTTGCCTAAGAAAGGATTTCAACAGATAAATGTTAAAATAAATCCTAAAGAAAGAGATTTGAAAGTCACAATAAGTTATCATACAAAGTCGACAAACTTCGAGATTAAACGAATTTGGTGATTCCTCATTCACCTCAGACCTATAGAACAACCGTCTGCCGCCTAAGTCGGCACATTCGACTGAATTCCGGGCGGCGCTCTCCGTCGCCAATTAGGGTCAACGACACTTTCACTTCTTTGGGCAGAACTCCACCGTTCTCCGACAAAAGTTCGCTTTTGGCGCTGACGCAAAACAATAGTTGAATTATCTGGTTTCATTGCGAAAGCGGAATGCTCGATCATGAAAGTTGGGTTACGGTATCTTTAAGTGCCCTACAATAACTGAGCTTTTAGTTTCCTTCCGGACACGTCTCTTTCCAGGAACATGAGTCAAGGTCGTTCGCTAAGCTCTTCACTTTCTCCGGCGTTTGTTTTTGATCAAAATCGCTAATTATTCCCGATCTTCTCCGTTTCACTTTTTCTCTTGAAACCGCTGTGGGTGGCGGACTTGGTTTGAGGTCCCAGGCGAGAACCAAGTATCGAGATTGATTGATGTGCGCGTTTATTCAGCCTTGAACCAATTTGTTTAATTAAACTAAACTATGCGAGTGAACGCGTTAAGTCGGTGACACGACCAAAAATGCGAAGAGAAAGTCGGCGAGAGAGTTTGTGGTTTTGGTCTGTGAAACTTTGAGAGAGGCGGGTGAACACAGGAGCTGCCTTCGAAACCCGTCGAGATATGTTGGCGTTATGATCAAAATTTTCCACAAGTTTTAACGAAGTTTTTTACAACAAATGCTTTTGTGCTGCCAAGCAGATTACCAGAAAATGTATTTGAAACAAACTTCGCTGCAATTTCACAAAGTCACAAACACTCAACTACACCAGATTACGGTTTACAACTTTTCCCGATCCGCTGTTTTGTGGCCCAAACATTCTTCGTTCCCATCATCCTCTCCCAACGACCACAGTTCAATGTCGCTCGTCCCTTCTCTCGACAACTGTCCTTCGTCATTTTTCCATCTTTCTGCAAATTCTGCAACGGTTTTCTCGTTCTTTTCTCAATCTCCGTCTCCGAAGGTCGTCGAGCTTCTTTCATTCCATCCGCTAACGACTTCGATTACGAGGTCCTCGTTTTCTCCCGAACCCGCAATATGAAAACCAGTTTTATTCCTCTGTTCACCGTAATCTCATTTACATACACCCTTGAAGAGCAAATACAGTATCCTATTTACATAAGTTGTGAATACCCGATTCACCTAAATCGATCATTTGAAGGCACTCGAAAACAGAAACACGAAAGGAAAACGGAGGAAAAAAACAAAGAAGAACCTATGTACAAAGGCGAATACCCGTGAGCGAGAAAACGAGGACGCGGTGGGTTAGAACGAGTAGACTTTGAGCTCGGCCAAGAGGACGAGGATGAGGAAGATGGCGTAGAGGGCTATGAGGACCAGGGCATACGGCCGACGTACATTAAACCTCTGAATTGGGAGCAGCACAAGGGAAGCGAGGAGCGCCAGCGAGAGGAAAATCAGCATCACTTTTTTGACTGTATCAAGATTGATCTAAAAGCGGTTGGAATATTTAGAGGAAAATTCAGTAAGCTCACGTACCGTTACTTCCTTGCCTTGGGCACACGCAATGAGGAAGGGGAACCCAAAGCCGATAAGCAAATCTTAAAATAAAGTTACACTCAAGCATACAAGCATTGACCGTTTACTGAAGCAAGGTCCTCCGATCGCAGCGGAGATGGCCATTCTTGGAAATCCCTGTCGGGCCACGGAGATGTCGGCTATCAGATCTCCGATAGAGTTGCTCCAAGCGAGAATGGTGAGTCCGAGAACTTCGTGGCTGATGCCCGACATGATTCCGATCATGTTGACCACGTCAACGACCTCCGACGAAACAGCGTAAATCCACGCGACCGACATAATAAATCCCGTGTAGCAGGCGAATTGCTGAAAATTCACATTTAGGATATTCATGAAATCGACGAAAAATGCCTTGTAGTATTTTGGAGTTTTTCCAAATTCGGTAAAAACGACGAGGAGAGCTGCGATTACGACAGAAACCATCAGAGCGTATGCCCAGATTCCAATATCAGCCACCGGAGCTTTTCCGGCCACTGAATAGTACAAAATATTAGTTAAAACGTTGAAAATTAGAATAACTCACGTTGAAAAGCAAAAACAAGGAAAATGGGGCCAGTAAAGCAATGCAGAATGGCGATAGGCTTTGACCATGAAAATTCCGCCAGGGGCGTGGAACATTTGAGGATGAACATAATAGGAGCCTGGAACAATAAAGTTAGATATTTTAAAGCTTCAGAAACAAGATTTTACGCATGCTTTTGGAGCACATTTTGTTGGAAACCCGAAAACTACAATTTACCCAAAAAAAAATGTTTTCAAAAGACGTCAATAAACTGTGATTGGCTTAACGTGTTGCCGAAAACGCTAATCTTCTAGCGCTTTTCAAAAAACGGCTGCGAACAAATTCTCAACTCACCTTAACAATCTGGAATGCTTTTCCCAAAATGGATGCGTCGGCAAACTCTTCGGCGTCGATTGGGTTCAAGTGTTTCAACGAATCGCGAAGAACGCCGTGCCATGTAATGTCCACTTCTGGAGAAGGCGGGAGTTGAGGAACTGGAAAAGATGGGTGTTTTAGTGATAGTAGGTATGCACTTACTGTGAGCTGCAGTGGCCCGAACATCGCTGACGGCCAGGACGTTGTGGTCGTGAGTGACGTAAACGAGCGAAGAATCGGTGGATGTGGTGTCTTCTGCGGGACTCCTCGGCGAATCTTCGTCGTCGTCCTCCCGCACGAAGAATTTTCCATTCTCGACGACGCTGTCGATGTCCCTCACGGACTGCATGCGGCTTCGGATTATGGATTCGCTGGTCTCAAGGATAATGGTAGGAGCGCCCTTCGTCGACATCGTACCATAGTCCTTCTCGTTCTTGTCGGTTTCCATCACGGCAATCGATGTGATTTCTGAAATAAATGGTTTCTACGTCTAATTGGCTGCTTTCCCACTTTCCGAGACTAAATTCTAAGAAGTAATAACTTACGACTCGGGTAGATTGACCTTCTCCTCCTTTCCAGTTTTTCCTTGCGCTTCGCGCTCTGCCTCACAAAGCGTCCGATGATCACCGTAAGCGCGTAAAATATGTATATCACAATGAATCCTATCGGTTCCCAAATCAGCATCTGCTTCCCTTCTCCATACAAAAACACAAGTATTGTCCATGCCACAGCCGCTAGATAAAAAATGATATCCCTCATGATGGGTCTTCGCATCACGTGGAAAGGTTTTGCAAGAACGATCGAAGCAACCACGATGGTCGTGACAAAGATTCCACCGCCGAGCAGTTCTCCAACGGCGAGACCCGCCTTTGGTTGCTTCACGGAGATGACCGAAGCAAGAGAACTAAAGATGTCGGGAGCACCATTTCCAAAGGCCATGAAGGTGACTCCGGCGATGTTCTGAGAAATCTTGAGGTGGTCAATGATGGCGGAGACGTTGGTCGAGAAGAAATCGTCGGCGGCCGCGGTGATCAGCAGGAAGAGAAACGCGAGGAACACGACAGCGCCGAAGATTGTGAGCCCACGCTCCACCGAGCTTGGTTGGCATATCACGTAGGTGGTCCAGAGGAGGTAGCCACCACCTTCGCAAGCGTCGCTGTTAGCCCGGACATACACGCAATCTACAAAACATTTGGTAAGTCACTGGGATTGTTGTAGATCTAACCGTCTTTGTAGTTTTTGAACAAAACGCTGCATACTTCGTCATCACTTTGGGTTGTCGCGTTGGAGGCGATTGCCGTTGCGATGCCGGCCAGCAAGGTTATTGCTATGGCATTAACCATCTCAAACTGGAAAAACATTAATGATCGTTTGCAAAATTTAAAGGACAAAGTAGCTCGATGAAACAAACAAATACCATTTAACTAGAACCAAACTCATAGAACATTAACCTCGTTTATATTTAAAAACCAAATTAAACTAAGGAGAATTTTACACTCAACTGATTTTTTATCAAAAAATAGCTTAGCTGAAATTCTTTTTACATTCCCGGACGTCAGGAGGAAAGATATCAATAGCCTTACGTCCTGCGAAGTCTCTTGCCCTTTGGGTTATCAGGCTGAGTTTTGGTCGGTCTTCACCCAGCCGCCCTTCGGGCTCCGCCGCTTTCCAACACAAACGAACAAGTGAAACGCGCAAACTCGTCGCATGCTTCCGATTCGCCGCTTTTGTATTCCTTCGATAAGACTTTGATGATAAGCAGCCGAAGGCGCAGAGGATTCGCCACCGAAAAGCCGCGTGATAAGCACCCGGGGGCTTTGCTACATTTCGGCTACCTACGTAAGGAGCCCAAAAAACGGCTTAGGGTAGACAGATCACCGCCAACCTCCAAGATCAGGGACATTTTAATCTGATCAGCCATTGAAAGAGGCATTTTTTAGTAATTTACGGCCTTACAATTCTGCACAGTATGTGCAGTTCTACTCACAGACAGATCAAACGTAAAGTCAAATTTAAAAAAAAAACTTAAATACTGGATGCACTGGTCTTGAAAGCAATACATTAGTGATAGAATCTACTAGAGCAAACTCAAGACTACAAAATTAATCTGCAGACCCATAAATCTACGAGTACGTACGCAAAGTTTAAGTAAACACGGTCTGCAACTGTTTTTTGCGATAACCAATAATCACAAGACGTCGATGGATAAAGGAGGAGTGGTGATGTCAAACCGGGTTTAAAGGATTCACGTGTTGCCCAGCAGTGATACGGTATGTATGAACTGCGAAAAACAGGTTGTGGGCAGCGATGGACGGACTACAGTGGAAAAACAGCGAAATTTTTAAATACTAAAGTTTAGAGAATATTCAAAATGAGATCGCGAGAAAAGCTTTTTTATCGCGAGCCTCAGATATTCAAATTTAGAAGAAATCAACGCAATAGTCTGCAAGGACATTCCCTCTGCCACCACAATTATCGCACAAAATCAAGGGGGCCGCGCGCCCTATTGCGCGAAAATTCGTTTTTTAAATCAGATCTGTTCGGTGCTGCGCGCCTCACAATACTCATTTTGTAATTGACTCGGCGCTGCGCTCCTCGATGACGCGATTTTTCGGCTAAAAGAACACTTGGCGCTTGATCTCAAAAAAATCACCATTGCGTTTTCTGCCTCAAAATTCTCTCTGGTGCTTGTCCACCGACGCTCAAAACACCGCGTCGTCGCTCGCCGCACACGAAGGTGCGACAAACCACAATTGCAAAACTACTGTACATCGCCCTCGCCAATCAGGGAGCGACATGATTTCGTGACGGACGGACGACATGTCTGCATCGTTCTCCTTTATTTACAGGGTGGCCCTGAAAAAAAGGGTCTGGAATGAGCGGGTGCCGGGTGTCTGGAGCGACGCATTCGGAGCGCATGCGCTGCAAGCGAACCGGTCAGAATTCTGTTCGGATTTGGGTGGAAATCGGAGGAAAATCGAGCGAAATTCATCGCTTTTCTTCCTGATTACTCCCGCAACTAATTTGGCCTCTAAAATGTGTGGAAATAAGGCAAAAACAGACCAAAAAATTGTCAAGAACAGCGCAAAATTTTGCCAAAAGCGGAAACGATGAACCTAGTAAGGGTTGCGGGAAGAATCACGAAGAAACGCGCTGAATCTCGCAGAATTTTTTTTTCAATTGCCACCCAAATCCGGACGGAATTCCGACCGGTTCGCTTGCAGCGCATGCGCTCCGAATGCGTCGCTCCAGACACTCGGCACCCGTTCATTCCAGACCCTTTTTTTCTGGGCCACCCTGTAATAGAGGGGTTTTCGATCGAAAAGATTCCAAAAAACCTCGAACAAAGCACAACACGGTCATTCATGCGTCGACGAGGTTGCCGTCATTCAGAACTCGACAGACGCAGATTTCGCCAAAAACAAGAAATTCGGAGAAAAACAACAGACGTGGTAAGAAGTGCGAAGATTAATAAATCTGAAGTTTTTTGGTTTGAAGCTTAGGTTATAGAACGATAAGTTTGGTGAAATTCCAGAGCGAAAGATTATAGGCAAACAAAATAAAATCCATACAAAACAAATAGCGCACGTCTTTTTATTTACTTCGAGCTTTTTTCAGTTTTTAAATTACCAAAACACGTCATAACAAGACGACTGTGTTTTCATGAATACGACAAGTTTTCATAAGAATCTTTATAGACGCGAAAAATTGTTTGTGCGTACTAAACAGTTTAAAAACTTTTTGAATCTATTTTGTAGCAATGTGTTTTTCTGTTCATTGCCTTGTCCACAATGTGGACAATGTAATGATTGGTGCAAGATCGGCTAACCCGGATTAACGAAGTGGCATATACGAGATGGGATTACGGTACTACGATCAAACCAAACGCGCTCAAAAACATTTGAAAATAAAACATTTTGAAACAAAACGCTTGTGATAAAACTGAATAAACACGGAGTTTGTTTCTCCGAGGGTCGATGGAGCCTCTCGCGGCTGGTGATAAGCGCGAAGACGAGTGGAGCGCGGCCGAAATGGAAACAAACGAGAGGCGACTTTTGGGATGTTTGGGAAGAGCGGGTGCGGCGGCGATTTGGAGGTTCGCCGCCATCCGGAAAGCCGATTAAGTGGGGGAGGGAGTCGGTTTACATGCCAGGCGCACCCGGGCGAGATCGACTCGATCAGAGAGGGGGAGGAGAAAAGTTTCAAAAGGTTGGAACCGCTCGGCAAATATTTAAATCACGGATACAGAGGCGAGATTTATGTGGGCAGCCGAGACGGTCGAACTGATCGATCGCACTGCCAAAAAACGTTATCGCCGTGGCGGAAATAATTTAAGAGTTTGCGGGTGCTGCATGGAGAAGAAACGAAATTTTGATGAGCTAAAGGAAACGGATAAATTAGAGGGTTTTAAGGTGTTTGCGGCTTTAACTAGTGATACAAATGTGAAAGTAAATACATAACTTAAAGTCGAATCCAAAAAGGTTCACAGTCTACAATGTATATATAAAAATAGCGAGAAAGACGGAAGACCTTTTCGTTTGCATCTGTTGGGGAACCGCCACGGAATTCATTTCGATCCTTTCAATCACTGGGGAAACCGGAGCGAACAACATCCAATTTGGATGCCTTTCAGGGACCACAATGATCACTGCTTAGAAAACTTGCTCAATAAATGGTGAATTCTATTCCTCGAAACTCAAATTTAAAAGCATGGCCTTGTTTTTCAAAAACCACAAAAACCCAAAATCCAAAAACCACAATACCAATCACATGTAAACGTTTCACGGTCGAGTAATTCAGAATTCCTGAATACAGCAACGGACTAATGAACACGCAAAAACAATTAAAAGCAAATAGCAATCAAAATTTAGATTGAAAACGGAGTCATTTTGTTCTTTCGTACATCATTCTCAATTCTACCTTTTATCCCCTCTATTAAACTTTTAAAAGGCAGAACGAACGGGTTTGTCTGTACGCGTGCATGTGTGTGCAAAGGGTCAGGCTGTTTCAGACAATTTTGCGTGTGTGCAAGCAACGGAAGCGACAGAGGTGGCACTGCATTCGTTTTCGGGTGATTCGTGTGATTGTCATTCTGTTTGAAGCTATTCTCCTTTCTCATCTTTAACTCGACTCGCTGCTTCAGAATCATCGTTACTATAATGGAAAACACTACGAAGGCTGACAAAGCCGCTGAGAAGAACATCGCCGGAGCTGCGAAGAAGGTCGCCGACCAAGCCGCCGAGAGGACCTCTACCGAAGCTGCCCGCGAGCAGATGCACAAGAGTGCGGAGGACGTCCGGGAGGGTTGTGTGCTTCAGCAGAGGAAAGGCGAAAGCCCTCTGCAATCTCAGCGAGGGGAGGTATAGGTCCCTTGCAAAGTCCTGTTTCGGCAGGCATTTGTCCAAGCCCTACTTTCGTAGGCAACCGAGAAAGTCCTGCTTCGACAGGCACCAGAGAAATTCCTGTTTCCGTAGGTATACGTCAAGGTCATGGAGAGCATCAGCAGTAGCCCGTGTCCTTTTCGAAATGCTCGACTTCGCTTAAAACGACAAAACGAGACTCCAGAGGAAGCGACGGAACGTAAGCGAAGGCGAAATGAGCAAGATCGAGTTCGCAGAGCTGCTCAACGTCAGTCGGAAGACAGCGCCACTGCATTAGCGTTAGCGGAGCGTTTGGAACAAGAAAGAGAACGAATTGCGGCGCGAAGATCTGAAGAGTCTGTTGAAGACCGTAGGGCGCGTCATGAACCAGATCGACTTCGATCACAAATTCGTCGATCTGAGGAAGATGCTCAAATTCAAAATGAACGCTTGTAAAATCTGCAAAGTATGCAAGCGGCATGACGCGAAGACGAAACGCTCTGCCTTGCAAGACGCGTTAGGGCAGTTGATGCTCATGATATCGGCTCCTTCGACGTGGCTTGCACGGCGTGTGGCGCTTTGCATTTTGCCTGTGAAAAGATTTCTCGAAATCGCAGAACGTTCAATGACTGCTGCTCACTTGGCAAAGTCAGTCTTAACATGACCAAATTTCGAAAATTTCCGGACTATTTGAGAAGATTGTTTATGTGAGAGCATCCAGACAAGAGAGGGTGGAAGAGGGTGTTCCACGAGAACAGCAGGCAGTACAATGGCATGCTTGGATTTGTGTTTGTTAATGCGAAAAATGAGCATCTTTTTAGCAGCGGACCGTATGTGTACAAGATCCAGGGACAGATTCATCACGTTGTGAATTTGGTCGCAATCAGTGATGGAGGTGTTAACTCCCGTTATTCTTACTGTTCATTATGGATACGAATGAAGCTGAACCACGGCAGATCGAGCAATTGATCGTAATCTAATGTTTGATATGGAAACGCGTAAAAACGGAAAATAGAGTACGAGTAACGTTTGCACGCGTTTCGCCGTCGACGCGGACCGGTCGGTTTTGCAACCGCGTTAGCGCTTAAATTGGAACCGCAAACGCTGAATTGGCCACATTTGCGGGTGTTTTGGGACTCAATCGAATATGCACAAAATTTGGAACCAAATAATATATGATTTGCAGTATTTCGGAAAAATTTATGAAACTGCGTAGGTACGCTTATGCCTCTTTGGAGGCGCGAAGCGCCGACCCAGAACGCATTTTAAAACTGAAACCTCGCGCAATAGCGCGCGCGGCCCCGTTATTTATTTAAAATTCTTAGAGTCACACGTTGTCACTCCGTGAGTATGAATACTATCGAATCGGTATACGCCAACATTTGCACAATAAAGCAAATATGCAACCGTCAACATCCTCAGAGATAACCTTCGATCAACAGTTCGCGCGTCAAAACAACACATAGCTTTTCTGCAGTAATTCTTTGCTACCCTACAGAACTGAGGACTCAAGCGCTCTTTTATCTGAGGGCACACACTAATTCGTCACTATTTGCGGAATTCAAAAATCAAAAGTGGACCGACTCTGGCGACTTGGACCTCTCTTGGCCCCAGTTCTTTTTGAAGCGTTTTAAAAACTCAAAGATAGGGAGTGATGACGCAATCCTGGATGAGTGACGTCAGGGAGACCGATTTAGAGAGAAAAAGGTTGGAAATGCTCTCGAAATGGGCGAAAACGTTCAAAATTAAGCAGGTGCACGGAAGAAGCCGGGAGAAGGAGCCGAATAAAATGATTGCGATAAAAAGAATCGATTGTTCTCCGGTGGAGCGGGCGATAAGGCAGAGAGCGGAGGTCCTTTTTGTACTCTGATAGAAGCAGCCGAGTTTACATGGAACAGGGAAGAACGGACGGATTGTGGTTCTTGCACTCAGTTGGTCCGCAACTGAGTGGATTTGGATTGGTGCAAAATGTTGGATGAAATCAGTTTTCAAATATTTTACAAGAACAATCTTATTTTTGATAAAATTTGTCCAGTTTGGTATTGATAAATCCTTGACACTGAACAACTGACTGCAATAATAGTGATTATGAACAACTCTGGAAAGTATTCTTGCTATCGCTACTGCTTTCTTAAATAGTACGTTTATCAAAGTGCTGCTTTAAGATACAAGTTTACATCACATTCGAAATCAAATCGCTCAGATTTCCTCACCAAAGTTCACAAATCGCTGATTTCCGCTCGGATTTTGCATATTTCGAATCGGGCAACACTCAAAGAGACCACACATCAACGCTTAAAAGGTCTGGGTACACATGCAACAAGGGAGCACCGTCTGTTAAGTGATCACGCGTTCAGAACACGCGGATTACTCACTGAATAAACGGGATTACGGTAGCGAGAGACTTTCTTTCTGGAAAAGAGCAAATGAAGTTCAACGGGGGCTGGTGAGACAAGCTAGGAATCAACAAAAAACCACAAAATCTGAAATTCCGATTTTTTCGTAATCTACGAAAGAGCCCAGACTACGCGATCTTTCTTTTATCTGACATTTTCTGGATGCAACCAGGAAGAACCAACAATCAGCGAAGAAAAAAAATTATTTCAAAACGCTACAAACAATGAACGGCGCCGGAGTTCCTCCTCGCATATTGTTTAGCTTTACGCCAACATTTATCACTCCAGAAGTCCTTGTTGCGAAAGAGTCACTGGACGCCGAAAAACGACCCTAAAACGTAGAACTTTCGTTCGGAGCATGTGGCGAGAAACCGGAAGTGAATCTTCGAAAGAAAGTTGAGGAACGGAAAGAAGAATCGTTCACTCTGAACTGATAAGAATGACAGAGTATTTTCGGCACAACTCCGAATTTTTACATGAAGTTCGCTCTTCTGCATTCAACTAAAACGGTGAACTGTCATTACGACATTCATCGGCTGAAAATGAGTTGCATGGCCTGCTAGGTGGAGTATTCACAGTCCAAATCCTCGCAATCTATGCATTTGCTTTTTCTTGCAAACCCTTCTTCGTCTAACGTACAAGGTATAAAAGGTTGAAAACCTTTATACAAGGTATAAAAGGTTTTCAACCTTTTATACCTTGTATACCTATTCATAGGAGTGTTCGGAATTTTCTCAGGGCCTACCGTTGAGCGTTTCAATGCTAAACAACCTTGTGGTTCGAACTGAAGGGTGGATTTTGCGTTTGGGGCTATTGCTGTGAGTTGAGCGTAGAATTTGAAGCATTGCAGACGTTAAATAGGTTGCGGGCTCATCTAATTAGCGGTCGTGAATAAACCGCTTCCAAGGATTTCCGGGCGGAACCGCCACCAAACGCGAACAGCTATGGGACCAAACGGCCACCGAACAGAACCGCCACAGGATACAAGCGCCACTGGACGGAACCGCCAAAATCTGCGGCAACTTACTCTGTCTGCCAAGCCTGGCTGACCCAGCCTACACACCCCGCTTTTTGTGAAACTGTCGCTCCCAGCCTACTATCTCCGCTACCAGGCGGCTTCGCCGCGAAAACCACATTGAAAAATGTCCAAAACTAAGTTGCTCCAGGAGGTCAGCCCCAGCCTACTATCCCCACTGTTTGAAAGAGGCAGCCTCGAACCTACTATCCCCGTTGCTAGGCGCCTTCGGCGCGTAAACCATAGGTATTTGCCTGCGGCAGCTTATAAGCCTAAGATGCTCCAAATGACCCGCCCCAACCCCGCTGTTTTGAAAGTTATTTTTTAAGTATCTTAGCACAGAAACACAAAACCTAATTTATGTTTTTAGAGCTTCAAAAAATTCTTTACTATAACCTTTAATAAAAAATGCGGCGACGCTTTTGTCGATAACGATTACTATTAATAAGCGATCGCATTGTTCTGATGGTCATAGCAAACAGCGGTTATATTTGTGACGGTCCTCTCGACACTCTAACTGCAACCAACGGAAATGGCGGCTAAGCCGGTGGCGGTTGGCGTTTAGTGGCGGTTCCGTCGACCGTTTCCACGTCTACGTCACATTTCCTAAGAAACAGCCAACAACAATCATCTGAACTGTCGGTTGTACGACAATTGCGTAACTCCCTATTTGAAAACGACAAATGGGGTAACACGACAATTGGGTAATCTACTATGCTGGTGGTTTTACTCTTTATGCTTCTTTTTATCTTTCAAAAACTCGTTTGTACGGTTATAGGGCATTTGAGTAACGGGACATTTGAGTGCCGTTCGCTGTGGGTGGTCCATTTATTGCGCCGATCTTCCCCACCAAAAAATTCAAACCGTTTTTCGTCCTTCCGCAATGTGCCTTAGGTGCGGGATCCATAATTGGACTTAATAAGCCTAAGCCTGTAAGAAGTACTAAGCCAGCCAGAAGTGCAATAATAAAAATGTTCAAGCCTAAGATGCTCCAAGACCCAGCCTAATATTTCCGCTGTTTGAAAGAGGCAACCTCAAACCTACACACACACACACACCCGCTGCCAGGCGGCTTCGCCGCGAAATTCTCATTGGTTCGGTAGTCGGTATGTCCCGGTACTCAAATGTCCTATAACCGTACAAACGAGTTCTCGAAAGATAAAAAGAAGCATAAAGACTAAAACCACCAGCATAGTAGGTTACCCAATTGCCGAACTGTTTTGTGATCACCATTTCTAACTCTCCAACCCAAACGTCTTCTTCAGACTCGTGTGCTTCTCCAAAAATGTTTGAAACACGAATTCGATTTTGTCTCGCCCGCGTCAGCCAAGTCGGGTCTTGCCGCGATTCTCCTGTCTCTGACACATTCTTCCAGAACATGCGTCACTCGCTGTCTGAGACGGCGCCGACGATTTCCGGCCGCCGCGCTTCTGACCGTCGCGGATGGTGTGAGGACGCTATTGGGGCGTGAGGGAACGCAAGCTCGATTCGGATTAATCCGCTTCGCAAATCGATTAATAATGCTCTTCGTTCTCCGGTTTCGCATTTCATTCGCTTGTATATTGTATAGTCGCAGTTCCGCCCACCACAATTCCGTTCTCGATTTCGATTGTACGCGAACTTCTCTTGCGCGGCCCTGACCGAAATTTAGATCTCGTTCGCGTTATTGTTCGAGCTATTTCCGTTACCAGGCTAAGTCGCCGTGTCATGCTGCCGTAGCGACGATTTCATTCGATTACTCAATATGTTTGACGCGGTTTGCGTTTGTTGTTGAACGGGAAGCGAGTTTTTACTCCATTTATGTTGTTTTCAGTATGAACCTTAGGCAGCCTCTGTGGTTGTTGGCATTTATTGCCGTAAGCTGCGTTTTCGCCAACGACGAAGATGCGGAGAAGGAATTCGTTCCCTTGAAGTTCGCGTCGCCCAAGGTCGCTTCGAAAGATATTTATCTGGCTGAAGATTTTGCGGATCAAAGCGTTCTCGGGAAGAAATGGCTGAAATCTACTGCAAAGAAGGAAGGCGTCGAAGAAGCCATCTCCAAGTACGACGGAGAATGGGCCGTCGGAGCTCCCCAGAAGGTTGTCATCGAAGGTGATAACGGGCTGGTCGTCAAGTCGAAGGCTAAGCACCACGCCATCGCTTCGAAGTTCGTCAAGCCTTTCTACTTCAGTGAGAACAAGCCTCTCGTTGTGCAGTACGAAGTGAAGTACCAAGAAGGCCAGGAATGCGGTGGTGGATACCTCAAGTTGCTGTCGCTCGGAGCTGAGAAGAGCATCGAAAGCTTCAACGACAAGACTCCCTACACGATCATGTTCGGACCCGACAAATGTGGTGCTTCCGCCAAGGTGCATCTTATCGTTCGCTTCACCAACCCAATCAATAAGACCACTTATGTAAGATCACCGCCTTTCCATATACTTGAATTGCATTGCGTTTTAGGAGCATCACGCCGCTCAGCCCACTGGAGGAGTTTCGAAGTATTTCGATGATCACGCCACTCATCTCTACACGTTGGTTATTCGTCACGACGAAACCTTCACCGTTTCTGTGGACAACTACGCCATCATGAGTGGATCACTCTTATCGGTAACGTTTGTTATTGAGTTGAACGAAATTCATTTGTGAAAAATTTTAGAACCTCGAGCCTGCGATCACTCCTCCGAAGCAGATTGCTGATCCCACTGATTCGAAGCCTTCTGACTGGGATGACCGCGAAATGATTGTTGACTCTGAAGATAAGAAACCCGAGGACTGGGATGAAAGCCAGCCGAAGGAAGTCGTCGATGAGAGCGCTACCAAGCCCGATGACTGGCTCGAGGAGGAATCCGAGTTGATCCCTGATCCCGAGGCGAA
Source organism: Steinernema carpocapsae (assembly GCA_000757645.3). Classification (NCBI taxonomy): domain Eukaryota; kingdom Metazoa; phylum Nematoda; class Chromadorea; order Rhabditida; family Steinernematidae; genus Steinernema; species Steinernema carpocapsae. The sequence continues at coordinate 3,978,170 of AZBU02000008.1, forward strand.
GAAGCCCGAAGACTGGGACAACGAGATGGACGGCGAGTGGGAAGCCGCTGTCATCTCCAACCCCAAGTGCGAAAGCCGCAGTGGATGTGGACCGTGGAAGAAGCCAATGATTTCCAACCCTCTCTACAAGGGGAAATGGAAACCACGCAAGATCAAGAACCCTGACTACAAAGGAAAATGGGAACCACGCATCATTGAGAACCCACACTACTTTGAGCCTCAGCCGTTCAGCCAGCTGGAACCCATTTCTGCTGTCGGCATTGAGCTGTGGACCATGAGCAACGGCATCGTCTTCGACAACTTGCTCGTCACCGACAAGGAAGAAGTAGCCACTCACTTTTCCCATCAAACCTTTGACGTCAAGGTTGCTCAAGAAAAGGCTTACGAGTCTTACTCCAACCCATCGAAGGGAATCTTTAGCGACTTGGTGGAGGCCACCGAGGAGCGCCCATGGCTCTGGGCTGTGTACGTCCTCGTCATCCTGATTCCAGTCATCGGCCTCTCGATCTTCTGCTTTGGCCGCAAGTCGACTCCGGTTCCTGCCGACTACAAGAAGACCGATGAGCCCCAAGAGGACGTTGAAGAAGAGGTGAGCTTCCGTGAATTGTAGCTTATTAAAACGGGTCGTAAATTATAGATTCCTCGTCTCGTCGGCGATGATGACGAAGAAGAAGTTGCAGATCAAGAGGCCGCGGGTGACACCGGATCGAGCCGCAATTCCCAGGAAGAATTCGAGCACGTTTCCAAGGTCGCCACCGACAGCGCTGAGGACGAAGGCAACGTCAGCGACAAATCTTCGGGATCCACGACGAAGTCTCCCAGCCAGAGGCGCGTTCGCCAACGTCGCGCGGACTAACTTGTTGTAATTATTGGTGGGTGCCGATGTGCTCCTATTTATTGATGTGCTCACTCTTCCCAATTTTCGGTCGAAATTCATGATCTGACTCGTCAATTCTTTTTTTGCCAATTTTGTTGTTGATTGTTTCTTTAATAAAACGTTGTGACTCCTGCACGGCGCGAGCGAACGGCGGTTTGGTCCGCGATCGAATACTGCGGCGTTCCAATCGATAATCGTCGCCCTTTATTCCCTCCGCATCCGATTTCCAGTACTGTTGCTGATGGAGGACAGGCAGCTCCCTCCAGTGGTGCCTTCCGATGACCCGGAAGCTCGCTGCTGTGTCCAAGGATCTCCATCACATTATGTGAAACTCAACGTCGGGGGTTCCTTGTTCCACACGACAGTGGGAACCCTAGTCAAATACGATTCTATGCTGCGTGCGATGTTCTCGGGGCGGCTGGATGTGATGACTGATTCGGACGGATTCGTCCTCATCGACCGAAGCGGAAAGCATTTCCCCGCGATTTTGAACTTCCTCCGCGACGGATCGATTCCGCTGCCGGATTCGCTCCACGAAGTTCGCGAAATCCTTGCTGAAGCGAAATACTACCTTCTACAGGTTTGATCAAACTCGATTAAAGTGATTATTTCCAGATTTAGGAGCTGATAGCGCAATGCCAAGAGTGGATTAATGCCTTCACCTGCACACACGACGAGTTGGCGCTGATCTCGATGCGGAGAGTGCCGACGGTTTCTACCCGAAAGGAGGCAGAGCAGGTCATTGCGGCGACTCGGAAAGTAAGCGAAACTGACTGCAGAGCGTGCTGATGCTTGGGTTATTTTAGCCCTTGATCAAATTCCTCCTTAATCGACATAACAACAAGTACTCGTACACGCCGATGTCCGATGACAATTTGATGAAGAATCTGGAGCTATTTGACCGTCTAGTGATCAAGTTCAGTGAAAGGGCTCTTTTCGTCAAAGGTTTTCTTTCCATTCGACGTAATTTTTAATCGTGGCTTTTAGACACCGGAGCGGACAGTCCTGAAATCTGTCAGTGGACGTTTTATGAAAACGGCGTAAATAAAGCCGAGGTATGAGAGGGTTTCTCGTCGCTATAATAATGTTTTCTTGAATTTATAGATTTCATGCTGCTCGATCGTGTATGCTCCCGAGAAGAAAACGATAAAAGTTGAATTTCCGGAAGCACGAATTTACGAAGAAGCTATGCACGCCGTGGTCCTCTACGAGAGAAACAACTGCTGGCGCTGTGGAGCTCCCACGGTTACTGCTTGCCAGCAGCCCACTTCGACCTCTGGAGGATGCTCATTGATCCCTTCAGCGACCGTTACCTCCGAAGGTCTCGTTTCGCCGGTTTCCTCGGCTACAGTTCGATTCTATGCGGTACGCGAACGCCAACATGAGCTCCATAGATGAGATTTTCAGGCGAACGACTTACTCACTGTCCAAGCGGGCTCGTCCTCCAATGCGCTTAACCCGAGCTCCGCGTTCGCATCGCTCTCGGTCAAAGATCGATCATCGTTGTTCTCATCCTCAAACATTCCCGATGTTCCTGGGCCGAGAATCGCCATTACTCGACCAAACCGCCTTTCGCCATTTGAACCAGCCGACAAATTATCCGACTGAAGCAATAATCTACAGTATTTAAGCGCCCGATTCTTTCTACCTTTGTATAGTCTGCACATCTAGTCATGGCCGTATATCTACTTGAATCGCACGAAATGTTGTATAGTGAACGCATTAAACTCAATAAATTTATTATAACTCGGTTTCGAGTTTCGATAGAGGTTTGCTATACATATTTTAGCTTTTGTCGTATTCATGGAATCTGAAATCGTCTAATTCTATTTCTACCCTCATTGGGACACATGAATCATGCACAAGTGATTCAATTGCGATTGCTACGAATGCGTATGCCTCAGTTCATGGGGAAATGCTCACGGCGGAGGTGTTGAGAGCAGCGTTACGAAGCCAATAAGTTTCCGCCTCTATCGAAGCCGAGGTGTGTTAGATTAAAGGGTTTGTGATGAGATCTTGCACTTAATTTCATGATCTCTGTCAGCCAAATTTCAAGATCCAATCCTCTCATACGCCAAAGCAGTGCCCGATAACTTCACCCAGCAGCGGCTCTCAGGGAACTCGCCAACTCCAAAAATGCGTCACTTGTGATCACAGTCTTCTTTTCCATTGGAATTCTATTTTTGTGTCTTGAAATCGTTTTCTTCTGCACGTCGAACAACGAAGAAGAGTTCAAATACGAATATCATGCAAGTGGATCAGGATGGATTATGTGAGAAAAGATCCCCAGAGAAAAGATCCCAGGAGAAGATCCCTGGTGTCCATTTTCGATTTGGAAATCAGCATTCGTTCTTCAGCGTTTGTGTTGTTTATGCAGCGCAACTTGGGTTGATCGTCGCGCAAAAACAGCTGTTCTCCTTGAAGCGCCTGGGAATTGACTTCCTTTCGCATCTCCTTCAGAAACAGGCCCAACTGCGGATGCTGCGCCGTAAATAAAGTCCGCAGTTGATTATGCCAACCTTCGACCTGGGTTGGTTGTTCTGGGGCCGTCGTTCTCATACTGTTCCCAGATGGAACGTGAGGGAACCCAGTAGCTGCGAATGTATTCCGCAATGGTAGCAATCAGGCACGACTCAGTTTCGTTGCTTTCATCCGGAATGTTGTTTTCCAGCTCTGGATACCAGCGATCCGTAAATGCCGCACGAGGAAGTAGAGCGCTGCCGATAAACGTCCGAATCCAGTCGTAGAAACCACACTGATCTTGGTTGACGTAGACATCGCGGAGACCCTTTACCTTCACGTTGTCCATGATGTTGGCAAAGTGAAAGTAGCAAGACGTCACTTGGGACTTCGGAAACACTTCTCGGCAGGCGTTCATAGCAGCAACCTCCATACCGAAGTGGAATCGTTTGGGAGTTTCACCATTCTGTTACACTGTAAGTGGCCGACCACTTTCTTAGCAAAACAGGGGGATCTTTTCTCTCTGGATCTTTTCTCCCGGGATCTTTTCTCCAACAACGCCACCACCCACGGCATACAAGGCACGTTTTACTGTTTCTTTATAATGTGCTCCTCTTTATCATCCATTTTCAGTTTACCTTCAATAGAAAATTTGCACCTTCCAAGCGAATTCCGAATCTTTGCATCCGCATGGTTCTATTGACTGTTACTTGGATGGGTGGCAAAAACTCTTTCTTGGGCAAAATATACATTGTAGTAGGAGTCATCTGCATGCTCTCGGGATTTGTTATCACCTTTGTCTATTTTAAATTTCGTGTTGGCCCTGAACATTTCAGAAACTTGGATGATTAAAACATGCATTTCCACAAATCGCTTCATCAACAGATTTTGATCATTGTCCCCAGAGTACCCCAGAGTCCGATCGGAGCATCTTCGAATCGAGTTCTGCGGAGGATCGCGGTCACGCGCTGGATATCCTTTGTCGTTCTCCAAGTCTCCTCAAGGTAACGGACGAGGGGACCCTGTTGGGAATCAGCAACACGAAAAGTCCCCTTTTCATCAAAGAACGTTTCGGGGAACGTGCAAATCGGTTCAGAATTCTGTAAGAGAAGAGTGCTGTAGTCCAGGAACGCTTTGGCAAACAGACCCATTTCGTTTCGATCAGAACGTCCTGGAAAATATCAAAGATTCGGTACATTTCCCCAGCGTCCGGATGCCTCCGCGCCACAAAGTCGGAGAGCAAACTGGACACTTTTTGGGTTTTTTCGGCCGGAGTGCAATTATTCATCTGCATCAGGGTTCGAGCCACTTCGTTTCGGAGATCTGGAAACACGGAGCGGGCACTTCTCTTGACGATGGGGCATCTCAAGGTGTTGTCAAGGTCTCGCAGGAGGGGGAAAGCGCCATTTCGTTTTTGAGAAACGCAAGACAATGCCAGGTGCGCCTCACAAACGTGTTCCTACAAGCACAGAGGGGAATGCTGCAATCCACGACATGATTACTCACAAAGGCTGCCAAGTTTTTCAAGTCAACAACGGAGAAGGCGTCGTCCAGGCGCCGCTCGGAAGTCGAATCTCCACGAGGGCACTCGAGGCGACGAAGGCACAGGAGCAGCGGATCTTCTCGGATACATTCAAAGGTCTTTTCGACAGAGAACGCAAATTCGCGGAAGGGATAAGCCGGAGAGGAACGCGCGATATGCCGAAGAAAGGCCAACAGCCTGCAATGGTGCTTCCTGGACCCTCCGCATTCGGTGATCAGCTGCCGAAACTTTGACGCTTTTTGAGCTAGGGTTAAGCGGACGAGGTCAAAGTAGGTTCCCCAGGAACCAAGTTTTGTCGATAAAGGGAGAGAATCACCGATTGAGATACGAATCCGATCGAGCTTCTCGACTGGAGAAAGTCCTTGCGAAGCGATGAATCGAGCGACCGTTTGGGATACGACGGAGACGTCCTGGACAACCTACAAAAGTCGGTTTGAAATTCCAAGCGAAAGTAAGCTACCACCTTCAGAGCATCAAGAAGAGGGTTTCTGCCTTGTTGATCAACTTTGAGAAGGTCGAAAGCGGAACGCTGGAGTTCTTGTTCGGAGCGCATGTTCTGGGAATCTGAAAATCAAATTATGTGAAAGGAATAACAATAATAGAACTCACGGCATGTTGAGCAAAAGGCGATGAAGAGGGCCAAGTTTACGAGGACCGGTCGGGGCATGACTGGCCTTAAAGGAAAATATAAGTAATTGAAAAATTACTATATAATCAATGTGCTCAAGATAACCACCACGGTGAAAACAAACACGGATGGTACAGTGAGGTGAACGAATAAATACTGCAAAATTGACAAAAAAACATGCAAAGTTGAATGATGCGTAGTTCTTTCACACATCCACAAAGCCATAAAATAGAAATAGTGTACGAAAGCATTCAATTTGAATGGCAATCTTCCCTCTCTGGTTCAACTCAAAAGTTTCGCAAAGCAGCCAAAGTGGATCAAACACCCAGCTGTCACTAACATTAAGAAACAAACCAATACCGCATTTACTCTGACTTTTGCCCTCCCGAAGCAATAAATAGCCCTCGTAAACTCAAGAGAACTTTAGCCGATTTTCAAGAAAATGGGGAAGCGCCGCTAAAAGCCCATTCACAGCAGCCTCAATGATACCATCTGCGCCGAGTCGTCTTCCTAAACCGCAACTCCTCCTTCCCTCATTCAACCATTCATACATTTATTCTTTAGAAATATTGACACTGTAAGCACACACGTGCTGAAGAGAAAGCTCTGAACGACCCGTAGAAGCGAAGAGAAGGAATCTAATGGATAACGTTAAGTGATGGAGACTGCGGTAGTTCGTCGGCGATTAAACTGATGGTGAATGCCTAAAGAGATTGAAAGAAACCAAATGAAAACATCCCAGAACACTCACCGCTTCGGTATTTCCGTCATCCGTGTGCACGCTGTATTGGCAGTCTTCGCGTTCCTCGCAGGAAAGACTCCGGCGCCTGCACTCACGCTCGTACACTTCGCCATTCACGGCGGGACATTGTCGAATCTTACAACATTGACGTTGGATCGCCAGCGTCTTCAAAGCGGCTTTTTTGAGATAATTCTGCAATAGAAAGTACCATTAGATCCGACTTATAGATTCAGAAGCTGACCTCAGTGTAATGAGCCAGCATCAGCGAAGTGATCTGGCACCTTTCGAGGTGCAATGCGGGAAAGTTGCCTTTGGTACTTAAACGAGCCAAGGTGACGTCGCTTACGCGCAGAACCTTTGGTCGCGTGGTAAAGGCGAACTTCGGCGACGAAATCTCGATACTTCGGACTTTGGAAGCATCCAAATAACTCATGAAGTGGTCATTGACTGACTCAGCACGGAGTCCTGTTAAGGATCGAAGCTGTAGGGTTTCGAGGTTTGGAGCGGTAAGAGCGAAGAACTTCTCGAATATTGAGTGGGAAACTTGGGAAACGTCGATGCCCTCAAACACTAGCGAGATGGGCGCGAAGTTCGGCGAAACGAAAAAGTGACGCGTGAAGAATAAAAGAAGGTCGTTGGATAAGGCGACATTCTAAAATAAAACAATGTTTAGTCGGCACAGGAAGCTTTGTCATACCTTTAAAATGATCCTCTGAATCTCGAACTGCCGAAAACTGAATTCGAGCGACGTAAGGGCAACGTGTCGGAGCTGCTGGGCGGAAAGCATCAACGACCTGGACTTGGCGGTTCCATAAACACACCAGCGGAGTTCTACGGCGCCCTTTCCAGCCGCTCTTACCACAAACCTGCTCACGGTCCGAGAGCCCAGCGTGTTGGTGACATACTTCGTGTTGTCTATCACTCGGTGCCATCTTCTGTTGACAACGCGCGCGTTTCTTAGATCGGTGCCTTCAAGGTTTGTAAAAATCTTCGCCAAGATTTCATTCGGGAGATTCACCTAAACGTTTTTAATTAACGTTTAAATTACATGGGTTATGATTACTCACGTGAGATTGCAATCCTTCACCTTGATCGGGATTCCAATTCGCGTTTCGTCGGCGAATCGTCGAGACACACTTCTTTATAAGCGAAGAAGAGCCACTTCTTTGTCCGTCGTCCATTTGAGCCTTCCTGAAAAAAATTTTTTGATCAATTGAAAGCGTTTTCTGGACCCCGTTACAAAAACAAGGCTATTTCATACGATGTTTGATGCGCCGGGATGAAACGGCCCACCTCGAAATTTATAATCTTCAAAACTCACTTGAAAATGCGCCGGAAGTCAAGCGCCTTCGACGATTCGTTTGCCGGAAACGAGAGCTGGCGCTGGCGGAAGGCTTTTTTCGCGGCTTCGACGCCGCTGACAGGTGATTCGGGGAGATTGGGAGCCATTGGAAAATTACAATCTGCTGTCAGCGACTGAGAGCCGCCGATGGAAATATAAGAAAGGACGAGACTAGGACCTCCCACCAGAGGCGCAATCTATAGAGGCGTCTCTGTGATCTGAAGCACGTGAACCATTAGGACGTTCACGTGAACGAGGAAGCAGAACATCGAACACTCCGAATCGATGACGGAGAACGCAACGAGAGAAAGAAACGGAGAAGAGCGGCGAGCAAGAGGAGGCCGCAGACGGCGAGCGCGCGACGAGAGTTGTTTTTATTACGGTCCCTGTAGTCACTCTGAACTATGTGATTGTGAAAACAGTTCGCCATTATTTAGGCTCTCAGTTTACGTCAAATTTTGTGCTTTTTCCAAGTTTGTCTTCAAAGGAACAACGATCACAGTTTCAGGTAATGGGCGGTCAATTGGGAATTTCTAGAAGAAATTTCGCTGCAGAATTCACATGAAGTGCAACTGAATATCACAACAACAGACGCAAAGAGAGAAACCGTGCAGACGCGAAGAATTCAAGAAACAATTACAAAAACAAAGTTGATCAACAGAAAAACGCGAAGATCTTGTGAAAGGCGTTAAAAAACGGAAGTTCACTTCCTCAAACTTCAAACTAAACGAAACCAAAGTTAACTGCAAATTTTGATCCGAGAACTTTCTTAACCTCTATTGCAGAAGTCCGCCGATTAATGACGTAATGAGCAGTTTATCATCGCCATGTCACCCGTTTCTCGAAAATATTTGCTTCCGTCAGCCTCGATTTCACGTGATTGAACAGATCTTGAAAAGAAATTTCCTAAGGTTTTCCTTAAAGTAAACGTGATTGACAATTAATTACAACTATCGTATCAAAATAAATTACATTCTTATATTTTCACGTAGACAATTCAACTCTGTCAATCCCTCACAAATATTCTCTTACACAAGTATTCAGACGTGCTCGTAACTGGTCTCGTCTGCTTCTGTTTGTCTGCAAGAACCGCTTGCGTGGCGCCCGTCGATCACCTCCGATTCTAAAAAAAGACCCGCGCTGTGCTTCCCGGTGTTTCCCGTCGACCCAGCCACCGACTTCACGTGAACGCGCAGCCTTGATACGACTTTTAAAAGTCATTCCTAAGAGGGTGGACAAAGAACATTGACATTCTGGCGACTGTTTTTAAGATCAATGATGTAGTGTGAGGAACGAGATCCTTCCCCTGGCTAAGTCAGCCGTTGTTTTCTGCTTTTCGAATTGCGATCACGTGCGCGCCAACTGCTGCACATAGTCCAATGGTTCTCACAAAGGACGCTACCAAATGACGCCGGATCTTTCGGAATCCTGTTTTGACAGGACGAAAAAAGAAAAAGTACACCTCGAACTTTGCCACTTTACAGCGCCTACGTGGGAAAAGCTGCTCGCAAGATGACAAACTTTATTAGGTCGTAAACAAGATAGTTTTGATTTGTTTACAGCTAAAAAAGTGCGCCGGTGATAAGAATTTTGATGCTCATGGAGTGGTTATCAATAGGCAGTGCAAAAAATAGCACCCAGTGAATGCACCAATTCGTAACAGTCAGCTCGATAAGTCGAAGCTCAGATCCTGATCTTTGAAATCCGAGTGTTATTTCTGACGTTAATAAAAGTGAGAGATTGTTAAAACAACCACAGAAAGCGTTTTCTGATCCACTGGTAATAAAAACAACCACCACTACAAAAGTCAGTTACAGAATATTGTCCTCTAGACCTTCACCAACATAACAAAAAAAGTCGTTAGAAGTTGAAAATTGATTAAAACAAAATTAATTTAAAAACGTCCAAACAGATTTCTAAGCAAGAAGTTTTTCTAAGCAAGAACTTTGAGGATATACTCGATCCTCAAAGCCAATACTTCCGCGTTTTTCATCAATAAAATTTTCTTTTTTGACGTAAACGGGGTTATTTGCATTTGTGATTCAAAACGACTTCTGCCACAGTTTGCATTACATTTATTCAAGATGGAAATTCCTTACTCTTTTCAAGTAACTCAGCAAAACATTTGACGATTCAATCCGGAATCTCGAACTCAAGCTACATTTCTAATCCTTCCGACCTCTCCGCCTAGTTTCTTCCGTCGGCAGGTGTTTTTCCGCGATCCAGAATTGGATGTTGTCCATCCGTCACAATCCTCTCAACAAAAGGATTTTCCAATTCGAGCGCCGTTCGCTTCTTAAGCCGCCGCTTTCGACTCCTTTTCGCATTGTTCCTCCACTGTCCAAATGCAAGAGTTCCCCGTTTACTCGGTCTTCGCCATCCTCTCCCTTGCCATCGTTCTGCTTCTGATTGGAGTCGTTCTCCGCTTCGCATCGATCCGACCCTCAATTCAATCAAAAAATGAGGACTTTTGGAAAGCGACGCACATCGTCCGAGGCGCTCTTCCGCAGATCAACTTTCCCTCTATTTCAACCATCGCTTCGCTTCCAAACATTCCGCGTATCATCGTTGACAACCCTCCAGGTATAGTATCTCTTGGCGGAACCCCTTAGTTGAACCCAATTACCAATATCAGATTATGAAGAGGCCCGGGCTTCGCCTTGTCCGTCGTACGAAGAGGCCGTGTGCGTCGACGTCAAATCCACGATAGGCCGTTCTTCGATAAATCTTCTCGCGGTCATTCCTTAACTTGTTTTCTTCGGTATGTGCTCAGATTAATACGGGTGTTTATGCACAAAATAAAAGTATCACATTTTTTGGAGAAATGTTTCAATTCAACGGAACGTTTTTCACATAATCTGCAAAGACCATCAGAGCTGGGTATGTTTCCAGAGTGGTCGGCATTATGAACCTTTCCGGTAGAATGAATCCATTGTCGCTGTACTGTTCTGGCCGGAGTTCGATCGTGTAGACGTATTTGACGCCCACGGTCTTGGAATAGTCATCACTGTCGCCAGAAGCCGGATTCGAAATAATGAATCGTTTTGCGTTTAAAAGTGTAAAGACCGTACATAGTCCGGCGCTTGGCTCCACCGTGCAAGCGGTTCCATACTTGCTCTCTAACACAGCGGCAGACTTGTCGGCAGCAGCAATCTAAGAACGTTCTGCTTTTATTTGCTAAACGCGAAGCCTTATACAAGTTCATTGACGTCTGGAGGGTAGGCGTTAACAGCGTATCTCCAGGGGTACAGATAATCTTGGCCATGTGAATGCAGTGTGAGATAAGCCTTAAAGGTACTGTTGTGAGAAACGATAAACTGTGCCAAATTCCGGCATTCGACTTCGGAGAGCGGAGAAGTTCCTTCATAGATTTCGCTGAAACGATATCTGAACTTTTGGAGAGAGCACTCGACTAATAAGAAGATAATCTCAACTTTTTTCCGGAAATAGAACCATGCACACAACAGTTCTGAGGGTATTCTGAGTACATTCGACGTTAAGTATTTGCAGAACTTATCCAAAAGACGACTTGAAATCACCTTTCAAAGGTTGCATTAGACCATTTACGTAAGAGAAATTTTTCCAGATCTCGAAAAAGCCGCCCTTAAAATAGCATGGAAATCGGTACGTCAGAAGCGCCTTGATAGCTAAGCCTAAGCTCTTTGGTTTTCAGCGCGAATAACTTCTAAATAGTCGTAAACAGCTTCCAAGCAACCAGTGAATGTTACAAGCGTTACGTTAATGTATGTCTTACGTGCAGGGGTCTCTGGAAGCCCCCGCGACGCCCCAATTGAAGGGGAAATTCCGGTTTGGGTCAACGCCGTAGCAGCCTTGCCGAGGCGCAAAACGTTTCTTGCGCCACATTCGCTCACTGCTACGACTGAATTCATAGCCATCAGGATTTGACTTCCGGGCGATGAAGATACCGATTGCCTGTTGAATACTCGTGTAGCTCGGATCTGTGACCAGACTGCGGATGGTGTAGAGCGCGGTGGCCGGGGCGACCCACTCTCGTGCGTGAATTCCAGCGTTGATGAACAGAACATTCTTAGGTTTTGTGGAGTTGTACCCGATCTGAAAATTTATCAATTTCACTAGGCCCATCTCCCGATTACACTTTGAGATACTTTACGCCACGTCCCTTGTAGCTCTTCCCGATACTCCCGATCGAAGCAAAGTTGCTGTACTTTTCGGCGACCGCCTCAATGTATCCGGTGATCTGAACAGAATCCTAATTACAGATGTTTTCAGTAAGTCTCTACTTCATCGAACGATCAATATTTCGAGAAATCGAATAAATCCGGATTGACTTACAAAGACTGGCTATCTGGGCTCACTTTCGCAACTTCGTCGTGACTTCGCTTTACCAACCTGAAATATTACGATTATTCATTGCATACCAAAAATTTCTTCCAATGCCAAATTATCCCCTCAAACACTATATTCAATACCGCTTTGCTTTAAAAGTCGCTCCGTCCATTCGAAAGATTCAGGCGCTACCGCTAAATGACATGCCTTTTCAAGAGCCCGAGGAGGTTTCCAAAAGCCCACCTAAACAGCTATCTAGATTCATTAAAAATAACATTTAAAATACATTTTTCTCCAACGTAAGAAGGATCGTCAGCTGTTTCAAAGATTTCGGGGTTTTACATGAATAAGTTTATACCGAAAAAGATCAAATTAGAACAAATCTTGTTGCACAGCTCACCTTGCGTAAGTCTTGTAAGCACTGTTGATTCCCATTGTTACTATGCAATACAGAACGCAGCGTCCCAGGCAGGCCATTCACAGGTGCCCCCTTACCCGCAATCTCTCTCCGTTTTATAAGAGGCACTTGTACCCGTAGTTTCGTCCTCTCGCGGCACGTGATTTCTCCACTGACGTATTTGTTTCATAACGACGACGCGAGGAGATTGGCATGGATGCAAATTTGCTCCGAGATCTCACTCGAGTCTAGAATTTCCGTTGCGCCGCATTCTGATAACGTTTTGAACAAAAAAACGTTTTCGGATCTCAAGAAAACCTTAAGATGATGCTTAAAAGTGGAAATCCAGACCTTTCATGTTCGTCAATAAACGCCTTATTTTGGTGTTCTTTCGAGATGTCGTCACTGGAGGTAACCATCACCACTTGCATCTGCAAAATAAGAACAAATAAAATGAGATAGTGATGATAAGGAGGACATGTGATAGAAACCTTGGCGGCAAGGCTAAAACATCAGCACGATAATGCTTCGGACCTGAATGGGGTTGTAAAATGGTGAATGAATCTGCAACAGCCCGTAGTCTCACAAACATTCATACACATTTCACCACAAAGTTTGCTTTGACTAACCTCGTCTGCCACCTTCACAGGAATCTCTTCAAGATTCAAACGAGTTTCAAAGAAAACCCTGAACTCATCATGCACCAAAGTCTTCGTACCAAACGGGTTCACCATCAGCGATTGGTCGTTCTCAAAGGCGACTTCACGACCGATCATCGGGAGAAGCTCCCTCGGTACCACTCCGTCGAAATCTTTCACCACCAAAGTGCCGCCGCTTTTCAGCGCTATGGTGATTGCTTTGTTCCGATTCACGTATTTCCAAGAGATCGTCGTAGTATTTCCAAAAAGAGCGTTTACCACTCCTGAAAGCGAAAGATTCTCGTTTTGCATTATGACAAGCGGCCATCGTGAGTGCAGAGTGACGGATCTGAAACGGACGATTTCAGAACTTGAAATGCTGTGATTGAAAAACCGAAAGTATTCCAGGAGGTAAAAGTGCCTTTTGGCAACGTGATGCTCGAAGAAGATTTCTTTGTTTTGGAGAACCTTTTTGCATTCCAATTCAATCCTCTAAACAAGCATATTTTATGTGTATTCATCAAATCGAGTATTACCAAAGAAACGTCGATTTTTTCGGAGAGACACATTACTTGGGTCAGTGCCATCAGAGCGCAGTTGCCCACCAAAGATTCCAGTTGCTCATTGCTTTTGTTCTCTTCTTTTCGCCACCTGAAATATTTTATCTTTGAACGTCACGTCCAATTATGAATCATCACAAAAACCTTTCTATGACATTGCAATTTAAAGCTTCGGTGATTCGTCCGCTTCGATTTCGATAGTCCACAATCCTCCGCGTGTTCGCCACGCGCTCGTTCATCCGCTCGATCAGATCTTCTAATTCTTCTTTCACCGCCAGCGCTTTCTGCTGTTCGTGTTTCAGTATGTCGAAATTGATTGATTTTTCACCAATCAGTTTCTGCAGTTCTTGGAGAGTGTCGGCTTCTACTTTAGTCGATGCTCGGGCTCTGTAAAAATTACATAGAGCTCCATAGAATAAAGCCATGTACCGGATGTAATCTAACTTACGTTATCAAATCGATGACTGCGAAGACCCACTGACATAGTCGGGCGGCAACGGGTGCTTCGGATTCAAGCTTGGGAATTCGAAAATCACGGTTGTCCGTGTACCTCTTCAGCTTTTTGATCATATCTGCACTGACCGTGTTGATGTTGAATCCGATGAGCAACTCATGGAGACCGTATGAGCGTAGAAGAGCCAACGACTGCGCCCAGGTTTCCAAAGTATTCCGTTCTAAAAGCCAGGTAAGGAGTCGAATTGGTTTTCCTTACTTGGAACAAACGAGGGTTGCGTTAGTACTCGAACAGCTTCGACGGAGTATTTCGCTGCTAGCGAGGGTTTCGCAAGCGCCGCAAGCCGTTTGTATTGCGCCGCTGAGAGATTCTCGATTGCCTCCGAAGCCATTGTGAAGGCGCGCGTCGGCTGCTGAAATGCGAAGTTAAAATCAGCAGAGGTTTCAAAAGATGATAAGATAATGCAAGTGAAAAAAGGCAACGCCGAAGACCGTTTTCGAACGCGCACCGCCAGAACGGCAATCACACGTCCTAACCGACGGACCAACAGCGCCCCCGAGGAATCGCAGGAAAAGGTTGTTTACCCGTAGAGCGCCGTCCACTTTCTTTTGGTTTTGTTTGTACTCTAATTCCAGTTCAGCCAGAGAACTCTCTTCGATTTCAATTTTCTAAAACGAACCAAATCCGCTCCAAAGTCACACGGAGATCAAAAGACAAACCATTTCAAAGTCCTGCAAATGAGCGTTTGTAATATTCAGATCCCGTTTCATCATTAGAACGTTCAATTCGTCGTCGTCCAACTGCTTTATGAGTTCTTGAGTCGTCAAACTTCCTCCTTGAAGGCCGTGAGTTTCGATAAGAGCCAACGTTTGGCAAGAAGTACACAGGAGGTGCCTTCGTTTTTCCAGAAACCTGAAAACAACACTTAAAACCAGTGATGCGAACGGGCCGGGCCCGGCCCGTTCGTTTCAAATTGGCCGACCCGGAGTGTTCACGACGGCGAACTTTTTGTTTTGCAGCGATCTTTTAGGAGCATTTGACGCGGAATTTGGTGCTGATCACGCGGAGCCTAAACTCGCCCAGAAACACGCCAGCACTACCGAGAAATCAAAGTTTCTCCAGCATTTGTGAGCACTCCGGGTCGGCCCGTTGGAAACGGGCCGGGCCGGCGGCGAACGGGCTGGGCCAGGCCCGTTCCGGAACGGGTCGTCCGTCCTGTTCGCATCACTGGATAAAATAAACGCTGGCAGTCAACACTACGTTTTCTTCCGGTTAAAAAGAGATGCGAAATGGTTGAAAATCGTGTAAAGTTGATTTGCGCTGATCGAAACCGGCTTGCTTCCTCGGAGCACCTTCAGTGCCCTCGAGTGCATCTCCCTCAACACACTGGCGATCCTTTCTGGCTTTTCCAACTCCACTTCCGCCATGATTTTCGTCAGCATTTCGTCCAATTTTGAAGCATCGATCGGCTAAACGGTTCTATAAAACTTATTTTTACGAATCAACATCACAAACCTGGTAGTAATCAACGCTACACCATTTGAAGAGCTTTTCGAGACCAGGATCAACGATGAAGACAAAATGAAGAAGATCTGACATTCTGGCTGACAGCGTCTCTCGAAGGACGTTCACTTCTTTTAACGCATCCAGTGGAAGAAGGTAGGACATGCGTTGGCTAAAACGACGACGTTTAAGAGAAAAATGTTCACTTCAAACCCTGGCAGGCGGATTCCTGATGACTGCATCGCTGACGTCAACAGCTTCTCGTGCTCTAGAATCGACTCTCCCAGAGAGAGAATTGTATGGTCGGAAACTAGTTCATCAATAATTGGCTTTTGAAGCCACTCTCGCAAAGTACGAATACAGTTGGTGAGGTTTTCCCCTCGGTCCACCTTAAACATGCCATCTGATCATATTAATATTAAACTACCCACCTTTGAATCCAATTTCACAACAACCATGATCGGGTGATTTGACCTTGCCACCAGCTGTATTCCTTCCACAATCGACATTTTCCAGCTGCTCTCGGCGGTTTCGACCGTTGAGAGGTCCCAGTGGGCGAATAGCAATTGCCCAAAAATTCCATAGCTGGCTACTTGAACACATCCTGACCGAGAAACACCCCGGCTACCGACGAGTGCGGCATGTTCTGAACTCTGTCGACAGATTCGCATCAGTCTTTGGCAATGTTCGCTCACATAACTGCAAACCAGCATCTTGGATCTTCATAAAAAGCACCGCCTACTCACTCAGTAATGGCGATGTCGATTTTAACGTTGCTGCGGCCACGGGAGCTTTCATAAATAATGTTCTCTACAAGGCGGTTCAAGGAGGCTCTGTTTGGGACGACGTTGTAGCCAAGTCCATCGATAGCGTCGGCCGTCATCAACTCCGAGAAGAGAAGCGAATTCAAGCGATCGACCTGATTTAAAGCCGCATCGTTGATCTGAAAGGTTTGTTGATGAATATCGCCTTCTCTTTGCTTACTTTTCTTAAGTCTCCGTGTTCTTCCGTATCTACGTAGTGCCGCTGACCGTTCAATGGTTCAAATAGCGCAGAGATGGTCATGTTCATTTTAAAGAGTTCGTTCTTCAGGAATTCCAGAGCTTCTTTCTTGGGTTTACTTCGGAGAGGGTCAGTCATTACGCGGATAGCTTCGTGGCACCACAAACGTACCATTGAAATAACATCCGGGACATTAACCGGAAAAGCGAACATGAAACCTTTGGCCAAGTGCACCATTGTGAGCCACAGCTCCATCTGAAACAGATGTGTAAATTGAAAAATTAAATTAAACAAACTTTTAGAAAGCGGATCATGGAAACGGAGGCGGCTGCCATAGGTGCGAGGATTGATTGGTATTCCGACGAAAACGTCCTAAAAGAAAATTTGTGAACGAGTCAAATTTGAAATCCGACTTGACGGTGAGATTCCACTCGAAAAGCTGCTCGAGGACAAACTTCGCATCGGCTTCGGTGGTCGCCTTAACGGGCACGACCACGATTTTGCTTGTGAACAGCTCTTGTTTGTTGCAAATCTCAAATTCAACTTCGTCCAAGACCAATATTAGCTGAAATAAAACGTGGATGGCTTCGATATGTGTTCTGTGAATGAACTTGCTTGAATGGAGGTTTTCCATTTCACCGGGACTCCCTTCTCCATCACAAGATTTTGGTCAAGAAACATCTCCAGAAGAGGCGTTAGTGCGTTGACAAACCGAACACTGTCGATTACTAGCACCTGCAAATTTCCCGATCATCTTTGATCTGTTCAGCGCCAACTCACAGACTGCTTCTTCGGATTTAACGACCGCATAACTCGGTAGAACTTCTTCTGCATCACTTCAAGATTCGAGCGGTCAAAAATAGAGAAAAAATGGAATTCATAGGTTTCATCAGTGCTCACTATATAGTTCACAATTTCCTGAAATGGATTTCAGTCACATAAGACTGAATATGTCGTTCCATAACCCTCAAAATGGTGCTCTTTCCCGAGAGAGGCGGTCCAGTGATTACGAGGTCCTTCTTTCGTTCCAAAAAGTGAGAAAGCGCGTATGAAATAACTCTATCTACGGCTGTATAAGAGATCTGCATCGGAAAAACTAATAAACCAACAATTCAAATTAAACGTACGAAAACTTGGTTTAAGGAAGCATCCTTTTTCGTGTTAGAAGAGATGGTCGATTCATCGATCCAGCGCACCCAGCGGCCAAAATCCTAGAACACATAATTTAAGATTAGAAATGGGGGAACAAACCATTTTGGAAAGTTTCCACTCGGTCACTTTGTTAGGAATCTTTGCTGAAAAGGTTAGACCGCTGTCAGCAGCGAGCACAAGTTCATTCATCTGTTTGTCGATGAAGGAATCCGGAACTTCCGCAAACAGTACAAGCCAATTAACGGCAGTGGAACAAAGCTTTGAACGAAACAGTTCGAAGCAGTTGGTCGGGAAGGCGTATGGTAGTGCCTCCAACATGCTCTGCAATGAAAAACAATAATTTAGCAGCTGTTTTTTCTTTTAATTTACCTCTTTACACAATTCGAAAAACTGATGCGTGCCAGCAAATGTTTTCTTCGGGACGCTGTCGTACAAGGACAACAGGATCTTCTCAAAACAGTCGACAACGGCCTTTTCATAATCTGGGTCCTTGAGATACGTGCGCAAGTCGGTCTTGAACTCGGACCACACTTCGAAAACTGACTGTTCAACACGCTGGTCCATCACAATTGTCTGGATATCGAATCGGGACAGCCAATTTGTGATCAGGCCCTAAACAGAAATTGTAGAATTGAAAGCAACAAACCATTTTCAAAGAGGGAATTCTTCCTGTAAATCGCGAAGAAAAACCGAGCGGGCGAACGGTCGATTCCCCGAAATTCTTGTCACTTTACATAGTATCGCACTCACATCGCTCTCGGGGACGCAGAGGATGAATCTGACGTTAGACGCCGCGTAGAAGTTGCTGCCGTCGGGGAGCGTGATAAAAGCATAAGGAATCGAGTCCGAAGACTCAGTTGAAAACAGTGAGCCGATAAAGGAAAAGTGCTGAAAGAACTTTCGGCGGCCGTAGAAGATAACATAGCGCGTCGGTTTTGATCCGATCGACACGCAGCGACCTTCGGAAGATTCGGAAGGCACCGGTGAGAGCTCGCCCCGAAGGCTTTCGGCATCCCTTTTCATTGAGTCTTTTAGGTTGCGCAAGAGGAATCCACCCGTGTCGGCCGCGAATTCGACGTTCGAAGCGACTATCTGATCTTGTGTGAACGAATCGAAGTAGATCCATGTGAGCTGCAAATATAAATGCTGTAGTTGTGATCCTTAATTGTTTAAGCTACCACTGCGTTCGAATTCGAGAGTGCTTCTCCTAAAGTCACTTTGGCAATCGATCCAACGCAGGCTGCGCAAGGAGAACTTCGAATGCCTTCGATAAACATCTGGAGGAGTGACTCGGCGAACGACTTCTGCTTAATGCTTGAACGGCGTCTTCGTATTGAATTTCGTCGAGTCCCTGGACCAGAGCTTGTGGAAACCTATACATTGATATCACTATTTGTTTCTTTGTGCTGAACATTTACGTCAAGTCCACTTGGACTGATTGTGATGCGGTTGCCCGATTTTTCGCTCTCCGAACCTATGAGGCTTTCAGCTAAGAAAGTCGCGTCTTCTACTGCTGAACCTAATAGGTCTCGGTTCAGCGTATGTAGCACAAGCCGGGGAAACGCTAAAATAAGATATATACATGAGCTGAAATATGGGTGGACTGACGCGGTAGCCTCCGTGATAAAAGCTTCTCGAACAGAAATTCTCGCGTATCCAAAGTCAGCTGATCGATATTCTCCATCACGAAAAGTACAGAATTCTGGTGAACTGCCTAGAAATGAATGAGGTATAAAATGGAATAATAAAATACTTGCCTCGACAATAATATCCATAACTTCCTTCTTCAGCAGTTCGTGGCAGCTGACAAAGTGGACCGAACAAAACAAGACCAGATTTAACTGTTTAACCAAGTATCGACTGTCCATAATAGATCCTTGCGTGATCGGAACAAGGCCTAAAGCCCATTTCTTGGCAAATACGGGACTAAAAATAGATCACATATGACTTAGTGGATTTGTATATACATAATAGTCCTCAAGGAGGTGCTTAATGAAAAATCGAGCAGAAGAGGAATTGGAGTTGCCGCCGTTTTGAGTGAGAAGTAGACATGCTTGTCCTAAATAGGCACTCTGTAAGCAAATTTAATTTTGTCTTGATTCCATAACCTTCTGCTTGTAAACCAAGGGAGTCTCAGCGATACTGGACGAGCATAGTTCAAACAAGTTTTGCATGAATTTCGACGCCAGCTTTGTTAAATCTTGACTTTCAAGTAGTTCTTCCAAATCTTGATTGAAGTGGGCGTCGACAGCTTTCTCGATCAGCTCGAGGACCTCTACAATATCGCCTTTCTCCAAAACTTCCTTCTTAACGTCTGTCAATTCGATTTGCTCCCCGTCGAACGCGACTACCCCAAGGCACTGATTAGGGCTAATCCTCATTAGTCGGGCATACGGAAAACATTCCCTCTGTATCACCTCCAGTCGCTTCTCCAGATTCGACTTCGACAAGATTTTCAGTAAATCTGAGTCGGAAAGAAGGCAAAGACGCGCGTTGCGGCGTTTGACACGTTGAAAATGCCCAGCGATTCCCTAAAATGAGATTCGTTGCAGTGGAAAATAAAATGCCTCAGTCAAGTGAACCTCGATCATCGACTGGAGGCAGCGATTCACAGATCTCAGCCACCCGGCCGCTTTCTTCTCCTCAAGTATGTGCACAACAATCGGTCGGTTTTGAATGAAATTGTCAAACATCCGAAAATACTTTGCACATTTCCGAAAAAACTCGAACTCTGCCGTTAGGATCTTCTCATGCCCCACTTCAAGCATCAACGATGCAAAACGAAACCACTGGTGCAGGAGATTACTCCAGTCGGATAAGAGGTTGTGGAGCTTCTCGAGGATTTCTGTCCAGCGCCTTAACTAATCAAGTTACAAGTGTGCCGTTTCGTTTCTCACCTCATCTTCTCTCGGACATCTCCCATCATTGTATCCACGTGCTCGTCAAATCCGACCATCTGTTCTCCGTGATTTCTGGCCTTCCTGGTTAGCGAGTCTAAATTTGTGGGAAAGCTGATGGACCATAGCTGATTGCTAATCTTCATTGAAAAAGTCGCCTAAAAAGAAAAAAATACAAGAAGATAAAAAAGAAAGTCCTTACATCCTCCCAGAAAGCGTAAATCTGCTGAATCTGATCGAGAATTCCAGCTTCGCGTTCAGCAGCGTAAACTATTTGCTTCAGTTGTGGCAAGAAGCGCTCCAAACGCAGTTCGCAGATTTGAAACGCGGTGGAGGATGAGTACTGGCTCATGTCGATTCCTGTAAAAAAGTGACTAGAACAACCCAAAACAATCTAATGCAAACCACAAACGTCCCCATCCGCTTCCAATGTCGCTCCATTATGGACTCATTTCCAAGCACATCGATTATTTCGAACTTTTCTTTCAAACTCTCCACTTCCATCGAGATCTGCACAATAAAATGGCGAATGGACTTCAGGGCTTCAATTCTTTCGCTCGAAATCTTCAAAACGGCCTCGAAATCGCCCAAAAATGTCTTCCCATCGACCGTCTTCGCCCCGAGGCGGCTACTTTCCATAAACTTTCTAAAATCAAATTTTGTTAAACAACCCACTAAACCAAAAACCTTTGAAAAACGTAGAACCGATTCGTCCAATCGAAAAGGACCTCAATCTGGATGAGGTTTTCTGCTTGAATGCAGATCTCTTCTCCGTCGGTTTTTGTCATTCCCAGTACCTAAACATAGTTGCGCTAAAAAACAGAAAGCACCCCTACCTCTTCAAATTCGTTCAATGTGTGAACTAGCCTCGCCACTTCCTGCAGCTCAGGCTGTAGCTTCCGCATTTCTCTTAAATAACTATCTACAGATTTGGGATCGTAGAACACCAGGACCCTTTTCAGTTTCTCAGCGGTTTCTGAGATTGTTTTGACCACCACTGTTTGTCGAGTCCTGACAAACTGTTTGAAAATGTGAATTCTTCGATCAAAGAAAGCGGAATGCTCCGCAACCTGCTTCGGAATCGCCATTCGAAGTGCAGCTACAGTAGTCATTAGCTCGTAGTCGCAACTTTCAAACATGATAACCTGAATGCATTCTACATCAGCAATCATAACTCAACACGATGATGAGGAACCTGAGAATACAGGAACATCTTATCGATTGCCCGAAGAAGGTTCATAATTAGCTTCGGAAGGAAGTCGCTTGTCATTTTCATAACTTGAGCCTACAATCAGCTCATGAACATGTAGGTAGTTCTTAAACCTTACTTTGTTCGAAAGCATCGCAACAGGGTCCATGGACCTGAAATTTATTGAGCGACCAAACTGCTCTAGATCGCCGTGAATTTCCCGTAATTTTCTGGAATAACATTACACAATGCTTAAACACATCGATCTTACGAAGCGAAGTTATCACAAATCCTTTCTGTGCTTTCCGCGATGATTTCCGACGCCCTTCTTCGCAGAACGTTCCACACTTTCGTCATATCTACCACAAAAAGCGCTCGATTAATAGTCTGAAAGGTTCTTTTTAAATTTATAAATGAGCTGAGCAATTATCCCACTTTAGGAACTCGCTGCAGTCGAAACAAATAATCGCGAGAAATCCTTACAAAATCGAGCAGTTGGGCGTCGTGCATCACAGGCGTTAGCTGAAATTATGATTGTTGAGCCCAAGAAGTTGCGCCCGCGCTCACCTTACTGTGAAACACAAGTCTGTTGAACTGCTTGACTAAGTCCAGTCGCGAAATCTCGTCAATGTTTAAATACTTCTCCACAAATTTCACACATTCGTCAAGGATATCGTCGACGGTGTCACTTGTCAAAATGATCCGGTCACTATTACAAGCTTCGATGATTGGAGCCTGCAAGAGTCACTTCCAGAAACTTAAGAAAACGACTCACCTTTAGATCGTCGGCGATGCGATCCACAGGCATTACCAGCTTGTTCCCAACAATATCGCACTCCACCTTGATCAGCTCGACCTATTATAAACCCCAGTTATGACTAATTTTCCAATGGAACACAAATCCACCTCTTTCTCGATCGTATCCATGTAAAGTCGAATCGCGTTAAATGCTATTTTTGTGCATTCTTGCTGCAAAGCGATTTGAATTTGCCGTTGCTTGTGCTCAGAGGACGACAAGAGAGGGAAAAGCCTGAATCCGATAAGCTTTAACTCAATAACAACCACCCGACTCACATTTGATCCAATTCGTCATAGAAACTTTCGATTTGTGAGAACAGGTTGGGTCGCAGCTCGGCAGTTGTAATCGGGCCTTCAAATGCGGCTGTTCTCCAAGCGAACAAAAGTCCATTTCTGGAATAGTTGTAAATGTTTACAATATTGTGTTTCGTGTATAAACATCCATAAAGCAAACCTTTCCAAAATGTGATGTCGAATTTGTGTTCGCAGGAGATTCGAAATGTCGATGTCCGCATTCGGCTTCATTTCAAGTCGCTTTGAATACTTTTGACACTCTAAAAGGAGATGCTATCTGAAGCGTCGAAATAATCCGTACCAGCTATAGCAAAAGCTCGTTTATACTCTTGAATTCCATATTTCTCAGCTCTGCACATCATAACTGCGACCCTTTCTGTGGCTGCGATCCATTCGGAACATTCCTCGCACACCTTTTTTGTTATAGGATCGTGTTCTGTGAAGTGAGGATGTGGTACTTCTAGAGGGAGCTCACGAACAAGCAAGAACCAAGCTCTCTGAGTATCTAGAATATTATAAAGAATTTTCCATAGATAACGTACGGCGAATCCAATATCCTCGATGTAGTTAGAAAGGATCCGGGCTTGTTCCTTCCTCTTCCTCATGTCTTCTATATACCAACGAAAGTATTTTCGCCTAAATGTAGCAATGGACAATCTCAATGATGAGAGCAAAAATTGTTGGGCGAAAACTCACTTCACTCCTGGAAGCTTTCGAATTGTAGGACGCATTTCTTGGTTTACGTCCAAAGGCGGGACAGGGTGGGTGACATAAATCGTCCGCGAATACCTTCCTGAATTGCATGATAGTTGTGCATTTCCACACATATTGCGATTACCGTAGAACTCAAGCGTCAGGCACCTCGGTGGGGTCGACAATAATTCTCCGTCCAAAACTAGGCGCGTCGGTCGACCGCTCATTGAAGCTTTTAGTGACTTGAATGCACTGTTCTCCCCAATGTGAAAATAAATACATAGGTCGCGATTCCGCTCCAACGCGCCGCGAATGGTTCGTGGGCAGCGAGGCTTCTGCTTGACTGAATAAAGTGGCCCCGAACATCAATAATGGTGACCAGTTCACCTCCACAACGGCACGACACCCTGAAAGCTTGTGCTCACAACGGAAATCAAATAAAGCCAGCACTAGAGCTTTGAAGAAACTGAAATGCACTCTCATTTTGTGGCGGATCATGATGGCGACAGCGTCCTAGCTCGGTGAATTTCAAACGAGTTTGGTTGCTTGCCGTCCGACTTGCACCGCATTGAAGAGCACAACTATTACAACTAATAGGCTTCTGGCACGAAACAATTGCACGCGATGTCCGAAAAGATGCACTTTGTTTTGGCCGCAGTCCGCGACTGTTTTTTTAGCCCACTGACA
Source organism: Steinernema carpocapsae (assembly GCA_000757645.3). Lineage (NCBI taxonomy): Eukaryota > Metazoa > Nematoda > Chromadorea > Rhabditida > Steinernematidae > Steinernema > Steinernema carpocapsae. The sequence continues at coordinate 4,002,334 of AZBU02000008.1, forward strand.
TCTGCGTGCGCTTCGTTTGTGGAAATCGGCTTCAGCTGCTTCAAAACGATAATGCTGGCATTCTTTTGGTTTCTGTTTTGAACAAAAGATTTAAGAGATATTGTGCTGTTATTGTGAATGGACTAGTCTCAGTCAGTTGTAATCGTTCTCAGAAATTAATATACCAAGTTCCAATCTGATCTCCATGGACACAAATGTACCGTCGCCTTTATTGGATTTAGTAACTCGTTTCGCATGTTATTTTTCATTTAAACAACAGTGGACCATTGCAGATTCCAGCTGTTATGGTGAATCCTTCGACTACAGCAAAGCCGACCGACGCTGAGCAAAGCGCATACGGAGCTTGCACCATGGAGGAGGTAGTCGGTCGAAGGCTTCAAAATGGAAAATCCGAATACCTGATCAAATGGGTGGGATTCGACGCCAGTCAGAATTCGTGGGAGCCAGAGGAAAAAATGGACGAAAAATTAATTGCGGTAGGTGCGTTAGTGATTTCTGCCTATATATATTTTTAGCAATTCCGCTTGAGCCAGAAGATCCGCGAATCCAGGAGACGCAACGCAGAAGGTTCTTTGAGTGTCTCAAAAGGGCTTCTACGTGGGTTGACTCCTAAGAAGATCATTGCCGCAACAAAGCAGGTGATTTGAATTTCCGTGGTTTCGTAAATGATAAGAGTCATTTCAGATGGGAGAGACACTGTTCCTCGTACAATACTTCGATACCGAGGAGTTAGATCTCGCACCAGCTAAGGAAGTGTTCGACAAGGCGCCGCTGATGGTTTTGCAGTTTTTCGAGAAGTACCTCCCTGGATGAATCCCAGCTGATTGCTATTCCCTAGTTCTACTGTGCAAGCTGGCCATGACGCGTACATCACAGATGCAAATTTAAACGATTCATAGCTTGATAATTACCTTAACTGTATTATCTGGTCTGATGCAACACTCAATAAATTACATACAATTAAAATTTAGCATTAACAATCATTTAGATGACGTCATACTTCTCTGCCACCAATTTGCATTCCGTGGAGAACGGCACTTCTCCACCGGTTCCGGCATACTGCACTGTGGCCACCTGAAAGCACTTGCTGTATGATTTAGATTATGAATTGGCTTACCTCAAAGTCACAGAACAAATCCGGAGAGAAAAACATCACGTTAACGGGGAAGAAGTGGTCCGCGTGCCCGTTAGGAGTCGAGAACTCGAGCGTTCCAGTTTTGTTAGCGTCATCGATAACAGGCATGGTCCACAACAGCTGCGACTTGGACTTGATGTATTCATATGTTCCATCACATTCTGATATAACAGGAGAAGTTGCAGGCCTAAATATTGTGTTTAGGGTGAAAATGGAAAGAAAGCGTACGGAAGCGGGATGGCGATGGTAACGTTCCTCAGGGTCTGCTCAGACTGGAGCGTGTATGTGATGTTAACAGAGCATCCATCTGGTCTTTCATCAGGCCAGCAGTTCACTAAAACTTGACGGTTGGTTACCAGTGCTCACGACTTCAAACTTACGAGCAATGGGAAGCTGCTCTTCATTAGCCAACTGAAAGCGCCACTTCAAAACTCCAACATCGGTGTTGGCAGGGAAGGACTTGTCGGCATTCTTGAACTTGAGAAGGGCGGTTTCTTGCCAGACCTTCTTGTCGAAGAAGGGGTGGACTTGGACAGTCGCTCTATGCTGGTCACGGTTGTGCATCTGGAGCTGAACGGTGGAGAACGCAGGGTCGGAAACATTGACCATCACGCTTCCTTGGATTTCGGCGGTTTCCAAAGCGCCGTCCCGGTTGGTTGTAGCAGAAAACTTCTCCTGCAGACGCACGTGAACCGCTTCGCGTTTCACATCGCTGATAGGCGCCGTTAGGATAGGATTCGCGGATTTCTGAAAAGAAAAAATTCCCAAAAAAATTTAAAGCACTGACTGGCCGTGGGCTGTAAAGCTGCAATCGACTGTCCTTCACTCTGAAGTTGCTGAAGGAAAGTGTCTTCGCCCGTATTTTTGGCACCCAGTTTGAGCGCCTTTCCGCCTCCACGCGAAATAGGAGCCGACGGTTTAGGAGCGGAAATCTTCATGTCTGACATATCGCTGATCGCCGACGCCATGGGCGTGCTAGAGCTGATGGCCGTGGCGCTAGCGATGCCTCCGCCAGGACGCATCTTCTTGGCCATCTCAGCGCGTTCTTTCTTAAACTGCTTCTCCTTCTCCTTGGCGTTCTCCTGCGCGGCGCGAGCTTGAGCTTGCTGAATCTGATTGAAGACGCGTTCTTCATGCGAATCCATCTCGGTAAAGGTACGAATTTGCGCGAGATTCACATTTTCGCGACGTCCCAGGGCCACAATCTCGTCGAATGCGAAAATCAATTCAAATGCCTTGTCGAGAATTTCTTTCTCCTCGTTTGAGCGACAATATTCAGGAATCTACATCAAATTTTAAGAAATTCAAAAACCTATGAATCACTCACCACACGCGAAAAAAGTCGGAGAGTTTCCAAATCTTCAATGATGTTAGAATGGCGCGTAGTAATGAGCACCATGTAGATATTGTCCATAGGCTGATAGACATAGCGAATACTTTCGGCGTCGATATAAGTATGCTGTCTCTGGGCTAAAATAGTGCATATGTGAGAACTTCACAACACCGATGCAATCTTACACTTGTCGGATCCAACCAATTTTGAAAAGGTTTCCAAGAATCCTTCCATGCGAGTTCGCGATGGAGTCTCCGTGCCAAACTGGCGGCTGACAAGCGCTGAAAAGGAAACTTGAACGGGTTCCAGCGAATTCATCAATTACCTTTGCCAGACTTTCCAATAACTGCGGCGGCAATTATCGTCATTATTCTCTTGCGGTTCGGTCCCGAAATTAGAAAATATAATTATATAATTACGACACATCAGTAAATAGTACGCATCAACACGCAAATGAGGGTGGTGGGATTTCTGCATGTCTTGAAATCCTTAAAAAATCACATAACCAGCGAAAACCAACAGCGAAATAAAAAATAGGCTGCAAAACTGGCCGACATGACCCAGACGGCGGCTGAACGTAACCAACCCAAACGAGGCGAGCACAGACAATGACGTAGCTTCGTGGAACGAACGTATGACGACACGTCGCGATCGTGCCAAGACCTCATCACACGAAGAGGAAAAAGACAAAGCAATGTCCGTGTATGAGAGTGATGTTCTGAATTGAAATGTAATTGAAAGAAATGAAATCTGAAATGTAATGGCTGACGAAACAATATAGCCTAACATGGGATATTCACGCGCCAACCGCGTCGGAAAAGTACTATACACAGAAATTCCAACTGGACGCATTAATTTTGGCCAAAAATGTGAACATCAGAATATAACGTCTTCAAATTAGTATCGAATGGGGCCGTGCGCGCTATTGCGCGAGAATTCATTCCTTAATTCAAAATACTTCGGTGCTTCGCGCCTCACAATATTTATTTGGCGACAGTCTCGACGCTACGCGCGTCGCTGACGCAATTTTTTGGTTGCAGAGCCTTTTTAGCTCAAGCGCTTCCGTGAAACCGCGTTTGCTGCCTGAAAATTCTCTGCGTTGCTCATCCACTGGCGCTCAAATCACCGCGTTGTCGGTGACGACTTGCTCGCCGTACGCGAAAGTGCGACAAACAATAATCGAAAAACTACCGTACACCGCCCCTCACCAATCAGGGAGCGATATGATTTCGTGACGGACGGACATGTCTGGATCGTTCTCCGTTCTCCTCTATTTATAGAGGATGAGGTTGGAGACCACGGTTTGGTCAGGTTGATAAAGGTAGCACTGAAGCTTTCGCATTTATGTGTGTATCGAAAACTGCTTTGTTGAGCATATTTTCAAGCGGCAGGCGTAGATGAACCAGAAACGTTAGAGCCGCGATCTGCTGATTCAGAAACGTTTTTTGGCCAACCCCAAAAGCGAAATGATTCATCGACGGTACGCCTGCAGCTTGAAAATATGCTTTACAAAGCAGTTTTCGGATACTAGCCACACAAAAATGCGAAAGCTTCAGGGCTACTTCTGTCAATCTAAAGGGGGTTTTATAGTTCTGCGCGCGCGCGTCAAGCATTTTTTGCTGTTTTGCTGCCGCTTTATTTCCGGAACGCGCTCGTGCCAACCGAACTACGCGCAAACTGCAAATTCAAAAAACGCAGCAGCAAATCGAGATTTCGCCTGCTGACGCGATTTTATAGTTCGATGCGCGCGTCAAAAGTGGAGTCAAAAGTTCTCCAGATTTGCTGCCGGTCGGAGGCGGCAGCAACATTTTGTGACGCTCGCTTCATTCGTCGTGGGTGGCTTTTGCTGCGCCGATTTCGCTTTTGCTGCGCGCTTCAAATGCAACTCGGAACGCACTTTGCAACTATAAACACCACTACTCGTCGTCGTGGTGGTCCTCGCGCGCGCGCGTCAAAAATTCCCCAAATTTGTATGGCGTTAGCTTGGAAACGCGCGCGCGCGCAGAACTATAAAACCCCCTTAACCAAACCGCGGTCTCCAGTTTCACCCTCTAAAGGGGTTTTATAGTTCAGCGCGCGCGCGCGTTTCCAAGCTAACGCCATACAAATTTCGGGAATTTTTGACGCGCGCGGCCACACACAACGATGCGAAGGGGTGTTTTTAGTTGCAAAGTGCGTTCCGAGTTGCGTTTGAAGCGCGCAGCAAAAGCGAAATCGGCGCAGCAAAAGCCACCCACGACGAATGAAGCGAGCGTCACAAAATGTTGCTGCCGCCTCCGACCGGCAGGGAATCTGGAGAAGGCGCGTTTTTTTGGAAATTGAGGGTTGAGTGGCGGGTGTTCAGGGCTCTTAAGCCCAAATATTATGGCTTGAGGTCTGATTTCTGCTTGCAATGCATTTTTGAGGGTTGCGGTTCCATTCTGATAAAAAATGGACGGTGTTTGGCCATTTTGAAGACCGAAGTCGCGCGCTCGACCGCAAAGTCTCGCAGACACAGAAATCGGCTAGTAGACACAAACAGCCGCTTCTAGACAGGCACCAGACAAGTGCAGACACGCGCACGTCATTTCCAACGATTTCAAGCTCACGGACCGGTCGTACGGACCGGAAAATGATGAGGATTGCATTGTGTCGCCCCAAGCCTACTATCCCCGCTGCCAGGCGCCTCCGGCGCAAAAACCATAATAAAAATGTCCAAGCCTAAGCTAAAATGCTAGAGACAGGGTTTATTCTTGATTTTTAGGAAAAGTGGAGATGTAGTAGAGCTGAGAAACGCACTTCCAAAAATGGTGGAACGGCTGATCTCCAAAGCGCCTTGCGATGGGTCCCATCTGTTGCCTATGACTAGGTCCAGGACTTCGTTCCCCGCTGTTTCCGACCGGTCGACCGGTCGTTGCTCAGTGAAAATGAAATGTGTGTCGCACATACTCCGGCGTGCTCCAGCTTGCTCCAACATCGGAGCAGCAGTAGACCGGTCAACCGATCGTGTTTCACCGTGAATGAAAAGCGGACACATCATCTGGACTAGTGCCGTTGAAACTGTAACAATATTTTTTTTCAAAGCATCGCAAATATTCAACAAAAAAATTTGTTTTTTTTTTAATTTAAATTTTTGTTGAAACACTGAAAATTTATTTTTTATTTAATTAACTACAAATTAAAAAAAAATTGAAACGACATGTAGTCCACAAAATTCTTTTTTGATGGAAGCCTATGGAATCAACTTCTTTGCTACCATCACATGAGCTTTCTTTAAAATTAAGTTTCTTTTAAATTGCAATGTGATCTTTAAATCAATATCTAGAAGCTTTGAAATGCGGCGACGCAAAGGTTGATTCAAAATCAGCTCGGTTGGATAGGTAAATTCGATAGCTTTATGACAGAACTTGGAAATATTGGACCGAATTCGCGCGGTTTTCAAACAAAGTTTGTACGGAGTTGCACAGGACACTTCTAATAGGAATTTCATGGTTGGATATCATTCATCCTCAGTGTCATCAATTTCCTATTTTAGAGCTAGCTTAGCCGCTTAAAACAAAAAGTCCAAAACGTTGCCCGGGGAACACCGCGAGGAGTTGTAGCTCAGGTTTCCCATTTTTAAAATTTTTTTGTTCAGTTGGGTTAGTTAATTGTATCTTATCCGGAAAACGAAGAACTTTTTTAAACACTACATAGTTCTCTTGTTTTCGTGAATATGTAAACATATTCCCTTAACAGAAGTCACTCTTGACGGTTTCGAGGTATATACCTATACTCCATTTCAAAATCTTCTTCCGATTTTTTCAGCGCGATTTCCAATTTTTGAAAAACGATGTCAAGCGCGATTACAGTAGGCGCGTTCAGACAAGGTTATTCCGCTCGGGACCCTGGAATGCAGGCTGGTCAAAGTCACACTGCATTCTAATCTAGATGCTTGCGTTCTGCTTGCTTTGGCAAACGCGGGTACAAAGATCGAGGAGATGGCGTCGACGGAGGACTCATTTTGCGAGAAGAAAACACGAAGATTTGTTCGCGAAACGCAATAAATCCACGCGAATCGAGCGACTTTCACTGGCTACTACCGCATTCCATGGTCCCGAGCGGAATAACCTTCGTGTCTGATGCGCCTACTGTAGTCGCGCTTGGCATCGCTTTTCAAAAATTGGAAATCGCGCTGATAAAATCGGAAGAAGATTTTGAAATGGAGTATATCTTATCAAGTTTTCCCTTGAGACTTATTAATGGTCATCGCGTAAGCGAGTTTGACCAGAAACTTATGACGAACAATTTGAATTGGATGATCGGTATCTTTAGTAAGAATAGGGATTCGAAGAATGGCAACCTCAATTCTCTTTTGGTTACCAGTGAGGATCTTACAAATGGAAACGTTTTTCTTATTTGGACAACGTGAAGCCTGGTGCCATTACACAGCCTCTGTTGCATATTACGAGTTCTTATCAAAATTAAAATGACGCCTTTTTTGATCTTCAGGCGGTGAGGAGTAGAAACTCGCCAGGGAACATGACGTCAGCTACGGATGAATCATTTCGCTTTTCTTGTTGGTCAAGAAACGTTTCTAAACCAGCATGCTTACCGTAGATGAATCATTTCGCTTTTAAACTTGGTCAAGAAACGTTTCCAAACCAGCAGGCGTACCGTAGATGAATCATTTCACTTTTCTGGTTTTTCAAGAAACATTTTCAAACCAACATGCGTACCGTAGATAAATCATTTCGCTTTTCTTGTTGGTAAAGAAACGTTTCTAAACCAGCGTGCTTACCGTAGATGAATTATTTCGCTTTTCTGGTTGGTAAAGAAAAGTTTCCAAACCAGCATGCTTACCGTAGATGAATCATTTCGCTTTTAAACTTGGTCAAGAAACGTTTCCAAACCAGCAGGCGTACCGTAGATGAATCATTTCGCTTTTCTGGTTGGTCAAGAAACGTTTCTAAACCAGCATGCTTACCGTAGATGAATCATTTCGCTTTTAAACTTGGTCAAGAAACGTTTCCAAACCAGCATGCGTACCGTAGATGAATCATTTCGCTTTTCTGGTTGGTCAAGAAACGTTTCCAAACCAGCAGGCGTACCGTAGATGAATCATTTCACTTTTCTGGTTTTTCAAGAAACGTTTCCAAACCAGCAGGCGTACCGTAGATGAATCATTTCACTTTTCTGGTTTTTCAAGAAACGTTTCCAAACCAGCATGCGTACCGTAGATGAATCATTTCACTTTTCTGGTTTTTAAGAAACGTTTCCAAACCAGCATGCGTACCGTAGATGAATCATTTCACTTTTCTGGTTATTCAAGAAACGTTTCCAAACCAGCATGCGTACCGTAGATGAATCATTTCACTTTTCTGGTTTTTCAAGAAACGTTTCCAAACCAGCAGGCGTACCGTAGATGAATCATTTCGCTTTTCTTGTTGGTCAAGAAACGATTCTAAACCAGCATGCTTACCGTAGATGAATCATTTCGCTTTTAAACTTGGTCAAGACACGTTTCCAAACCAGCATGCGTACCGTAGATGAATCATTTCGCTTTTCTGGTTGGTCAAGAAACGTTTCTAAACCAGCATGCTTACCGTAGATGAATCATTTCGCTTTTAAACTTGGTCAAGAAACGTTTCCAAACCAGCATGCGTACCGTAGATGAATCATTTCGCTTTTCTGGTTGGTCAAGAAACGTTTCCAAACCAGCAGGCGTACCGTAGATGAATCATTTCACTTTTCTGGTTTTTCAAGAAACGTTTCCAAACCAGCATGCGTACCGTAGATGAATCATTTCACTTTTCTGGTTATTCAAGAAACGTTTCCAAACCAGCATGCGTACCGTAGATGAATCATTTCACTTTTCTGGTTTTCAAGAAACGTTTCCAAACCAGCAGGCGTACCGTAGATGAATCATTTCGCTTTTCTTGTTGGTCAAGAAACGATTCTAAACCAGCATGCTTACCGTAGATGAATCATTTCGCTTTTAAACTTGGTCAAGACACGTTTCCAAACCAGCAGGCGTACCGTAGATGAATCATTTCACTTTTCTGGTTTTTCAAGAAACGTTTCCAAACCAGCATGCGTACCGTAGATGAATCATTTCACTTTTCTGGTTATTCAAGAAACGTTTCAAACCAGCATGCGTACCGTAGATGAATCATTTCACTTTTCTGGTTTTTCAAGAAACGTTTCCAAACCAGCAGGCGTACCGTAGATGAATCATTTCGCTTTTCTTGTTGGTCAAGAAACGATTCTAAACCAGCATGCTTACCGTAGATGAATCATTTCGCTTTTAAACTTGGTCAAGACACGTTTCCAAACCAGCATGCGTACCGTAGATGAATCATTTCGCTTTTCTGGTTGGTCAAGAAACGTTTCTAAACCAGCATGCTTACCGTAGATGAATCATTTCGCTTTTAACTTGGTCAAGAAACGTTTCCAAACCAGCATGCGTACCGTAGATGAATCATTTCGCTTTTCTGGTTGGTCAAGAAACGTTTCCAAACCAGCAGGCGTACCGTAGATGAATCATTTCACTTTTCTGGTTTTTCAAGAAACGTTTCCAAACCAGCATGCGTACCGTAGATGAATCATTTCACTTTTCTGGTTATTCAAGAAACGTTTCCAAACCAGCATGCGTACCGTAGATGAATCATTTCACTTTTCTGGTTTTTCAAGAAACGTTTCCAAACCAGCAGGCGTACCGTAGATGAATCATTTCGCTTTTCTTGTTGGTCAAGAAACGATTCTAAACCAGCATGCTTACCGTAGATGAATCATTTCGCTTTTAAACTTGGTCAAGACACGTTTCCAAACCAGCAGGCGTACCGTAGATGAATCATTTCACTTTTCTGGTTTTTCAAGAAACGTTTCCAAACCAGCATGCGTACCGTAGATGAATCATTTCACTTTTCTGGTTATTCAAGAAACGTTTCCAAACCAGCATGCGTACCGTAGATGAATCATTTCACTTTTCTGGTTTTCAAGAAACGTTTCCAAACCAGCAGGCGTACCGTAGATGAATCATTTCGCTTTTCTTGTTGGTCAAGAAACGATTCTAAACCAGCATGCTTACCGTAGATGAATCATTTCGCTTTTAAACTTGGTCAAGACACGTTTCCAAACCAGCATGCGTACCGTAGATGAATCATTTCGCTTTTCTGGTTGGTCACGAAACGTTTCTAAACCAGCATGCTTACCGTAGATGAATCATTTCGCTTTTAAACTTGGTCAAGAAACGTTTCCAAACCAGCATGCGTACCGTAGATGAATCATTTCGCTTTTCTGGTTGGTCAAGAAACGTTTCCAAACCAGCAGGCGTACCGTAGATGAATCATTTCACTTTTCTGGTTTTTTAAGAAACGTTTCCAAACCAGCATGCGTACCGTAGATGAATCATTTCGCTTTTCTGGTTGGTCAAGAAACGTTTCTAAACCAGCATGCTTACCGTAGATGAATCATTTCGCTTTTCTGGTTGGTCAAGAAACGTTTCCAAACCAGCAGGCGTACCGTAGATGAATCATTTCACTTTTCTGGTTTTTTAAGAAACGTTTCCAAACCAGCATGCGTACCGTAGATGAATCATTTCGCTTTTAAACTTGGTCAAGAAACGTTTCCAAACCAGCATGCGTACCGTAGATGAATCATTTCGCTTTTAACTTGGTCAAGACACGTTTCCAAACCAGCATGCGTACCGTAGATGAATCATTTCGCTTTTCTGGTTGGTCAAGAAACGTTTCTAAACCAGCATGCTTACCGTAGATGAATCATTTCGCTTTTAACTTGGTCAAGAAACGTTTCCAAACCAGCATGCGTACCGTAGATGAATCATTTCGCTTTTCTGGTTGGTCAAGAAACGTTTCCAAACCAGCAGGCGTACCGTAGATGAATCATTTCACTTTTCTGGTTTTTAAGAAACGTTTCCAAACCAGCATGCGTACCGTAGATGAATCATTTCGCTTTTTGGTTGGTCAAGAAACGTTTCTAAACCAGCATGCTTACCGTAGATGAATCATTTCGCTTTTCTGGTTGGTCAAGAAACGTTTCCAAACCAGCATGCGTACCGTAGATGAATCATTTCACTTTTCTGGTTTTTCAAGAAACGTTTCCAAACCAGCAGGCGTACCGTAGATGAATCATTTCGCTTTTCTTGTTGGTCAAGAAACGATTCTAAACCAGCATGCTTACCGTAGATGAATCATTTCGCTTTTAAACTTGGTCAAGACACGTTTCCAAACCAGCATGCGTACCGTAGATGAATCATTTCGCTTTTCTGGTTGGTCAAGAAACGCTTCCAAACCAGCATGCGTACCGTAGATGAATCATTTCGCTTTTCTGGTTGGTCAAGAAACGTTTCTAAACCAGCATGCTTACCGTAGATGAATCATTTCGCTTTTCTGGTTGGTCAAGAAACGTTTCCAAACCAGCAGCGTACCGTAGATGAATCATTTCGCTTTTAAACTTGGTCAAGAAACGTTTCCAAACCAGCATGCGTACCGTAGATGAATCATTTCGCTTTTCTTGGTCAAGAACGTTTCCAAACCAGCATGCGTACCGTAGATGAATCATTTCGCTTTTCTGGTTGGTCAAGAAACGTTTCTAAACCAGCATGCTTACCGTAGATGAATCATTTCGCTTTTAACTTGGTCAAGAAACGTTTCCAAACCAGCATGCGTACCGTAGATGAATCATTTCGCTTTTCTGGTTGGTCAAGAAACGTTTCCAAACCAGCAGGCGTACCGTAGATGAATCATTTCACTTTTCTGGTTTTAAGAAACGTTTCCAAACCAGCATGCGTACCGTAGATGAATCATTTCGCTTTTCTGGTTGGTCAAGAAACGTTTCTAAACCAGCATGCTTACCGTAGATGAATCATTTCGCTTTTCTGGTTGGTCAAGAAACGTTTCCAAACCAGCATGCGTACCGTAGATGAATCATTTCACTTTTCTGGTTATTCAAGAAACGTTTCCAAACCAGCAGGCGTACCGTAGATGAATCATTTCGCTTTTCTTGTTGGTCAAGAAACGATTCTAAACCAGCATGCTTACCGTAGATGAATCATTTCGCTTTTAACTTGGTCAAGACACGTTTCCAAACCAGCATGCGTACCGTAGATGAATCATTTCGCTTTTCTGGTTGGTCAAGAAACGCTTCCAAACCAGCATGCGTACCGTAGATGAATCATTTCGCTTTTCTGGTTGGTCAAGAAACGTTTCTAAACCAGCATGCTTACCGTAGATGAATCATTTCGCTTTTCTGGTTGGTCAAGAAACGTTTCCAAACCAGCAGGCGTACCGTAGATGAATCATTTCACTTTTCTGGTTTTAAGAAACGTTTCCAAACCAGCATGCGTACCGTAGATGAATCATTTCGCTTTTCTGGTTGGTCAAGAAACGTTTCTAAACCAGCATGCTTACCGTAGATGAATCATTTCGCTTTTCTGGTTGGTCAAGAAACGTTTCCAAACCAGCAGGCGTACCGTAGATGAATCATTTCGCTTTTCTGGTTGGTCAAGAAACGTTTCTAAACCAGCATGCTTACCGTAGATGAATCATTTCGCTTTTCTTGGTCAAGAAACGTTTCCAAACCAGCATGCGTACCGTAGATGAATCATTTCACTTTTCTGGTTGGTCAAGAAACGTTTCCAAACCAGCAGGCATACCGTAGATGAATCATTTCGCTTTTCTGGTTGGTCAAGAAACGTTTCTAAACCAGCAGGCGTACCGTAGATGAATCATTTCGCTTTTACTTGGTCAAGAAACGTTTCCAAACCAGCATGCGTACCGTAGATGAATCATTTCACTTTTCTGGTTGGTCAAGAAACGTTTCCAAACCAGCATACGTACCGTAGATGAATCATTTCGCTTTTCTGGTTGGTTACGAAACGATTCTAAACCAGCATGCTTACCGTAGATGAATCATTTCGCTTTTAACTTGGTCAAGAAACGTTTCCAAACCAGCAGGCGTACCGTAGATGAATCATTTCGCTTTTCTTGTTGGTCAAGAAACGTTTCCAAACCAGCAGTGCGTACCGTAGATGAATTATTTCACTTTTCTGGTTTTTCAAGAAACGTTTCCAAACCAGCAGGCGTACCGTAGATGAATCATTTCACTTTTCTGGTTGGTTAAGAAACGTTCTAAACCAGCATGCTTACCGTAGATGAATCATTTCGCTTTTCTTGTTGGTCAAGAAACGTTCTAAACCAGCATGCTTACCGTAGATGAATCATTTCGCTTTTCTGGATGGTCAAGAAACGTTTCCAAACCAGCAGGCGTACCGTAGATGAATCATTTCGCTTTTCTGGTTGGTCAAGAAACGTTTCAAACCAGCATGCTTACCGTAGATGAATCATTTCGCTTTTCTGGTTGGTCAAGAAACGTTTCCAAACCAGCAGGCGTACCGTAGATGAATCATTTTACTTTTCTGGTTTTCAAGAAACGTTTCCAACCAGCATACGTACCGTAGATGAATTATTTCGCTTTTTTGTTGGTCAAGAAACGTTTCCAAACCAGCATGCGTACCGTAGATGAATCATTTTACTTTTCTGGTTTTTCAAGAAACGTTTCCGAACCAGCATACGTACCGTAGATGAATTATTTCGCTTTTAAACTTGGTCAAGAAACGTTTCCAAACCAGCATGCGTACCGTAGATGAATCATTTCGCTTTTTTTGTTGGTCAAGAAACGTTTCCAAACCAGCAGGCGTACCGTAGAGAATCATTTCACTTTTCTGGTTTTTCAAGAAACGTTTCCAAACCAGCAGGCGTACCGTAGAGGAATCATTTCACTTTTCTGGTTTTTCAAGAAACGTTTCCAAACCAGCAGGCGTACCGTAGATGAATCATTTCGCTTTTCTGTTGGTCAAGAAACGTTCAAACCAGCATGCTACCGTAGATGAATCATTTCGCTTTTAAACTTGGTCAAGAACGTTTCCAAACCAGCAGGCGTACCGTAGATGAATCATTTCACTTTTCTGGTTTTTCAAGAAACGTTTCCAAACCAGCATGCGTACCGTAGATGAATCATTTCACTTTTCTGGTTTTCAAGAAACGTTTCCAAACCAGCATGCGTACCGTAGATGAATCATTTCACTTTTCTGGTTTTTCAAGAAACGTTTCCAAACCAGCAGGCGTACCGTAGATGAATCATTTCGCTTTTCTTGTTGGTCAAGAAACGTTCTAAACCAGCATGCTTACCGTAGATGAATCATTTCGCTTTTAACTTGGTCAAGAACGTTTCCAAACCAGCATGCGTACCGTAGATGAATCATTTCGCTTTTCTGGTTGGTCAAGAAACGTTTCTAAACCAGCATGCTTCATTGGCCTTAGACACCTCTCGCACATTCATCACCTCGACCAATCGTAGCAAATCGCTTCTTTTGATCAGTACGAATCGACTATGAGGCCTGTGCTAGTCGCATGGGTGCTTCTTTGGCTTTCGGCCTTAGTTTTCACCAGCCCTTCTCCACAACTAGTTGCTTGTGGAAAAGCCGACACGAAAGGAACAATCGCGATTGCTAAGTGGTCTAACAACTCTCAATCCACTCCTGGATTTATCCCCGTCCGCTCCTACTCTAAAAGTACGTGTACTTTCGATCGCGTTTCCCAAGTCTGCCGAGTTCATTTTCCTGGAACCTCCCACGCCAAGGCTTTGAATGAGACAATCGTTATAAGCGCGAGCTTCCAAGAGTTCTACGATGAAGATTCCACCGCTTTGGGTTTTCTGTCTTACGGTCCCACATTCAACTTCTCCAACATTCTCTTGAACCAATATGAGTGTCAAAGTAAGGCTCTTAAGAATTTTTTCAAGTGAACATTTTTTTCTGGTTTTCAAGAAAAAAGAAACCGTTTTTTTCTATTTTCTAACATCCCATTACCATTACAATCTTTGAACTGATAGGTCTTGAAGGAGATCAGATCCACATTTAGTTTTGTTTTTAATTTTAAATGTAGTTTTCAATTTTTTTCAAATTTGCAAGTGGCTTAAAAACGTATTTTTGATTGAATTGACAAAAAAGCTTAAATAAATGTCGTAATTTAAAACTTTTAGGTTTTCATCCTTGTTCGCTACCACCAACTGGAAATTCCGTGTGGCCAGACCGCCTGACCGTCGGATCCGATAAACATTCCAAATGTCTATCTCGTCAGGAGTGGTCGAACATCTCTCTTAACGAATGTGGATCAACTCCAAAAGAGTTAATGTTCGGTGGCGAATGCGGCAAGGAGACGTTTGTGGAGGTTGTGTACCTGTGTGACCAACCGCGCAAAGTCAAGCCGGTGAAGCAAGTTGCCCCTGACTACCGCAACGGCTACCAAACTGATCAAGCGAACCTACTGGAAGAGTTTTCCGTTGAAGTAAAACTGTTTTGGAAAACAGAGAACCAGAGTTATGAACAAGAAGTCGAAGCCCACAGGCGTTTGGTTATGGTCTATGGGAAGGTGGAAGAGAATGGACGCTACTACCATCGCGAGACACCATTCAGCCTTACGACCTTAGAGCACAACAGAGAGGTACGTTTGTGCTTTACTTTTGCTAGTTTCGTCAAGAAAACTCTCAGTAGTTTAAGTTAAATTAGATAAAAGCCTGAAAATAAGCGAAATATATTTTTAAGCAAATTTCAGACGATTGACAGGTAAAGTGTTCAGATAGGATCATTTAGAATTCTGGTCATGCTTTTTGTACCGATAAAGTTTGGAAACACGGTTCTTACATCAGTTTAATATGCAGGAAAACTGCAATCCAAAAAGCGAAGAATACTAAAAAGCTCTTTTAACGGCGAAACAATACTTCAAACGTGTACTTTTTAGAAGAGTCGTGCCTACTATTCCTCAGAAGACGTTCTCTCCTCTTTGGACTACGAAATCAGTTTGGCGATGTATAGTCGCACAGATTTTCTTACGAAATTGGCTTCTGATCTTCTGTGGAACGAGACTGAACCAGCTCGGACTCCTTCCGACTATGACATTGGTGGAGCTGCCTATCACAGATTGAATTTGATCAGCGCCTCCCGTCCTGAACTAGCGCACTTAATTCAAAAAATGCTCAAAGAACAAATGAAGGAGAACACGATTGGACTTGAGTCACAAGAGCTGGGTTTCGTTGGACAAAAGGGAGCTCATGATAGGATCTTCAAGATTTACAAGCGCATTTTCAACCCTGACCTTGTGTTCCTGCATCACGTCAAACAATCAGCGTGGAGCACCGCACTGCCTTGGATGTGGGCTGCAGGGTGTGTTGTGGGAGCGATCTTTGTGGGAGCTTTTGTTGCATACCGTAAGTTCAAGATCACCCGGACTGAAAATTTTCAGTTGAGATATGTGAGGTTCACCATTGATGAAGAGGAAACGGTGGGAGTTTATATGTAATGCTTTATCATCTTTGATTTGCTTATTGTGTGTTAAATAAACTGATATGCTTTTGAAAACTTGCTAAATTGGCCATTTTACATTTCGCTTTTGGATTGTCTGAAACTAATGTCAGCAGCGAAGCGGAAAACTATCGGCGTTTGACAAATGCCTTAAGAAAGTTAATGTCACGGAATCGTATTTGTACTATAAGAAAAATGTCGTTTAATCACCGGTTTTGTATCATGGAATCTGCATCATCGCTGAACGATTGGTGTTTGAGTTTTCATTTCTAAAGAGGCAACGTACGTTAGAAGGTGCACCGAGCCGCTATCTGTGAAAGCCTCAGCCTAAGATACTCCAGGAGGCCAGCGCCAGCCTACTATCCCACTGTTTGAAAGAGGTCGCCCCCAACCTACACACTCCGCTGCCAGGCGATTTCGGCGCAAGAACATCATTGAAAAATGTCCACGCCTAAGCTTGTTTGAACCTGGCAGCCTGAAGTACTATCCCCGTTGTTTGAAAAAATACTTCTTACAAGTGTTAGTTGCCTTGCCGCAAGACCGCTGGCGGTGACTAACTGTCTAAAAAGCTTTTAAAATGCGACTGTGATAGGCTCCCATAGTTGAAAAGCAGAAAAGACCGTTCAACGCTCAAAATATTTTCGACATTTTGTCCGTTCGCTGTTTTGGTTTTGGTCCGGTCGACAAGTTGGTTTTCGACATTATTTTGTTGTCCGCATACCAAACCGCAGCATTCAGTTAAGGTTCGCGTTACTTCAACGCATTAAAAAATAATTCAAAGTGAAAAGTAAAAAAAATGTCTTCACTGTTGTCCATCAAAGGCCTTTTTTAACAGTAAAGTTGTTGAATGACAGAAAAATGGCCGCTTGAATGTTAAACAAAAAAGTTTCTATAAGCAACAGGAGTGCGGAAAAACGCCGCCCACCGTTGCGTGTATAAAAGCATTAGATGACTGGCCCACAAACAGGCTTATCGAAAGATGAGGGTTCTATTTCTTCTACTTCTAGCCGTAGCTCTTACCACGGCCATGCGTTCGCCGACGCGCGAAGATCCATGTCCATCCTTTGGTGAAGATCCGTCTCAGGCTTACCTAGACCTTACTGTAAGCTGAATCTTTTTATTTTTATTTTTGGACATTAGAGTTTAATTTAGCTTAAGATAACAACTTCTACCTGCTGGTTCTCTGAAACGTCAATTGATTTTACGTTCTGTGCACTGTTAATTTTCGATCAAGGATCCCGATCCCGAACTAATGCCCAAAGCAAACGAACAATTGACTTTGAAACGTCAGTTTTTGAATGTGCGTTATTGTCTTAAATGATTTATAGATAGAATTTCTGGATCAGATATCACGCACGTACAAAATCTCTGCCACAACTAACTACAAGAACACGACCTCAAAGGCGAAAGTGAATTTTTCTTGAACTGTATTTCGAATTTCACCGTAATTTGTATCGAACCGTTCACTTGGTTTTTCACCAACGGAAAAGCGTGGAAGCCAGAAAAAATTCAATTTCACATAGACGCGCGAAACAAAAAGACTGCCCACCCTTGGAACCGAGTCATAAAATATGAAATTAGCAGCAACTGCAAATACGACTGGGTCAGCGACAGGAAAGGCGCCTTCTACACGGAAGAAGGAATCAGAAACTGGGAGATTCAGACTTACAAAACTTTCCTGTTTGATGATATCATTTTGGTACGCTGTCCCTTTTATAAACTCCGCTTTTCAGTTGTATTCTCAGCTTAACAAATACACATTTCTGCTTTGTAAGTTTTCTTGTGTCACAATTGTGAAGTTTTCAGTGGTAGTAAAGTTATTTTATAATCGGGTGGAATTGCTGAAAAGCTTTCTAATCAAATCGTTTGAACTACACGACAAAGATGACTCAGAAGTCGGAATCGATCCTCCGTTTTGAGAGAAAAAATGACATAGTCAGATCTTCGTCTGCCTGTCGACGCGTCCCAACTCCTGCTTATCAGGGAATGGCTCGTTTTAACTCTAAGTTTATCGCTTCTAATCTTGCTCGTTCGCAAAGGTTTCTGAGTCATCTTTGTTGTGTAGTTCAAACGATTTTATTTTATGACTCGTTTCTTTTCTTCTACTAGTAGAAGAAAAAGGTGATCGCGCGCCGACAATATGATTGCAATAAGCCCTTGTTCGGTCTTTCACTTATTTAGTTTTTGTTTTTTTTGTTTGATCTTGTCTTGTATAAACTTGGAATGGCGGTGGATTTGAACAAAGCAGCTCAAAATTTTGAAATCCGACAAATTGTATTTTGCCTTCTCACGACGGCGCAGAGTATTTTATACATATATGGCCCGTTGATTTCGTAATTTATCACAATTTTGAGAATTATTGTCCTAATTATAAAGAATGTTCTTTCATGTTTGCTGTATTCTCCCACTACATTGTAAACCTATTAAAATCGGACCGTTTTAAAGTCGTTTTTAACGTAAAACTGCGTTTGGCGGGCTTGTTCAGTTAATAGTCCATTAAGAAGTAAACTTCCATTTTTAGTTGTTTTTTTGTCATTGCTAAAAAATCGATTTGTTTGAAGCAGCTGAAATTCCCGCCAATACACGTTTGGTGTGAAAAACCTAAACTGCAATGTGCGACCGCGGTAACTCACGCAATCATCTTTTCACTTTTGATTTGTTTTTCGAAGCACAGAAGAAGCTCCGTTTTACCATTGTCCATTTCAAATGAATGGATTCTATGTTCACTGTCTCTTCTTCTGATTCCATTCAGTTCCATTTTAAACTGCACTGGCTGAAGCACCTTGAAGATTCCAATATTCACAAGTCAATTTTTTTAACGCGTCGCATCGATGCCATCGCTGTCCAACTAGAAGTGTTCATCGCACTTCTCGAAAGACAAGACCAATCTGATGACTCACGAGCTGATGATCTGTTGTACGAACGCGGAAAAACTGTTGGTCTAAATAGCTTGTCGCGGAAATTCAAATTCGACAAATTGTGGTTAGCCTTTTCACGACCGTGCCAACTTAGAAGAGGAGTGAAGGTCAGAGAATACCTTGTCTTTAGAGGCAAAGAATGGCCCAGAGCACCTCGATCTTAATTTTCCTATTTATCATTATCTCGTCTTCGGTTTAACTGATTAATGAATTTATTTAAAATATCTTTAGTGGCAGTTTATTACCGAATACAAAGCAGCAAACACGTTAAAGAAAAGTTGTTTCTTTAATGAGCTTACGCTAAATAGGTCACCAATAGGCCCCGGGGTCCATTCCTCTTTACAGACGCTCTTTCCAACAGTTATTGAAGACAAAAACTTTCTGTCGTTTCGTTTCCCGAAAAAGACAAACAGAATACTCTTTGCCAAATCACTGCAGAACAGGTACGCTTCCATAGGGTAGCTTAAATTAATTATATTGGTTATACGTAGCCAATGACGAGACATTAGTGTATTGTGGCTAAAAAAGTCTAAAGATTTTTCAAATTTATGTTCTTGATTAAGTTCAAAAGATCGTTTTCCTTAACTGGTATAAAAATTTGCTTCAGATGACTGAAACTTTTTGGGATTTTAGGTTCGCTAGCTTTATATTATCTGGATCGAAAACATGTCTGAGATGGCCGAACTTGAACTGAGTTTCTTGAACTGATTGGCCTGATAAAATAGCACAATTTTTTCCTCTATTTGCGGATCCTTTGGAACAGCGAAATTCCTGCAACAATTCACTAGAAACTGTCGCTTGAGAAATGCCGCAAAATGCGCATTAAAACTGCACACCTCATAGCTTGAATCATAACGAAGTTCGATAGACGTCAAAGAAAGTGACAGGTTTCTCAAAAACTCCAGGGTATGATGATTATTTGCCCATGCGTTGAAACGGAGAAATTGAACTTGTTTATATATGCCTTTTGAGATTCCCACTGACCTTGTTTGGCGCTTCTAATCTGCTACTTGAAATCAATACCAAGGTTTCGGCTGTTGAGCTTATTTAAGTGAAGTTCTTTCCAGGGACTTTGAAAGGGTAAGCGGAGAAGATTCACACTTGTGTATTTACAGTCGAAAAGTTGCCAGAAGTCGTAAACAATGCCCGAAATGCAGAAAGAAGAGATGCTGGGTAAAAGGACTTGAATGATTCCTTCCAGGCTTTGAAGAATGCAGAGAATTCTCCGAGCTCCAATTTGAAGTTTTTGCTTGGTTGCTTTCAAGCTCTTGCCCGCTAGATGGAATTCTTCGCAGCGATATAGATAGCAAGTTTTGTTTTTTGTGGATTGAAATCATAGCAAATGGATGAAACGCCAGCAAATAACGGAGATCTGATAAGACCGATAAATGGCGATGTTAATTTTGGTGTTACGATTGACAGGCTAACGTGGTGAGACACAAATCAAAACCGAACTTATTTTTTTACTGCATTGATAGACTACACAACAGAGAAAATTTATAATTTTACCTTTCTTTAGCTTTGTAATTAATTTCCAGAGTCGTTAAATCAAGCGTTAAATTATACGAAACTGATGTAAGAACTGTATTTCCAAACTTTATTGGTACAAAAAGCATGACCAGCATTCTAAATGATCCTATCTGAACACTTTACCTGTCAATCGTCTGAAATTTGCTTAAAAATCACAAAAATATATTTCGCTTATTTTCAGGTTTTTATCTAATTTAACTTAAACTACTGAGAGTTTTCTTGACGAAACTATCAAAAGTAAAGCACAAACGTACCTCTCTGTTGTGCTCTAAGGTCGTAAGGCTGAATGGTGCCCCGCGATGGTAGTAGTGTCCATTCTCTTCCACCTTCCCACAGACCATAACCAAACGCATGTGGGCTTCGACTTCTTGTTCATAACTCTGGTTCTCTGTTTTGCTTCACCGGCTTGACTTTGCGCGGTTGGTCACACAGGTACACAACCTCCACGAACGTCTCCTTGCCTCATTCGCCACCGAACATTAACTCTTTTGGAGCCAAAGAAGCACCCATGCGACTAGCACAGGCCTCATAGTCAATTCGTACTGATCAAAAGAAGCGATTTGCTACGATTGGTCGAGGTGATGAATGTGCGAGAGGTGTCTAAGGCCAATGAAACTGCTCACCAAAGATCAACAAAAGTGAGCGTCGTTAGAAATGCAGTTTGTTTGGGTTTAACACATGCTAGATTTAGCAACACGAATCTGTACGTTTGATGCATCAGCATTAGTCACGCCGCTTGTCAGACTGCAAAAATGTTTTTTAAATTTGTCTTTGCAAATTCAGCAGGATCCGTAAAAGGAAGTCTGATTAGACGCAAGTGAAAGTCGAAAAATGTCAATTTGAAACGTTTTTAAAAGAAATGTTTGGATGTTTGGGCGTTTGGGCGCTCTCCGCTCCCCGAACTTCGATTTGATGTTTTACAATGTCGTAGGTAATAGCAACTCAGAAACCATAATTACAGGTCTTTCGCTTATCCTTGGACTGCGCAGAGTTAATTTAACAACTTGCAATTGCGCGTCAAAAACGTTGCAACGGCTCCGAGATAGGCGCGTTTTTGTTTTTGGGCCTTATCTATTGAATTCGTGACTTTAATTGGATTTCTCAAGGTTTAAGAAAACTCTACAAGCCTCAATGAAAAACACAAATTTAAGAAAATAAGATTTTAGAAGTTGAACAAGAAAACCTAATTTCTCTGATTCGTGGCTCAAATTGGATTTTTAGTTTCAAGAAACACTTATAGGTTATCGCCAAGCGAGGCGACACCATTGAGCCTGGAGCGCGAAAGGACAATTCGTCCAGTTCGTCCTGTTCATCCAGCGGCTCGAGCGAACGCGCAGAGTCGGACTCCGAGAGCGGCAGCGGGAACGAAGATTCAAATGGAGCGCGCGCGAGATAGTCGCGTCGAGACCGGCGATTAGGCGACGGTCGCCGAAGAAGACGGTGCGAGGGTTTTTTTGTTTTGGTTATTATTCGCTTTTGGCGTCGGTGTGACGTTTTGTTATTAACGCGAATAAACGAATCGTTTCTGGGATTCATCACCGCGTGGCCGTCATATCTGGGATACGACGTTTGGCGAGCAAACCCAGTGAAGCATCGTTTTTATAGGTCCACATCAAAATCTTGAATCATTTTCCTTTTGGAAATTTTAAGAAAAAAAATTTTGAAAAAAAGAAAGAAATTTCCGAGATATGCCCGCTTTTGTTTTTGGGCCACCATGTGTAAATAACATTTTTATAAACATTGTAATAAACAACGAAATTCTAATTCTAGGCGTGGTCGGCGCTTCAGTTTTGCGCTCATGGCTCTTTGGAGGCGCGAAGCGCCAACTCAAAACAAATTTTGAGATTGAAATCTCGCGCAATATCGTTTAATCAAAAAATTAAATGACAATAACTTCAAACCTAAAAAAAGAAAGGAGAGACAACTCGACATTCCATTTCTTGCAAGAGCAAACCAAGGCGGGGAAAACTGGACTCAAACTGCTAACTAAAGCCAATGTTAAAATTTCACGCATTGAAAATGGCGTGAACAGCGTCGCAGTTGCATAGAAAGCTCATCATTTAAGCATGCAATTCTATTGAACATCATGTCTGTGAACCTTTTGTGAACCGTCTCTGTGCACCTGCTTCTGACGCCATGGAAGCAACTTTTAAAGTGTTTACGTCGGACAACGTCGCGTTTGACATTCAGCTCAAGTGGATCAAATATTTTTCAGGTCTCGAAGAAAAGGTTGCCAACTGGTCGGTACAGTTGGAGATCACCGCTGCTCAGTTGGGTCTTTTGATTGAGTGGTTTGAGATGCAGGACAAATACGACCCCATTGCCTTGTATAAAGTCCTTTGCAAGCGCAATCTACAGTCGAACCGCGCCAAGGACTGGGAAAAAGCGTCAAAAGCCCTAAAGGTTTCTCCTATGACACTGTCGGCATGTTACGCAATTCAAACGTATTACTGGAATTCTGTGAAAAGAAAAAAGCAAAGCATTTAAATGCAAAATTTGAAAGAAGAAAGGTGCTGTACTCTTCTAAAGCGCTTGACTTACTGTCGTTACTTGAATGATTCTAACTAACGTTAGTCGGCATACTTTGGGTCATTCCTCTAATTTTGTAGACTCAGTTTATTTTTTGCGTAACTGATGTGTTGATAAAAATGTGTGTTTTAAAAGTGTTGATTTGACTTTTGCCTTCCGATACATTAAAACTCGCTAGGATGTCGTTTTTTAAATCTTACATTAAATTTACTGTTTTCTTTATGCCTCAGGAATCAGCCGCGAATCAGAGAAATTAGGTTTTCTTGTTCAACTTCTAAAATCTTATTTTCTTAAATTTGTGTTTTTCATTGAGGCTTGTAGAGTTTTCTTGAACCTTGAGAGATCCAATTGAAGTCACGAATTCAATAGATAAGGCCCGAAAACAAAAACGCTTTCCCTGAATTCCCGATGAGCTAACGCATTACTAATTCAGCTGTTTCGCGGTCGCCGTTTGACCGCGGCCACCCACATCGAATTGCGAGGGTGGTATAGTTGCCAATCGCGCGTACAGTTCGAACGCAATTGAGATTTGATAGCCTCTTTGTCAAAAACAGCACAATAGCTCACCCATTTTAGCTTGAAGGCAAAAGCAATTTTATCTGTTGTTATGACTTTAAATGAAGCTTCCATCATGCTTCAGGTGCTTTGGATTTATTGTCGGTTTTGAATAAATGAAACAAGGCCCAGGACCTCATATCCAGCCTGGCGTAGTCGCGTCGACTATCCCACCGACTGTACCACCGAGCTTGATCTTTTGAGCTATTACAAAAGTTTAAAAGACGTTTGTTCACAAAGATACACCGTGCCAAAGTTGAATGCTGAAACCCAAAAACTTTCATGCAAATTAGTTTTTTTTAATTATCCGACGTAAAACTTAAGCTTTCAAATTCACAAATTTATTGATCTTCACAATCTGCTCAGTTTTAATGAAAAGTTGTATTTTAAGTTTAACACTATGGCTAAAATCAATAATCCGCTTTACTATTGGACTAGACTGCCAAAGGTTCAATTCGCAACACGCAGAGAGCCTTGCTGTCTCTCCTCAGACGGAATTTCCTTCCAGTTCCAAGGGACGTAGACGATTCAATTTGCCGTCAAGCAAGGCTTTCTCTCTGCGCCTCGGCGTTTGGTCGCCACAGCAGCCGAGCTCGAAGTTCTCGTAGAATGGTTCCAGCGCCAAGACGACGCCGAGGAAGCAATTTTTCGACGAGGCAATGCGGTAAATCTGGAAGGCGAGGCAGGAAGACTGGGTCTCATCTACCTGCGCCTCAAATTACAAATGAGACACGTTTTCACGACACTGCGGAACGATGGCATGGCGGAATGGCTGCAAAATTATGAAGAGAAAAGGCAGACCGATGGCGCTTGATTTAACGACTCTGGAAATTAATTACAAAGCTAAAGAAAGGTAAAATTATAAATTTTCTCTGTTGTGTAGTCTATCAATGCAGTAAAAAAATAAGTTCGGTTTTGATTTGTGTCTCACCACGTTAGCCTGTCAATCGTAACACCAAAATTAACATCGCCATTTATCGGTCTTATCAGATCTCCGTTATTTGCTGGCGTTTCATCCATTTGCTATGATCCCAATCCACAAAAAACAAAACTTGCTATCTATATCGCTGCGAAGAATTCGAGCTAGCAAGCAAGAACTTCAAATTGGAGCTTGAAGTTCTATTGGAGCTCTACACTTTCAATGTTCTTGTCTTAGAGAAAAGAGAAAAGGGTTAGAGAAAAAAACGCCTTGACAGAAAGAATTAGCCGCGAGTTTTCAACAGAGCTCCAGATCTGCAGGGGTCCAAAGTGCCGTTCTTGTTAATGTGTTAACTATCTGCTCATCGCGTGTCATATCATTGTCAATTTAACCTAACTGTTAACGTTATTTACACATTATTTAGTTAAATTGACGCATTGCTCGGTCTCTTTAAATTAAAGCGCCTATCTAGAAACTTAAATATTGTCGAGTGATGGAAGCAACTTTCGAGGTCATCACATGCAATAACGTCGTTGTCGACATAAAGTTGAGTTGGCTCTCTGTTTTAAACCTTTTCCGAGATTTGTCTGGACTCAATAAACCAATGCGTTTGCGTGACATTTCTTCTAGGCAGCTTGCCATTGTCGTTGAGTTTTTGGAGCATCAAGAAACACCGACGGCTTCACTCGACGACCACGACAAAAAATTAAAGTCAATTTTAAAAAGGGGTCGCGACTTTCACTTGGAATGTGTAGCGTCTGATCTGAGCTGTCATCCTCTTGTGCGGGCCGTGGCTCAATATGCTGTTTTTTCTTTTCTCGAATGTGACTAGTTTGCTGTAAAAAAATAAATGATTAGCTTCGACAGACGCTGCAAGAGTTACTAAACTACTAACAAGGGAACCTTCAAAGTTGTTACACCCAGAAATGAGCGAGCTTAGTCAATTCTGGTAGTACTCGGCGCGCTGAACAACGTGGTATAGGTCACTCGCGTGCATTTTGACCAAAAAGGCCCTAAAAACGCGTTTAAAAGTGCCAAAAATTGTAAGCACAACATGCTGGAAAAACGCTTGGTGTGGTTAATAGATGTAATTTCCACGCATCGTGAATTCCACTTATGAAGAGCAAATGCATCCACAACACTATCAAAGTGCGGTTTTTTTTTCAAATATTCGCGACTTGGATTTTTCGTTCTCCTCAAAATAAATAACGACCATTCAATGCTTCAAAATTTATAAAGGCAAACATTTTTAACTTTTTTGAATTCCAGTTTCACGTTGTTTTTTTACCCTGTACCCAGATCAATTCCTGTTTTTCGTCCTTTCCAATTTTTCTTTTTCCAGCCGTCCACTCGTGGTTCAATACCCCTTTTATATCCCCTCCCGGCCGGTTCCATCGTTTCGCTTTCGCTTAACACATCACGCTCGACCTTGAGCTCCACCTTGTTTGTGGGGCGTAATTTGTTCAAAGAATTCAACCCAGCAGCTCGGCCTCGGAAGACCGGTAGGGAACAGCTTATTTGTTGGTGCAGGCTGGAGAGAGGAAACGATCACTCGCTTATCTCAACGCTTAGGAGACCCGTTTTGAAGCGTCTTTTTTACTCGTCCACCTCTCGTGTTGTCGCCGCTGGCGGCCGCCAACGGCGGCTTCTTCACCTTGCCTGCTGAAAAAAAGCGCCGATTGCATAAGGGGCGCCCGGGGCGGTCGCGCAACGGCTACCCGACGACCATGAGCGTCTTTCCTAAATGGAACAAGTTGGCGAGTACAATACGCCCCGGGCTGTTCATGGTCATCGCAGCAAACAGGCGACTACACCCCTCAGGGGGTTCGCCGCAGCGCGCGCGAGATGGCTAACATGACGACGGGGGCTCATCTCTTACGTAAATCTCGGAAACATTTTTGCTTGCACGCGCGTGGGATGACGCAAACGAGTGGGTAAGCGCCAGTGGCTTGTGGGAATCACTTTCACTTTTTGGAATGAAGTGCAGAAGAAGATGATGAGGAGGAAGTGAACAGAGATGGAGATGCTCAGAAACAAGTTCGAGTGATAAATTGGGTGCTGAAATAAGAAAAAGGTTGTAGAATAAAGAAACGGGATTCGGTGGTCAGGGATGGAGATAGGAAACAAGAACGTGAATTTAATGAAATCGACATTGATTACTTACAGCTTTGAAGAAAATGACTTGAAAGATCAAAAAATAAAATACTTTCAAAACATCTTTTTTGACTTTAACAAAATATTTGTGCGACAATCGAATTTAATCAAAAAATTGAAATTCAACGCGAACTTTTCAAAACACTGTTTTGACATGAAATACAGGGTGATACAAAACAATACCTCTCTGTGGAACTAGACAGGAGGAATGTGTCTCGCTGAAAAGTGAGCTGTCTGAAAAGGATCATTTTGACGCGGCGGGGACAGTGGGACCGGTCGGTCAGTTGTCCATGCTATTTCAAGAAAGTCCGCTATTTTTCCGCAAAATTTGGTTTTTTCGTGAATTCCGCAAACACAAAATCCTGCAAATTTTGCAGAGAATCGCGAAAAAATAGCAGACTTTCTTGAAATAGCGGGGACAACTGACCGACCGGTCCCACTACTCCCTGCGCGTCAAAATGATCGTTTCCAGGCAGCTCCCTTCTCAGCAAGAAACTTGAGAACCCAAAAGAAAATCTTTGCCCAATAGTACTCACAAAGTACCTGTTCCGAAACTCCACTGTTTGCATGATTGATCATTTTGAAGCACCAAAAATTGTTTATAGTTGCCCCACACCAAAACCGGAAACCACTATTTCTCAAAGTTCAAAGTACTTTCCTCACAAGGCCGTTCTTGCAAAAAGCGTTTTTGTCAATCCCTAATCTTTCCCTATCAATTGAGAAATTTGCGGACTGCTTGCAAGAAAAAAGAAGAAAGGCTTGGTAAAAGCTTTGGAACGAGGATGAGCGGAGACGGTCGACGATAAGATCGAACCGCTCTCGAAAGGAAAAAGCTTCTCAAGATAGGGATCGTTCCGCAAGAAAGTTAACGATCTTAGAAAACAACGAGATTCATGGGGATTCCTCGTGGTTTGAAGTTAAGGCATCAGTGATCTGGGTGCACTAGGAAGTCTTTAAAAAACAACTTTTAAAAAAACTTTTTAATAATTTTACATATGTTTTCAGTTTAACTCTTACCCATCTCCAAATCTATCCAGTTCTCTCCACCTTAAATCCAGCGGAACCCCTCAATTCCCACAGCCACTTATAGTCTCTCCACTGTTACAAAGTGTTCAGGAAGCGTCTGGAAGTAGCGCAAACAAGCGCGGAATAATGGAATTAGCACAATCGGTTCTGCAACGATCGGATTTGTCGCGCGGTAGGGGGAAGCAAAACCAGAACATTTTAGAAGAGCTTATTCCCTCTTGGATTGTGGCATGTTGTTGCTCTGTTACCCGAAAACGATCAATCAAGGACGACCGTTTTTGTTGTTCATGTTGGTGGATGGTTTGAAGAGACGAAAGTAAATACCTTTTTAAACTAGCAACAAAAACATCCAAATCGGTTTGAAAATAAAAGTTCTTCTGGTTTCAAGCCCTACTCGAACCCGTGGTTTTTGGAATAAAAGCATTATAACTGTGATCTGACCGTTCAAAATTACTTTATTCGCCTGCGTAGTTTTAAACCGAATAAAATTAAAATTTTTTTTTTGAGCGATTTTAGGAATTTTTAATCTTAAGCTTATCGACTTCTGTCTTCTCATTATTCCTTTTGTTGTTTCCCAACCATAAAACGAACATTTGTTTGCTTTACAACACACAAAAAGCAGAGTGACGTAATGCAGGCATAGAAACCCGTTTGGCTTTTGAATCGCCTCCTCAGATTGATTTCAACATCTCAATTTCAATTGACGTTTTAAAACGTTTGTGGTGAGTGAACAGCTGATGGCCACTCTTACGCAACTATCATGAATATCAGGTCACAGGAACGCTAAACAGCTGATTAGGCTTAAGAAATAGGAGCCTCTTGCAAACAAGCTAAAATGAGTTTGCTGGTAAATCCGCACAGTCTCTATTAAAACCGCCCAATTCGAATCTAAGGGCAATTACCCCGTCTCTATATATCTCCAATACCAGTTCTTCCTCTCCTCAGCCTTCTTTTTCGACGTCGAACTGTACGCAACAGTCGCGACTACCTTTCCCCAGCCGGCATCGCCCGCTGCTGACCACCCATTCATCCTGTTTCAGCCCCTGTGATCCACTAACGGACAGGGCAATAAATCACCGAATTAGCCATATTCCTAAGTTTTTTCCTCCTCCCGCGGCTTGTGACGCTTTGTAGTTCAGTCTCATCTTCTGCTTCTTAGCTCCCCTCGCACAAAGTCAGATCTCTGTTGCTGCAAC
Organism: Steinernema carpocapsae; assembly: GCA_000757645.3. Classification (NCBI taxonomy): domain Eukaryota; kingdom Metazoa; phylum Nematoda; class Chromadorea; order Rhabditida; family Steinernematidae; genus Steinernema; species Steinernema carpocapsae. The sequence continues at coordinate 4,030,968 of AZBU02000008.1, forward strand.
AGCATCAGCAATCGCATGGCAATAGACAAATTTCAGGTTTCGCGCAGCGATAGCCCCGGCCGGTCAGCGTCGTCGTCACCTCTGTAGCGACAGCGGCGGCGGCGCGACGGATTCCTCGCGCTTGGGGCGTGACAAATTCCCCTGGGCGGCGCTCGATTTTGCTGCCAAGACTTGCCGGCGCATCCAAGTCTGCCTGGTGCTGCTGTTAGCCGTCTTCGTTGCGCTGCTGATGGCGATCTGGGCTTCAGATGTGATCTGAAACATTCCTGTTAGTTTGATCAAGTTTCGTTGTTTAGATGGTTTGTTTAATGCGCTCTGCTGTGTTTTAGCTACGTTGTGTTTTTATTGAGTTGCTTGAGTCATAAGCAAATTAAAAAATGTGATGATGTTGTAGTTCGAGAAAGGTATTGACTTTTTTATTTTTGGCATTTTTCGGTTTTTATTAGAAGCTTTCAGAGATTTAAAAGACAAAGCGTGAAGCGTACGGTAAATTTTGTTGTTTCTCGCATTAAGTGGTTTAGTTCTTTTGAAAACTAAGCATATGCGTTTTTAAAAATTTGAAGACAATTGAAATTATTTGAGAAAATTTGATTTAAGCGTTTTTTAGAGCAGATGTTGTTTTGCCGTTCTAAAAAAATAAAGTCGATTCAAGGGTAGAATTATTTTGGTTTTTAGTGAACACTTCCATTTTTTTAATTAAAAATTTAAAAATTTTTAATTTTTTAATTTTTGAAGTTTGATTTAATGAACTCACCTGTTAGATGTTTCGTTCTACTTTTGATTAACAGCTTTTTCAAAACCTTAATTTTGCCTTAAAAATTTTGTGAATTTGTTAATTGAATATCGTGACGTAGTTGCTCCAAAATTTATATTTTGTCAGTTTTTACGTGACACTGTTTTTCAGGTGCTCCCACAGCCATGCTTTGGCTCGCCACACTCCTCCTCTGCCCGTCACTGGCGTCGGCTTCCATCTTTGCTTCGAACAAATCCGAGCTATTCCTACCTGGAATGGAATCCATGAGCTCAGGCAAAGACAAGCATTTTACCATCATCGAAAACGTCTCCAAGACGAAGCATCATAGGCATCGTCGACAAGTGATCGCTGGGCCGATGTACGACTGGCAGTCAAATGAGATCCCGTTCCAGATTTGGGGTGGCGACAGTAAGTCCTTAGTTGTGGTCTTATGTTTAAAATTGGCTTTTTTGTGGCTTTTAAGAATTAAATTTTTTTGCAATTTGTAAGACGTCCAATTAACGCGCATTAGGTGTTCCACCGGAACGTTTCCTCAGCCGCGTCGTTACAAAACTTAGCTACGCGGCTGCGTTTGTGTGTGTGCACACAGAGGTGTGATGAACTTGAGCTGCCCCGACCGGTGCGTGAGTGAGCTGTTTTAGTCGGCGCGACGCGTGCGCATGAAACACAAACCGGTTAAGAATCTTCTTTACATTTTCACAATCGGCGACGACGATTGGCGTCGTCGTTGACGACGACGCTCGCAGAGAAGCAGTATCCCCAACAGAGCAGCAGCACCGGTAGAGGGGATGAGATAGAGATACGCTGGCTACCTCAAAAATACAGGTTAATAAGAATTGTACGACTGTTCATGTTTGTTTCAAAACAACAGGGGTGTCAAATAAAAAGTCAAAAACTCAAAAAACTTTTTTTAATTTTGAAAACAGAATTTTAACATTTTAAGTATTGTAAGCAAAACTAAAATGCAAAGTTCACTATTTTGAACAAATATTTAGATTTAAAAGCTGCTTCGCGCGCAATAGTTTAAAAATCAAAAATTGAAATTTGGCGTCCGGTTAAAAACGTTTACCAGAAATTCCGACCGCTCCACATTTATTAAAAAGTTGAAAATGACATTTTTGTCTGAATGTGAGCAACTGTCTGACCAGACATCCCGCTTCATTTTGACCGAAAGTAAAGCGGTCGGGTTTGACATTCGGATCATTCACTATGGAGACGTCCGGTCAAAATGAAAAAAGCGAACATCCGAACACCAACATTCAATTTTATCATACAGCGTGGCCCAAAAAAGGACTGTTCAGACTGCTCCGACTCGCCGCTCACTGGCCAGAGAGATCGGAGTCATTTCAAGTTTATTAACGAGGAACAACCGGTCTGTTTTGCTAACAAATAACGTGGCGAGCCGGCGGTTTCTGGTCAGATCTTCTTTTGGAACACCCTGTAAGAGTAAATTTTTTGTAGCACAAGTGGGTTTTATTTCAAAAAACAGTTACTCCGAAACAACTATTTCTCAAATTTTAAATTTCACGTTTAAAAGCAAACAAATGTTTTAAGCTCGCGTTTTTTCAAAACATTTTAGTTTTTAGTTGTAAGGTTAAATTAAATAAAAAAACTTAATTACATTTTCAATTTAGCATGACTTTCTTGAGCCTTTGTAATGTTAGTTGAATTTTTAAAAGTGTTTAATTTTTTAACGTTTAAAAGCTATTAAAATACTTAACGCTCTTTACTGAAAAATTGTTCGTAGACCCAATTAATGCCTTGGTTTGAATTATTAGAAAATTAAAACCTTTTAAAAAATTTTTAAAGTCTTTTTTGAAAATTTAAAATTACAGAAACTTTTTTAACGTTTAAAAAATTGAAGTTTGATTCAAAAGTCAGCCTATTCATGAAAAAATTAGGTTCTAAATTCAATTATTAAAAACTTTGCATGCGCTTTTTCCTATAAGGTGAATCATTCTTTCTTAATCCGATTACTCAACAATTTCAAGTTACTGAAATCGTGTTTTGATTGAAATATCTGACTTGTGCTCATCACCGAAGATTGATATTATGCGAAACACATCCCTTATCATACAACCGTCAAATTTAACACCGGCGCATTATTAATAATCTCGCTGTGTGTAACCAATTACGAGATGAAACACTGAGCGGAGCCCGAGGCGCTCATTACGCAACAGTCGCGTTGTCGGAAGAGAAGTACCAAATATCCAGTAGATCATTTTTAAAAAAGACGAAAAATGTCAGAATTCTTTTGCTGTATTTTATGCTCATTTCAGTCAACTTCCAATCGCTGATCCGCCGAGGCATCCATATGTGGGAAGAAAACACATGTCTCCGCTTCCGGGAGAACATGCAGGCTCGTGACGGAATTCGGTACGTCCTGGAACGTGGCGACAGCTGCTTCACCGAGTACATCGGCCGAAACGGCGGCTTCCAAGACATTATCATTGGAAGCGAGTGTGCCGAGGTAAGCCAATCGTTACAATTCCTGTCAAGAAAAACACGGAATCCTTGTAAGCGAGCGTGAGAAACTGGTCTCCGGACCCTCGTGGATCGAGGTCGTTCAATCGAGGAGGTCTGCTTTCGATTTCTATGCGCCACCGCGCGACACAATTCGTTTGTATATGCAAACTTTGCAGCGCGCGAAACGTTTTTGTTTACGCGCGCTTTGTTTATCGAAGAGCCGGATTGAGCGCTGCGCGATGATCTGATGCCTGGAGGGATTAGCTGCTTGTTGGGTGGATTTTTCGGTCACCACGTGACCGGATGGTTTCATAGAGTGAATCATAGGAAAAAGCGGTTATGGGGACTGTAAAAAGCAATTATCTAAACAAGGAACGGAAAAACGAACTTTAAACATTAAAAATTTTTAATTCAGATTTTGACACTTTAGCCGAAACTATAATCATGCTTTCTATCACAGCCAAGAACTGAGATATTTGAGGCTTTATCCAAGATTGATGGCGAGCAATGCTAAAAACCGGTCAGAAACAGGTGGTCTTTCAAATACCATTACCAAGTAGGAAGCCAGTAGGAGGCATAGAGTTGACCGGTGCGCTGATCAGTAGGTGGTCTTAATTTGCATATTAAACAGAATAACGTATGGATGCGAAATGCTTGACATGTGAGGAATTGTGACAGGGAAGCCTAGAATACCCTTTTTTCACCTTGACACTTGCTTAGAGGCTTAAACTTAGTTTTTCGAAATTCAGAGGTTTAGCAATACACGTTAAAAACAAGAAATATTTGTTTTGGTAGATCACTAAAATCATTTGATTGGTTAACAAAGTTTGTCGTGTTGAACCGGTTTTGGACAGATCACAAAAATAAGAAGCAGACGGTATTTTTCTTGATGAGGATATCAATCTAGCAACATGTCTTCTTTTTCAACCGGTTTTTGAGAGTCTAGGTGATGACAATAACAAAAGCACTTCAAGAATTGCCAAAATAACAAAAAGCGATTTACGACCAAATTGCTTAAAAATTTTGAAAATCTGTAAAGTTGAATTTTTTTAACACCAAAAATTTTAGGAATACGTTGTGGCACACGAAACTGGACACGCTCTTGGATTCTGGCACACCCACCAGCGTCCCGACCGCGAAAAGTTCATCAGCATCAACTGGAAAAACGTTCTCGAAGAAGCCACTGCCAGTTTCATGCCCTTCAGGAGTATGCTCCAGGCCTTTGGCATCCGACAGGTAGGTTTTTAAGCTTTCTTATAGTTTTGACGAAGATTCAGGTCTCAAACCGCCGCCTCCCTTACGACTACGGGTCACTGATGCATTATCACGCCGTTGCTCATGCCGTCAAAGTTTCTGACTTTACGATTGTCCCCAAGGAGCTGAAATATGTGACCACGATGGGTACTGAAAAGATGGCGTTTTTGGACGCTAAGGTCATTAATGATATTTATTGTCCAAGTGAGCTTTGATTAATTACGCTAAGGGTTACAATTTACTGTTCCAGACATCTGCGCGGGTCGTCAACAGCTAAGATGTCAAGGTGGCGGGTACCCAGACCCTAACAATTGCAACGTGTGCCGATGCCCGGAAGGTCTTGGCGGAGTTCAGTGTGATCAACTTCAGCCCTCAAGTGAGTCAATAACCCATTATGATAATTTTTTACACTTGACAATGTGGCGTTGTGGTTAGCATTATAGGTTAACAGTCCAGAGGTCACGGGTTCAAACTCTGCCGAAAGCTGTCATTTTTGTAAAGCTGGATTTTAAGATTTTTGAGTTTTCTAATTATTTTACGACTTTAAAAACCCAGTCTAACATCCACGGCTTAGACATCCACGTGAAATCACAACTAGTCGAAAGCGAAAACGAGACAGGGAGGTCACGTCGCTGCCTTCGGCTTTTCAAGTTCTCAACAAACTAAGAAACTTAACTACCCACGCGGCGCCGACTTTTTTGCTTCAATTCCGCCGGCGTCTCCTGAGAGTCCGATTGATTCGAATTATTATTGACACAAAAATGATTCCCTCGCGGGCGCTGACGCGGACAGGTTTCTTCTACGGGAGCTAAACGGATGTGGACGAGGCGAGGAGGTGCGCGAAGGACGATTGAGAGAAATTGGAAGTTGGCGATTGGAGGTAAAAACAGAATCATGTGCGCAAGAGCAAAATGTCTAACGGGGGAGGATTGTTAGGTTTGGAGCAGCTCATTGGACTGGTTTCTGTTACAACCATTTTTGATAATTTTTAATAACTTGGCGGTATAGTGTAGCGGTTAAAATTTTAGCTTGACAGTCCAGAGGTCACGGGTTGGATTCCTGCCAAAACCTGGTATTTTTTTAAACGTTGATCTTAAGGTTTTTGAAGTTGGTAAACATTTTGCAACTTTAAAAACTCTGTCTATTTATTATATTACACATTATTGTCCAATCACATTTAATTGAGCTGAAACTAAATTTTTGAAACGTTAAGGTTAAGAGGAAATTAAAAATCTAAGCTAAAATTGAAAAAATCAAATTTTAAATTTGCGTGGTACATTACTCAAACTCTCTAAACCGAATTGGTTTTGTGCAGGTTTGGTTAAGGTTCAGGCTACCAGTCGGTCAAGGCGGGTTCAATGTCGGCTGCTGTACAACATTTTGTTTTTTATGGTTTCGACAAAGATAATTTTTTTGCTTTAGACTGTGGCATGGAGATCCACGCGTCCGACCAATGGCAAACGCTGTCCAGCCCTGCTGGCAAAAACGTCAACTGCTTCTGGAGGATATCTGTAATTATTCATATTCCTAATTTTGCATCAAATTCATTTTAGGTCCCCGAAGGCAGCCGAGTCCGTTTCCGTCTCAGCGACGGAGAATTTCCCTGCTCTTACGGGTGCCAGTCTTATGTGGAAATCAAGCACAAACTTGATGTCAGACTCACTGGATTCAGAAGGTGATTGACGCTTGTAGCACTTCAAAATGGTCCGGTTTTAGTTGCTGCTACCGTCCAAAAGAGGACACCGTCTCTGAAGGAAACCAAATATTTGTCATCTACCACCCCAACGGTAGAACTGCACGATTCTCGTTGCGATTCATTCGTCAACTCTGAACACACTCCTTTCGTTTCCTCGTTTTCGTTGTCGCCCTCAGCCGTCCTCAGAATCCTAACCCAAGCCATGGCCATCAATCGTAGTTCGCGCTAGAACTGATTCTTGACACTTCACTGCTGCTCTACACGGGTGTTCCTATTTTCCGTCCCCCTCTTGCGGGCACTCCCTTTGTTGCTCCTTCTCTTTTTTGTTTTGTTGTACATAGCGGTTCATTCTCTCGTCGTCTTTTGCCGGTGCGCACGTCTGTAAATTTGTGAATAAAATTTGAAATCAAGTTTATTAGCACAATTAGCATATATTGTTTACTCAAAAAGAGGCTAATGCAAGGAATGTCATTATCGGATGCTTCCTAATATGAAATACACAGAAATGAGTTTTCCGAAGAATTGTCGTTCCGTATCGAATTTGTTTTTACAGCTTTTTTACTGTTTTACTTTTTACTGTTTTTTTGTCGTCTTTTTGATTCGTTTCCAAGACCTCCGAAAAATCGATGATTTGCTTGAGCTTGTTAGAATTCAAGTTAAGATTAATCTTGCCGCCTTGAGTTCTTCCAAGCCTTAATTTCGTCAATTTTTGGAGGCAGTGTCCAGAAACTCAAAAAATTCCATAAGTAACTTCAACTGGTGTAAAAAAAGTGACCGAAGAAATCTTTTTGGTGCTCTATTTAGGTCTATCGTGTGTGGCCACCCATTTTTCGACGCGTGAAAATGGCACTTTTCAATCACACCTAAACGGCAGCTTCGGCTTTGCTTTCTTCCGTTCCTTGCGTTTCGCTCCGCCTCCAGTTCTTTGCAGCTAGCTTGAAACTGAAAACTAGCATGCGTTGTTTAGGAATGGAAATAACGTGCCTCGTAGTGGTCATTGAACGTTAAATTTACTTGACAAGTCAGTTTATTACAAATTAAAAGTGTGATTATTTGGTACGCTTTTAAAACACTCCAATTGAAAAGCAGTTAATTCAGTTCTTGCACTTAATGAGTCCTTGATTAAATGATCCTTCCAACTGACAATCAATGGCTAAGTTTGTCCAGCATTCATGGTTTTTTTGCTGACATTTTGTTTTGTGTACAAACATTCTACAAACTTCATAAGTTTCTTGAGCTGAGTTGAGTACAAGTTCAGTTTAATTTGTCGGTCTCGGTTCATCTTTACTGAATAGCTGGCCCCATTGAGATCCAAACCGAAAGCACCATTGCGAGGGGAGAACACCGGGAGCGTGGAATCCATAATGCGAATATCGAAGATATGACCCAAAAAGGTCTACTGCAAGTGCATATTATAATGCGTAAGAATGGCACCTATACGTAGTTGACACCTCAAAAAAGTTAAAAATTTAATGAGATGGTTGATAGTACTGATTTGATGGAGTGAAGCTTTGACCACTTTGATGGGCTAAACTCTCACAATGGCCACAATGACAAACGCCGTCATCTTCTGCCATCGTTTCCTGATATTCGTAATTTGTAGTTTGTTGAAAAGCTCCAAAATCGTCGGGTCTATGAAAAGTTTGTGATCGGTCAGTTTGATATGAAGAGATTTGAGGCTGGGCAAAATGGACATTTTGAGAAGGTTCTAGGAAAGAGATCCGCTGGGCGTAGAATCCAATTTGCTTTTGAAGGTTGTAGACAGTTTTGTGAAGCAACTTGTTATTATTGAAAATTCCTTGAGTTAACGCTTGGGTTGATTGCAGGCCTAAAACAAGAAATGACTTTTTAAGAACCTGAAACGTTTCACAATAGCCAAAAATTGGTTTCCACCTTTTTCCAATCGTTCGATCCTCTCATCTCGCCTCTTCAGCTGCACATCCATTTCATCAAAACACAAATTTTTCGTTATTTCGAGCTTCCTCTTTCGGCATTGCTCTGCTTGAAACGTTCGAAGCGTTTGAGGTCCAACTGGTCTTGGGCGGCCCACTTTCAGAGGTTCTGGATCAACTTCCATTTCTTAAAAACATAAAATTGGTAAAGAAGGATAGAAAACGACCCGTTATGGTGAATAAAGCAAATCAAAAATGATTCTTACACACAGAACGTGTTGCTAACACACATTCATTTTCAAACGGTGCTTAGCTGGCGAATCGTTTGCTCCTGGTTACCAACTGATAAGACGCTTCGCATCGATTCACTTCTTTGGGGCAGCGTAAACATTAGATATGTCGTTACCAACCCTCAAAAATTAACGTTTCATGACGCTCTGAAATGTTTTACAGCTTTAATATTGAAGGAAAATAGTGGATTGAACGTGTTTTGGGTGTTTGAAACGGCTATCTGCAAAAAGGACGCTGCCCGCTACAGAAAATAATGCTACAAACCTCGGGCGCCCTGAGTTTTCCCAATCGCTTCTTGAGTTTGCGGATCCGGTTCCCACCCAAACCCTCGCACCGCGAAAAAGAGGACAAAGCATTTGGATATTGTAAAGAATTTTTAAACGTTTTCTATGTCGTTCAAAAGTGACCTTATGGATGTCTAAAATAGAGAGTTATAATAGTTTAAAATTTAAATTTAGCTACGGAAGCGTGTTCGCCCTTTTCTTTATGTTGCAGCCCGCGTAGCGAGTGGCATGAACTACCTACGAGTGGATTTCTCTTAGATTCGGTCTTCGCAACTTGCAAAAAAGATTTCCCAAATCTCAATCTTACAAATATTTTTGAACTATTAATTTGAAAGTAAAATCGCGTTTGTTAAATTCAATAGTGATGTGAATTGGAAGTCAATTATGTAGTCGATTAAACAGCTCTCATGTTTGGTCGACAAACATGCTTTAATGACCTTTGGGTATTCACCTAAAAATAGGTTAAAAAATACAAGGTTATCTTAAAACACATTAAATCAACAGAACCGCTACTTAAAAATAGCGGCAAACGAGAAGGACTCAGTTCTTTCCTATGATTGAAAAAGTGGTTTTTCAAATTAAACGAAGCAACAAACCCAACTTCCAAACATAAAAAATTTGGAACAGTCCGCCTATCATTTTCACAATATGCAAATCACGTAAATTTTCTTTCTCCTACGACCCCAGAAAGCTTGTTTATGCGTCGAGAACCCGATCGCACTATGCAAATCAAGTTATTTATCTTACTCCTGAAATCGCATTCCGGCGGACTCCGGCATGAAACGAAGCTTGTTTTAAACACAATTACGCTGAAACTTTCAATTGACTTATAAATTAACAAACTTATTATTAAAGCAGTTTTAATGTGAGAATCGTGCTGTTTACAGTAGTTGATGGTGTGTCCTTGAGTTTATCGCTGGAAGCGAAAGCGAGGTTGCAACTTTAGATTTCAAAGAGACTGCAACTGCAACTTATACCGAATTTATGTAATTAATGTCCACTGTTGTATTACAAAGTAATAAAACTTTGTCATACAACAGTGGACATTGATTCATCTTTGATCCTATTGGGAACCCATTTTTCTGAAATTGCAAGCTTGCGAATCAATCCCGCATTTTTCGCGTGGGTCTCCAATGCCTCTCGGCACCTATGCCAACCAAAGAATCTGTATTCGCAATACGGATTAGTTTAAAAATATTCAAAAACAGTTTTATTCAGATTTTCGGAATTCTTTGTTTGCAAATCGAGGTTGATGAGCTTACCACAGACGAAAGTTTCAATGGCGACATGTATGAGAGGCAAGTTTCTGCTTGCCCAAAACGCTTGAAATGACACCTTTTCTGTTCGTGCTTGCCACAAGTACTTTTTAAAAAAGTAGATTACGAAATCGATTATGGTGGCATTACCATTGACAATATGCAGTAGTAATGCAGATTAAAATTTGCTGGATTGTTAAAAAGGATCAAATGCAGATTTCTTCCCGGAGAGTAGAGCTCGTTGTACCAACCTTGGAGAGCAATCTGAAATCGATTGCAGCACTGATAACAGTTTCCTGTTTAGCATACTCCTATACATACATAGACTTGAGAAAGATGAATTTCATTCATCTGACGCGCCTCTTTCAAACAACCAAAACATTTATTCATTTTTAACCAACAATTTGCTACACGACAATTATCGGCTTTGGGCAAAGGTTCAAACTTTTCAAAGGAACCTTTGACCTGCCATAGACTAGGAACTGGTTTGTTGTAAGCCACAATATCACGGATAATCTTGTTGGTGAGATAGCTCAAGACATTATTGATGTCCATGGTATGACACAACGACAATGTGTTTCCCATTTTTTGTGCGACTCAAATATAAACGAGGATACTGACAAAGAATACTGACATACCCAAATGTGTTACAATGCGTTTTTGACGCCTTAATTGCAAATATTGTAAAAACCAAAGCGCATTTATTTAAAGTTTTATGGCACATTACAGATAGTAATTCTTAAGAAATGTGGTTCCCACAGCAATTTCCTTTCTTTTCCTTTGCAAGGGATAGCGAACGGTAGGAGTTGCGGATGTGTAAGTATTACGGTTGAAGTTGACTCCACAAGATGTCGATTGCAGTCCGAACTGTTTGATTGTAGCCTGATTCCAACCACCAAAAGGACGAAAATCTCCAAAGTCAGCTGAACTTTCGGCTTGAGGGCCAAGTCCATTTGTGTTCCAATACCAAAGCTGGATTTGTTGCGCCGCGGTCCATCCTGACCATGAGCCGGTGATTTGAGACCAATCGTACCAATTCGTGTAGATGCCGACGGTTACGTTGTGTTTCTAAAAAAATCTATTTTTAGTAGAAAAAGGAGGTCAAAATCTTACATGGGCTTCACTAATAAAGCTCGAGACAAAGTGAATATTGTAGGCTTGGTTGCTACCCCATGTGTTAGGCGACGTAACCTGAAGCCAGATTGATCTCATAAAGATTCCTGCATTTTTAAGGACGTTGTAGACGTCAGTGAATTGCTCGGCACCGGGTTTGTTGCTTTGGATGGCAGGCGTGTGGTAGATCTCCACTCCCATTCTCACTAAAATCAAGCCATTTAAATTAAAAGGCTATAAAGCTTAAAATCAGGTTCAACAGCATTTAGGAATAAAAGGCTTCAAAGGACTAAACAGCACAAATCAAAAGGGTTAAAAATAAGACTCACCGCTATTTGCGTTCCTAATGCTCTTAATAGCTTCCTGATCCACCTGCCCATTTCCGTCGGGTTTGTAGATACGGACAAATGCTGTATGATAGGCGTTCTTGTAAAGACAATCCATAATCCCTGGACTTGTAGGTCCAGAGAGATCCACAGCATATTTGAAGCTAACAGCGGCTTTTTCATCTTTGGCGATCTTAAGATCCAAAGGAGGACCAAAGGCAAGAGCTAAGGCAATGGCTGATGATAAGAACAAAAGAGTCTTCATATCGAAAAACGTTCGAATGTCCTATGAAGAGCACGCACGTTCCTATATAACCAAACGTTCTCGCCGTCCTTTGTCCTTTTATGGCTTTGAGTCAGACAAATTAAAGCTTGTCACGTTTTCAGCGGTTTTGTCTACGCCCATATTTGTCGCTTCTCGGATGGGTCTCCTGACTCACAAAATTTCAAATTTGGTCTACTTGAAAAAGTCGATTGAGTCATGTTTTTGTTTGTCCAGTCACAGACGTTGATACGTGCGAATGGTATTGTTGGTCCTAAGGATTAAGGTGTTGGGCAAACAGTTCGATCATGAAACGACAAAGGAACGCAAACTAAGTTTTAAAAAACACAAAAGTTTCCTGAAAATTGGACATAAATATACGTCTGTAAACGCTTCAGAGCTGGGATAAGTCTTAATAAGAATTTGTTAAGTTCATGCAAAATGTGCTAGCCAAAACCACAGTGTAAAATTGCGTTATGACACATTTTGACGGTATTCTTTTTCAATTATAAGCTTTATATTTGTTATATAAACACTTACGAAGCACATTTTCTTTGTTCTACAGCATGACCAACATCTCTGAACGATCCTGTGGTCATCCTATCAAAAAGCGGTTTCTCAGGTACTAGCCTCGGCGTGAGCATAACAGTTGTACTCTTAAAGGGACACAGACTTCGCATTTTTCGTCGTTTTTTGGGTGCACAGATCGCGCTCATTTCTGGGGCAGGGGGTTTTCGAAGGCGCTGATCACGATTCTGGCGTCGGAATGGCGAGAAACGGCTTCAGGACTGCGCAATATGGCAAAGTTAGGATAAGACAAAATAGAGAATTTTACCAGTCATTGAGCGGTCCCGACGCGACAATCCTGATCAAGACGCACTCGCTTACGGTGAAAACAGAGTAATCTGGCCTTTAGTCGAGTTTTTTGTGTTCATCGCGTTGTGGGGACGCGTTCAATCAGATAGCCACTTAAAGTCCTACAAGAAACTTTACAATCGCAAAGAAAAACGACAATTTTGACCGCCGAAAAATTGCAAACCCGATTCCATCGCAGCCGACCGTGATTGTACAGGGCAGTAGCGTCGGGACCGCTCAATGACTGGTAAAATTCTCTATTTTGTCTTATCCTAACTTTGCCATATTGCGCAGTCCTGAAGCCGTTTCTCGCCATTCCGACGCCAGAATCGTGATCAGCGCCTTCGAAAACCCCCCTGCCCCAGAAATAAGCGCGATCTGTGATGGTGCGAAAAAACGGTGACCGTGTCCCTTTAAATCTTACAGAAATTCGAGCTCCCTCTCAACGAGAGAATTAGTGGCATTGTAGCTAACAACAAACTTCCTTATCTATCACGGGTTAAAGGCCCCTGTGGAAAATTTGAGGATTTTTGGATTTTCAGTCACTTTTTAATAATCCACCAAAATTATATCTGTCATCGATTTGCGCATCGTGGAAGTTGATAAAGCTATGTCCCAGTCTGTATTCCATGTTGCTACAAAGTAACTTCATCAAATTAGGAAAGAAAAAGTTTCATTTTCAATGTACTCGGACGCTTTGTCACATCAGTTTGATTTTGAAAAGTTACAGCCTCTCATAGATACAGCCATGTAGCCATCATTTGTGAGCGGTAGACTGAAGCATCTTTATTTGCAAATGGTTATTCCCGAGCATTACATTAAGACTGCTTTTGAATATCTTTTGGCTAACCCGGATCAAAGTGAATGTAAATTCTTCGGTGGGCAGAAGTGCGAAGGAGACCTACAGAGTTTCGCGGAAAACGCAGGATTGCTTAAAAAACGAGTAGATGATTGAATTAAAGTCAATCAAAATTAGCCTGATCGAATCAAGCTTAAACTTTTTTCCAATTAGATTCTGTGAATACGGTAAGGCGATGCCAAAAGACTTATCCATTGAAGTCCAAAACGTACACGCTGACTTGTAAAATGCCTAAGCTTCTAAAGCCAAGTCTAATCCTAGGTGTATCGTCCACCTCATTTCCTCCTTGATGCCATCCAGAAACCGATCGATAGGTCTCATGTCTAGACTTTCGATTAATATCACCGAGAACATTGAAGGAGCCCCAAAGGCAAGATTTACTTTGTCGTCATGTCTAGACGCTGACAGTCCCATGAAAAGATGTCTGGTCGGCCTCATTTCTTCCTTGAAGCTCTCCAGCGACCGGTCGCGCAAAAGCCTCAGGTCGACTTCTCGTTAACATCACCAATCCTGTCTAGCTCCTCGTACCACCTTCATTTCCAGCTTGAAAACTCCCAACAATCGGTCTTGCCAAGATGTCCACCTCCGGATGCGTAAGCTCCCCTTTCCACCCTCCTCTAACACTTTTCTCCTCCTCCCAGAAAATCAAACAACTCCTGGAACGTCGGCAGCAGCTCGAGCTCGAAAACCAGCGCCTCCTGAAGACCATTGAAGAAGAACGTCGCCGGGGGATCGCGCTGAACCACGAGTTCCACGAGATTAACGCGAAATATTTTAAAGCGTTTCGGCAAGAGCGCGAGTTCTGGAGGAACCAGATCCGCGGACTCAAGAAGCGATTGGGAGAAATCAAAGCACCCGAGGTTTGTGGTTCTATTCTCAGCTCGTTAAACGTGTATTTCAGCTTGAAGAGGACGAAAATCTGGACTCGGGCCAAGGCCAATGCAGCGAGGCCAGCGTGAAGCTGGAAGATCTGGCGGTGGCCTACAAGGTTAGGGTCCATTTTGGAGATTTTAGGCTGATTTAACGTTTTTAGAAGCTGATGCACGTTACTGAAAAGGCGAAAAAGTGTGGACAGAAGCCCAAGGACAAGAACGAAGGAAAATCGTGAATTTTCGCTTTTTTACGTGAAATTAAGGATGATGAAGTCAAAATTCATGTCTCCGGACCTCGATTAAGCCTCCCACGGCCGGGTCCTGTCACATTTCAGTCATTCTGTTGTGTCATCGCATGTTTTAAGCCTTCAGGACGCGTTTGAAGTGCATTCGCCCTCCTTTTTGAGCCAATTGCGCCACCAAAACGATCCAATTTCGTCCCTAAACGGTCGTTGGCAACTTAGCGACCTTGCAATGACAGCCTGCAACGTTTCAAAGCCTGGAAGGACGTTTTTTAGATGAAGCGGTTGAATTTCATGTCTTTGGGCCTCATTTGGACCAATAGGGAAGCTTCCCGAGGTTCAAACCGCATTTTGTCGCCTCTGTGGCACTTACCGTTTCACTTTTCGGCGATTTTCCATGACCATCACGCGTTCTTTGGTTTCAGGGCGTGTTTCAGGCTTCTATGCCTCGGGTTTGACCCACTTTCGCTTCCAAAACGACCCTTGGCAACTGTTGCAAAGCCTGGAAGAACGTGCGACGTTCACTAACACGTGCAAATTCGAATTTCCGCTTCAAGGTGCAACGGCCTCTCGCTCGCGTTGGCCTAAAACGGCGATCGTCTGCAGACGAGCGACGTCTGTCTGAAGCGGACGAATTTCGATGATTATTGCTATTTTCGCGATCGCCAATTCCGTGATTTATGCCTCTTTTTTGGGACGAATTCCTCTGCCTTGATCAGTGTCTGGATTGTCACGCATCTGCGTGTCTAGACCCTGCGTGTCTAGACCCATCAAATGCACGCTTTTGATCGACGATTTCAGACAGAATTTGTCTCGCTTTAGGTGTGCGGACGCAAACGAAATGCGATCGTCTGCACACCGACGGTGTGTGGGGTCGCTGATCGTCAGCTGACGATTATTCGCGCCTAAATTGGATGATCTTTGATCTTACGCGTCTCTCATTGCCCAACGTTTGCGTTGTCTTTGTAGCCCCATCGCTTCCTAAATACGGCCACGAAATTGGCCGAAAATCGTCTGAAATCAGCGATTTCAGCGTCGCTTGAGATTGATCGTCAAGGTTCCCAAGACGAACGGCCTGTCTCGGTAGACGCGATTGTAATTTTCAAATTCGGCTATTTCGAATTTCGCGCAACTGTCCAAATTTGCAAAATCGCCGTCGAATTGCTTCTAGACATCCGTTTCCCGACTGTCTGTAAAGCTTGGTGGCCTGTTCAGCCCATGATTGGGGCAGTCATCTATGATTGTGGGTGTCTATCACGTCTTTCGTGTTTCAAAATTAGCAACATGAAATCCGTCTCAAATTTGTTTAAACATCTGTCTGTAACACGATGCGATGGCTGAAATGGCCTGTCTAGAAACCGCTACAGACCATTGCTGTCTAGAGTGTCCATTGTGGACATTGCTGTCTGGACTTGTCGCGATGTCTAGACACACTTTGTCTATTCGTGATTTCCGCGTGTATCGTCTAGAAACATGTCTTTAACTAGTCCTCCTCCGCATTCCAGACATGGAGAATCGAGACAACTTCTACGCGCCTCTCAGAACGACGTCTGCTCCGCTCCCGCGTCAACGAGACGCCGCTACAGACGAGACGTGTCTGCAATTCGGCCTGATTTACGAGGAATGGCTTGACCAGAACCAGACAGCAGGATACCTGCCCACAGAGCATCTTAAAAGGTACGTTTTCAAGGCTAATTTTGAGCGGGGCTCTTACGGCAAATTGTTACAGGATGTCAGAGCTGTTCGAGAGTGCCTACCAGACGTTCCTGCTCGAGGATCCAGATCCAAACGACGACCGAATACCCGTCAGGACGAACCCCGCCACGTCGTACTCCCTGGGTATTAAGGAGCTATGCTCCAAGGACCAGTTTTTGAGTCAGGTGTGCCATATTATCGTCATTTAAGGAGTCTATTCTCTTGTTTCAGTTATGCATGTCCTACGTATTCAGCACGAACAACGACGTAGCGACCCAAGCGACCCGGCTGCTCCTCAGCATTCTGCCCGTGATCGACACGCATTCGATCGTTATGGTGAGCCTCTCCTATCCTTATTTGCCTCTAAAATCACAACTCTAGGACGTCGAAGATTTCTGTGAGAAGCTCTACAAGATTGCAGAAGAAGGTCCGACCAGAGAGCTCCGGGCCTACGCGATAGGCCTCATTGCAGCCTGCACGGACATCACGAAGGACGCGGCTTTCAGCGCCTACAACACGAGGCTAATATCGCTGAGCCTGGAGCGATTAAAGGAGGTCCAGCAGGCCATGAAGCAGGAGTACCTTGAAGAAGATCAAGCGAAGATGGCGTCGATGCCGACGTCTTTCGCCCAGCTGCGCGAAGAGCAGAAGAAAGCGTCCGAAACGATGAAGCCGCCTAAGGACACTCCTAAGAGGCTCAACTCGACGTCCAGAAGGAAGTAAGCATTGATTTAGCCTTGGAATTTTGCTGATTTTGATTCATTCAGCCCAGATGGGAGTCCGCTGGTGGGGCCGCCCAGGAAAAAGCTGAAAGCAGCTGCAGGCGCACTGAACGCGACGGACGAGCCCGAGAAGACGCCGAAGAACCGCAAGAAATCGCTGAAGGCCCTGGAAACGCCGCTGGAAGCAATGGATAACGGATGGAGCAACAGCAGTATCACGCAGCTGAACAAGATCACGTACAAGCCGCAGATCCTCTGGCCGCTCTCCTACGTTATCGAGCAGCGGATGATCTTCCAGTACCTCGTCACGTTGGGCGAGTTCCAAGATGTAAGTTTTAAGGCTACAAGAGCTCGATATTGATAGATTTCTAGTTGCAGTTGCTGAGCGCAGTGATCGAGAACAACACGCTCGACCTGCTGCTGAAGTACCTGGACCTGAACAACACTCGCGATGTTAGGTTGACCTACGATGCCATACGAGTGAGTCCCTTCAATTCTTAGAACCGTTCTTATCCTCTTTCTTTGCAGTTCATCTCTTCGCTCCTCGTGCATCGGAAGTTCGCGTTCGCGTGGATCGCGAAACGAGGCGTCGAGAAGCTCATGAGGGTCGTCCGGGAGTCGATGGCCTCGATAGGTGTTGCCACGTGCCTATACTACCTCTCCTACTCGAACGACGTGATGGAGGCCGTGTGCAGCCTGCCGGAGAGCACTCTGGACGAGATCGTAGACTACGCGCTGTACCTCCTGGCGCACAGCTACGAGTCCGGCCGTGCGACAATTGCCATGTTCTTCTCCTATGCGCTGCCTTATCGACCTGTTTTGGAGCGCTTCGACAAGAAGGATGGCCGGCGGACGCTGCTGAACTACGTGTCCACACTGACGCTAATGCACGACGGGCCGGAGTATCTGTTCAGCGACGACGTCGAGAGCAGCATTCAGTGCATGTCGAATGCGTTCGCGACACTCCGAAGCTACGCGGAGGCTCATCTGCACTTGAAGCTCATCCAGCTCGTACGAAAGAGCCCGCAGCTGGAGATCCCGTCGATCGTCCGCAATCTGCCGCCCACGAAGTCGCTGAAGCTCGAGCCCAACGCGCTCCGCCAGGCCGTGCAGGCCATGAACAAGCTCTTCTCCTACAACATCGGATGGAAGGCGATTGTGGACCTCGAGCGCCTAGGATTCATGAAAATCGTCAACAAGGTCATGCTCCTGGTCAGGCCCACCGAATGCCACGGTCGCTTGGACATCATGCGATCGCTTCTCGAATTCGTGTGGGTCGTGACGACCTTCCCCGCGATGAGAATGCGCCTGCTGGACGAGAACGCCGTCGATGGAGAGAAGATGAAGACAATCTTCGGGTATATTATGGAGATCTGCGACCGACGAATCTTCGACGACTCCGATGAATGCATGCGCCTCTCGCTCTTCATCGTCTCCAACCTCGTGGGAGCGCCTCTGAACCAGGTAAATTTCTTCATTCAAGATCTCTTTTAAGGTTATCTGTTTAGTACGACCCGGAAACACGCAAGGGCACCCCGTCAGCGGACGTCGTGAAGATGTGGGAGCGCTTCAGGTCGCACAATGGCCTCCTGATGCTGATGCACCTCATCTCGAACGACGAGAAGAACTCGGACCGCGATCCAGTGAACGACGTGCTGATCCGGGAAGCCGCCTGCAACGCGCTGATCGGCCTGGCGAGGTGCGAGGACATCCGGCAGATGCTGTCAAAGCTGCCGCTCGTAGGCGGCGACGAGCTGCTGGCCACGTGCAAGAAGATCTACCAGGCGCCGTACCGACCAGAGCAGGAGCTCTTCTACAAGCAGGCGAAGACGCTCGTTGAGAAGGTGATGAAGCTGACGATCAAGGACGAGGACGCGAAGGACTTCTCGCAGGAGCGAATTATCCGGTCGAACATTATTGCGAAGACGCGCTACGATTTCCGCGCCGATGAGCTGCAGTTCAACCCGAACGCAGGAAGCAAGCAGCCCACGAGCTCTCTAAACGACGTCCTCAAGGTTTACTTCAAGGAGAAGCACTCGCACTGCAAGAATCCCACCACGATTTGCCCTCCGTTTTCGCTTTACACGTACGTTTAAGCCCTTTTCTGCCTTTAAATTCAGATGTGGCGCTTTTCAGTGAGCACAAGTGTGCTGCCATTCATCGATCTCGACCTCAACTCAACTTCATGGCGCGGTACCTTGAACGAGGGATGCGCCCGATTTACCGAAGCTCGCCGCTCTACACTGCCGACTTGTACCACATATACAGCCGTTTCGCGCCGCACAAGACGTTCCACAACAAGGATGGTGCCTTTATGTCGTGCGCCTTCTCCGCCGACGATGAACACATCCTGCTCGGAACGTTCGAAGGCGAGCTGCTGTGGTACAATATCTCCACGGAGGACGTCGAGTGCAGGCAGCAGTGCCACACCGGAGGCCCCCTGAACGAGATCATCAGCTCCAGCGTAGGTTTTTCGATTCTTGAAACTGTTAAGAGGGTGAATTTTAGGACGGATCGCTGCTGTTGACCTCGACAAACACGGGTTCATCGTCGTCAATCTTGTGGAAGCTGGGGGAGGTTCCGAAGCTCGCCTCGAGGTACTCATCGGCGTCGCATGCGCGCTTCTCGAACACAAGCAACCAGTACGCCGTAACGACGTCGGATGATTATGCGAAGGTGAGGAGGTTTTCGGTGTTAAGAGAGGTATTCGATTCGAGACTCAAATGAAACTTTGAGCAGAGCCAGTGTGGCGGTTGTGCCACAAATAGGGTGGCGTAGTCATGTCAGTTTTCACTTGTCAGGTAGGTCATTTGAAGCAAGAGTTCTCAAGTGAACCGGTCGTGTCCTAAACGTAGTCTGTAGTCCCGAATAGACTTCAGATTTCAGATGCCACGTGGCCCGATCACTTGTGGCAAGGGCCAATTGGGGACTAGTTGTGTCTCAAACATGTTCTGACATGTCAGATGTCACGAAACAAATCACTTGAGGAAATGATTTGTGGTGAACCAGTCGTGTCTCAGATGCCTTTATTGTCTCTTTCAGGTCTACGATTTGGAATCCGAGTCGGTCGTCGTGCAGTTCAAGGAAGGCAGCACCACTGCCGGTCATCCCTACCAACGAAATATCGCGATGTTCGACTTCAAGGACACGATGCTCATGAGCAACGGCGTCCTGTACGACTTCCGCGTGGGCTCCGCAGCGCCGATTCACACGTTCGACAAGCTGAACACGGAGAACAGCGGCATTTTCCACCCCGACTGCATCAGCTTGATCCTCAACACCGAAGTGGTAGGTTATTTTTTATTAATTTCATAGCTTTGTGTGTTTCTAGTACGATCTCCGAAATTACCGACTGATGCACCACGTGCCGATCCTAGACGATGCGAAAATCGCGTTCAACAGCATGGGAACGGTGCTGTACTCGATGCCGCGCACGGACCCAGATGAAGAAGACGACTTCAACACTGTCTTCAAGCCGCAGGTGACCACGCTGAACGCGAAGAACTTTGAGATTATCGCTACAAACCCGTTCAAGCGGTACCTGTACGACTTCAGCGTGGACCACTCCGAGGGAAGGATAGCGACGGTGGAGAAGTGCGACGGCATGTTCGTCCCTGAGGGCAACATGTGCAGGATCCTGGACATTGGCAAAGTGAGGGATGACGACGAGGCCAGAGCGGTAAGCTGTTCGATTATGAAGTTTAAGGCTTAATTTCGTCCATTTTCAGCCTCATGACGACGAGCACGACAACAGCGACGACGAGGACCTCTTCAACGATAGCGATCGCTCCGATGGGTCCGACGATGATGATGACGACGATGAGATTCACGTAAGATCCTTAGCTACAGCCTATAGGTGTTTGAAGCCTCAATTATAGGACCTCCTGTTCCCTCCGACGGACAGCGAAGCAGGCAGCGGCGATGAAGATTCAGACGACGAGGACGAGGAAGAAGACGACTCCGACTCCGACGGATCGCACAACGAGTCCTTTGGATCGCTGGACGCTGAGATTGCAGGTAACTGAACCCTTCTCTTGATTCAAGGGTGAGAAAAGAAGTTCTAGAAATGCTGCAAGACGAGTTCGGAGGCGAAGAAATCTACGATGACGCCGATGGCGAAGACGGAATGGACGACGATGAGGAAGACCTCAGCAACGACGGCGAAGACGGCGCTTCGGACGAAGAGGACGAAGACGAAGATCTCCCGGGCACAAGCACGATTGTCCTGAACCCGAGACTGAGGCGCGAAAGAAGGGCGCAGGAGAGGCGGCAGGAAGAGCAGCAGCGCGCCGAGCAAGAGAAGCAGAAGGCCGAGGAGAGCGAAGAGTGATTTATTGTTGTTGATGATTGTTTTGTTGATGTTCATTTCATGAGATACGAGGTTAATGAGATTGTGCCTTAATTGTGATTTGTAGCGTTGGATGTAGGGAAGGGATTCCAATCGGTTCGCGAAGTCAGAGAGGTGCAGAAATGGGCTTTCGGATCTGACGGACGTGTGAGGACAGGGAACTGCTCAGATACAACATGTCTGGAGGGCGTTACCCGCAGCTGTGAAACGATTCATAGCAGGCGGAAGCGTTTCATAACTCATAGCGGGTTCGGGTAAACAAATCCAATGCCCGAAACTCGAAAGTCAAGTTTAAAAGCGAGTTCATAAACGTTTCAGAGCAGTCAGAGGTTCAGTGTAAGTGACTCGTGCAACGTTTCACACCTAATATTGAGATGTGCGGAAATGAAGATTCAAGAACTTCGGATCTCCGCCCTCACAGCAATGTCAAAGGCTCGAGAATGAGGGTAGGGAACAGGGAAAGAGTTGGGAATGTTGATTCCGACCGGTTTGGGTGATTTGAGAGGTGCGGGATGTGGTGTCCGGAGTTGGGACACTGCTGGCCTCACTATCCAGCTCGCCTTCGGCTCGCCAGCTCAAGCTTCGCAACGCGTGAAATACGACAAAAAAAAATTTATTTTAAATTTAGGTAATTAGACCGGGCAGCCTGCACTCATGTGCCTGCACCGGCAGTGCGGTGGGAGTGGTGCTGTGGAATCGCATTTCCATCATTGTTACTTTAACTCGCCTCGCGATCAGTAGGCTGTTTTCTTCGCTCTCTAAGAGTTTGTCGTTTCGGTGCGGCGCTCTTGCTTCATCCAAAAACTCCGCACTGCGCACGCATGCTCAGTTTTCTTGCAAACGGAAAGTTTGCGTTTTCGCGTTTTTTTTTTCAAACACAAATTTTGCGTTTTTGCTTTGAGACCATTAGTAAATATTACACGCGTTTGTGACAAAAAGTCCACTAATTTTCTGTATATGCCGGAGGGGTAAGGGGTGATCAACAAGTGCAAAAAAAGCTGGTCAAAGGCACGAAAACAAACCCATTAAATATAGTGCACCAAACAAACACATTAAGGACATTCTGCTTTTTATTTAGTAGATTTCTTAATCAATCAATCAATTTATTATGCACAAAGTCATCAAAAACGTATCATTAAAAGTTCAATGGATACATAAACGAACGCGGAGGCTGAATCTTCAAACACAATTGCAGATTTTCCGGATAACTAGGCTGAATCTTCAAACTAATCTTCACATTTTCACTCTTAATTTTAGCCTTATTTTTTTCTTTCAGTTTTTCTATGCAATGTAGCACCTTTGTAAGTCGAAACTTTTCGGCGACTTCTTTCCACTTTAAAACTTTTTTGTCTGGAAGAGTTATCAAGAAATCTTCTATTTCTACCAGCATGCCGTCAAACTGCAAACGGTCCGCCAATTCTACCACCGCTGCAAAACGTTTCGCATTTTTAAAAAGTGCTAAAAAAGTTTTAAGGAACACATTTCGGTTACAGAACAGCTTACAAGGATAATCGACAGGAAGATTGTAGGCCCTGTAGAGCAGAATAAGGAAACTTCGACTTTTTATGTCGAGTAATTTGCAGACGCCTGTTTGAGCTTCGAGAAAAGCGTTTGAATCAAACATGGTGTTAAAGTAAGATGAATGGATTGAAAGAAACTACAACTCAAATACTTTTGTATAGTCAGTTAACCGTACTTACCAGTTTAGAAGCGTGAAAAACCTTATCCTGAAGCTCCACTTTTACATCTGTTAATCCTTTTTGGAAACGACTGAGATCAAATGCTTCCGTTCTGAACAAGTCGCCATCAATTGAAACATTTTTTAAACCTTACTTTATGACGCAAATGGTAGCTTCAATGAAAACATTTCCTTGACGCTTTTCGCTTTCCACCTTCCAAACATTTGAAATATTGTGACTAACTTCACGAGCCTCCTGAATTATTAATAAATTTTGTTTTGAAGGCCGAATTTACCTTCAAACAGCATATCGTCGTTTTGTCTATTTTGACTATTAGAGTCAGTTGAAACTGCGCCCAGTGCAGTGTTCTTGGCTGACGATGGCGCTTGATTTTGATTTTCATGCCGCCATCAGTTCGATGGCACTCGCAAAACCAAAATGTACCTCCCACGTCCTTTTGCTCGCCGCTAATTTCAGGTTGTCTCAAGTTTTCTAGTTGGAAGTGCAGTTTTAGGGTGAATGAATTCGAACACATCTTAAAACAGACTGTACGTTAAAACAATCGTGAACTACCTTCTTAGGTTTTCATAGCATAGCACGTTCTAAAAAGCGATGTCATTGTCAAAAAGTTGCAAATGCGGAAATTAACATACATTCTTATTGGGGTGGCGATATTAGCGCGAAACACCATTAGCGTGCAGCGGCATAGTCCACCAATATTTTGCGAGAACTCGAACTAACAGATTAATTAAGAGTTAATTTATCAATCGAATTTTGCAAAAATTTTGCACAAAGTTGGGTTTGAGTTTCAATTCAAATCCTTTATTTCTAGAAGCGCTAGGAAATACAGCAAAATTTTGTAGGAATACTACACAGCCCAAAAAAAAGCGCAGAAAAACAAACGCTAGTTGTTTTGCGGAGCTCCTTATTTCACACAAACCACCACGTCAGCAGTAACAGCAATGGTCCGGACTGAATAGCTAGCCCAATGTTAGATATCTCATGCGTCAACACGCGAGTCTTTTTGCACCTGTTTCGCGCTAGGACAACTTGAAGAACGCTATCTTCAGCCGCGTTAACTTGAGCTCTCTTGTCTCCAATCAAGCGATTGTATAATTTGCTTCGCACTTTTGCCGCAATGCGACCATACGCTGTTCATGTTTTGCGCGGAAAGTTTAGCCGCGTGAATGCACGACCCTTTATGTCTTGACGCTTTCATTTTTACAGAGTAAATATTTTGTTGTTTCTTTTAGCGCGCTTAGAGTTTGAATTGATCCAACTGTTTGTCTGTTTGTAAAACTTTTGCGAAATCTAATTAAGAAAAATATTTCCGAGAGACCCAAATTTATGCATTGCTTCAACAATATCTTGCAAAACGTGTAAACGTGTAACGTCCATTGACTTTGGACTACCCAATAGCTTCTCATCCGCAATTGATCCTTAATAGCCGAACAAGCGACTTTATGCGGTTCCGTCGCGAATGTGTATTACGCTTCGTACGCTTCAGGCAATCACAGTAAAAACGCATTTGCACAATCCTATATATTACAGAAGAACGATCCAGACGTGTTCGCCACACGTTTTGTGCGTCACTTCTGTACGTTTTTGAACATATAATTTGCGTCAACTACCAAATTAAATTTGACAGTTAGTGTGTGCAAGCAACCCTATTAACCGTTTTTCTCGCTGAGTTCTCCGCAAGGGTCCCTTGGAATTTCCATTCTGAGTTAAATGTTGGTTTCAATTTTTCCAAAAAGGTTTTTTATAAAACTTTCTAAACGCTTAAAACTAAGAGCAACAAACCAAAATTGGTGTAGCGTTAAGCCACGCATAATATGAAAGTTCGGGTTTTGTTATTATAATTGATGAAAATTTCAGACTTTCTCTACGATGACTGATTTCCATTTTAAATTTTGCTGGGCAGACCTATCCGTAGGAGATACCGTACGTGAAACTAAGATCACATCTGGCCTGAAATGGACCGTCAGTGTTGGCCGAGCTGTCGGCGAGACGAGGATGATGGTTTGCTTTGAACACCAATATTTTCATCAGGCCCTTGCTTGGAATCGAATTAATTGGGCTATCTCGGGAAACATTGAAGGCGAAAGCGAATCGCAATTTTTTTCCCAGGCAAGTTCAGTAAATGATTCTTATGATGTTGTCAAAACAATTCAGGGTGTTGCAGATATCTCGCATGGTTATACTGCACATGATTACGTTGAGTTTTGCCCAAGAGTTCCCAGTGATAAAACTATTACAGTGGACGTGACGCTAAAAGTGGAAAAGTAAGTTGTTTCTCCAAGTCGAACGTTAAATGCTTTTCAGGCAAAAAATCTTTTATTTGGATCATTTACAAGAAGGAATTGCGGACGTCAAAATGAAGTTTGATACAACCGAACTTTATGTTTCTAAGCAGGTAGGACCTGCAGAAACACGTTCTCTTTCCAATGAAAACGTTTTCTAGCTTCTTTCAACTCAATCCTCTGTTTTCAAGCAGGCATTCCAATCAGAATCTCAAGACGGCGTTCTTGAGCTGCCTGGTGTTTCTGATTCTTATTTTTGTATATTGCTCAATGGAATCTATGGACTCCCAATATCTTATGACTGTAATCGTTCTTCTTATATTTTTTTTAAATTGGTTTGTTTAGATTTGACAGAGAAAAATATTGTTGCCGAAATCGTTGAACTTGCACATCGTTTCCAGTTCCAATCGATGCTAACAAAAATTGAAAACGTCTTGACAACTTTGCCAAACAAAGAAATGAAGCCGTGGTTCAAGCTGGCAGATAAATACAATTTTCTGAAGTTACGGTCAAAAATTCTAAGCCAATTGAGCCGGCCCGAGTTGGAACAATTCTTGAAAGCGGAACACGAAAAAGTCATTGGCCCTCAGAAATTTTCGGCTGAAACTATTGAAGCTATTCTTAATGAGTTTGTGCGATTTGTGTCTTAAGTCTTGTAAGCAATATTAATTAATTAACCGTTGAAAAATTATTTATGTCATAAATTTTGCGATATGAAAAATTCTACTGTTTAAAAGCTGCAAACCTGCTGAAAGCTCTTACTGTAGCTGAATTGGGAGTGGCGGAGAATTGGTTTGAACGCAACTCAGTTCATTGCAAACAATGTTTGTAAATTGGGCTACAAACTACTAATAGGTTTGTGAGACCGACCGTTTTGGCTTCCTTGATGCGCAATTAACGGCTTGATGTTTGGAGACAGGGGTAAGTTTTGACATTGGAATTTCGAACCTGTAGCTTTAGAAATCGTCTCAAACTTAGGGTTTGAGTGGGCGGAGAGGCTCTGCATTTCAATTTTCCCACAGGTCAAAGGTCACCTGATTCCCACGTATGCATATCACACACCCGCATCACCCGCTCAAGACTCTTTTTGATAACAGCAGGCAAACAATAAACGTTGGTACCCATTGTAGTGTGTGTGTGCATGCACCGCAACCCCACACCGGCAAAGTGTCAGTTCAAGTCGAAGAAGCGCCGTGGCTGCGGCGTCGTTATCTGTCCCGGCCCAAAGACGCTAAAAGAGGAATTGAGCGTCAGTCGATCGAGCGAAGAGACGCGTGTACGGTGGCGCGATTTCAGAACTCACGTTATTTTTGCGTACTTTGCCCTGAAATTCGTATGGCTGCTAACCCGT
This sequence comes from Steinernema carpocapsae, assembly GCA_000757645.3. Lineage (NCBI taxonomy): Eukaryota > Metazoa > Nematoda > Chromadorea > Rhabditida > Steinernematidae > Steinernema > Steinernema carpocapsae. The sequence goes on from AZBU02000008.1 coordinate 4,057,488, forward strand.
TTTAATGTCGTTTTTACAGGTTTTGAGGATGGCGCAGCATCAGGAGCATAACGTTCCCTCTTCGTACAGGTGAGCCTTAGTTTGAGCTTCAGAAACACATTTTTTGCGTTTTTGGGTTTTTTGAAAACGTCAGACGTCATAATTGTCAAAAGAAATTTTGTGTAGCACTGGTAAACGTGTTTCATGTGATTGTTTACGTTTTTTATCGTTCTAAAAGATAACATCGATTAAGGAAGGCAAGTGGCTAGCAAAGAGAAACCAATAATCTGTTCGAAATGATTATAAATTTAACGTGCTCCGCGCGCTATTGCGCAAGAATTCGTTTCGTAAATGAAAACTTTTTGGCGGTTTGCGCCTCACAAAACTAATTTTGTACTAATCTCAGCGCAACGCGTCTCTCTGAAACGATTTTTTGGCTAAAAGAACACATTGCACTTCTTGTTCTCAAAATTTTTATCAAAATCGCGTTTTCTGTCTTAAAATTCTCTTCTGTGCCCTTCCACCGCTCCTAAAAACAGCCCTTAATCGCTAACCGCACGTGAAAGTGCAACAAACCACAATTACAAAACTACAGTATACCGCCTTTTACCAATCAAGCAACACGCCAACATGATTTTGTGACGCGCAAGCGGACGAACACGTCTCAATCGTTTAAAATTTATAGTCACATTAAAAATTTAATTTTTTAGAGACAACCTTCTGAAATGGAATGGTTGGGGCTACGACGACTCCTACTTCCAACTCAACAAAAAGGGCCAAGTCACCCTTTCCGGCTCCCGCTACGACATGTCCGGCCAAGTGCTTCCCCTTCTCCGCCCTTGGTTTGAAGCTAACCTCGGCGTTGACATGAGCTTCAAAACTCCCTCACAGCCCCGCTCTCAAATGAAAGTTCCTGACGCCATCAACAACCAAGCCTTCATCGACTACCTCAAAGAGCTTGATATCTCTTTCTCGAACAAATCTTACCATCGCCTTGTCCGAAGCCACGGCCACACAATGCACGACATGAGCATGCTTCGTTACTCCGCTCCTCATCGCGTTCCTGATTTGGTTGTTTGGCCTAAGAGTGAAAAAGAGGTGGTGCAGGTTGTGGACGCAGCGAACAAGTTTGACGTAGCTATTATTCCTATCGGAGGTGGCACGTCTGTGTCCAATGCTCTGGAGTGTCCTGAGAACGAGGTAAGGTCTATTGTGTCTCTGGATATGGCGCTGATGGACAAGATCGTGTGGATCGATGACACTAATCTGCTGGTCAGGGCTCAGGTGGGTCTTATTGCTTTTGTAATGTAAATTTAATGTTGAGCGTATAGTTGAGAGGTTTAGCTGTTGGCTATCGAACCGATCAGCCAAAATTTTGTTGTTAATTAAAAAATTTTTTTTAGGCCGGGATCGTAGGTCAATCCTTCGAACGCCAGCTCAACCAAAAAGGCTTTACCTGTGGCCATGAACCTGACTCGATCGAATTTAGTACCTTGGGTGGTTGGGTCTCAACCCGCGCTTCTGGTATGAAGAAGAACAAATATGGCAACATTGAAGACCTTCTGATCCATGTGAACCTCGTGACCCCTAAAGGAGTCATCCAACGTCAATGCCAAGTCCCTCGCATCTCTAGTGGTCCTGACCTCCATCAAGTTATACTGGGATCGGAGGGTACCCTAGGAGTCATCACTGAGGTCACCGTCAAGATCTTTCCTCTCCCTGAGGTTAAAAAATTTGGCTCTATTGTCTTCCCAACCTTCAAGCATGGTGTTGACTTCTTCCGTCAGGTTGCAAAGGAGGTTAGCTTCAGCTTCTGCAGGCCTACGGTATTCCAAAAAGCCATTTTAGCGCTGTCAACCCGCCTCGCTCCGTCTTGTTGACAACGAGCAGTTCATTATGGGTCAATCAATGAAGCTCGAACAGACTTCCTACTGGAAGAACCTGGCAGCTTACTGTAGCAAACTGTACATCACCAAGTGGAAGGGTTTCAGTGTGGAGGAAATGGTGGCCGCTACTTGTGTGTTCGAGGGGTCTGAGGCTCAGGTCGAGGCTGAAGAAAAGCACCTATATGAGATCGCTCAGCAGTTTCAAGGTGTCATTGCTGGAGAGGAGAACGGCAGATATGGCTACAGACTTACGTTTGCCATCGCTTATCTTAGGGTAAGACTGAACCTAGAGTTAAAAAACTCAATAATAAAATTAAAGTTTTTTTTTATTTTTAAATGGTGGTTTGGATTTAAAAAATGAAGAGTCAAGCAACGCCCGCTAAAATTTTTAAAATTGCTTGCAAAATTTTTACCACATTGGAATGTTAAAAAATCAAACGCTTTTGAATTTAATTTTAGTAATTTCAAAACACTGCTTTGCGCTAAAGTTTATACAGGGGGAGGGGGGGGTCAAAAAAGGATTTGGAACGAGCAGGTGTCCTAAAAAGTTTGGTTTAGAGCGCGTTGCGGCTTCTTGCTTTAGGAAGTTTGGTGACTCCTCGGAAACGACCGGTCAAAATGAGAAAAAGCGAAAACCCGGATACACACATCAACAGTAAAATTGTCCGACCAGACACCTCCGGTCCGCCGCTCACTGGTCAGACAAAGCAGACACATTTCAGACACACTCCTTGCAAACGACCAGTCGGTTTTGCTACCAAGTAACGTGAAACCGACCGGTCATCTGCCCCAAACAATTTTTTGTTCAACTACAGGGTGGGCCAAAAAAACTCGTTTGCCAAACACCCCCGGGCTCTGCTCACTGGCCAGACAGAGCGGAGTCATTACAAGTTCACTCGTCGCAAACGACCGGTTGGTTTCACTAACAAATAACGCGAAACCTACCGGTCGTTCGCCGCGGGATAGTCCCGTTTCAGACAATTTATCCGGCTCCAGACGGGCGGTGGCATGGGTGTCTGGCAAAACGATTTTTTCGGCCCACCCTGTATGTATGATTTTATTATAGAGTAGATACAGGATGGGCTAAATAAAAGTGTGGACCGAGCAGGTACCGGAATGTCTGGAGCGATGCATTCGGAGCACGCGAACTGCAAGCGAACCGGTGGGAATCCCGTCCAGATTCGGGTAGAAATTGAAGAGCAACCCTGCAAAATTTAGTGCGTTTCTTGCTGATTCTTCCCGCAACCCCTACTAGGCTCATTTCTCCCGCTTTTTGCAACATTTCGCGCTATTATTGACAATTTCGTGCTCTGTTTTTGCACTCTTTCCACACATTTTAGAGGCAAAATGGGTAAAGGCAAAGACATTTCGGCATCTGCTCGTTCCAAACCCTTTTTTGGTCCATTCTGTAGATTAAATTTTAAATGCTTAACTAAAACTGCGCCAAATTTTTGAGTTTGTCACTAAATAAATTTTGGCTGAAACAATTAAAATCTCATTGAAAAAATTCGTTTTTAAATGCAAATCTTTAAATTAGATTAAATTAGAACACTCAAATATTTTTTGTGTTGTCTACACTTTGACAAAAGAAAATTAAATACAAACATTGTTTGGCGGAATAACGTAAAAATGGCTACATTTTAATTAAAATTGACTACTCTGTTAATTGATGAATGTTCCAGGATCTCGGCATGGAATACGGCATTATGGGGGAATCCTTCGAAACGTCTGTTCCCTGGGACAAGGTCATCAACCTTTGCCGCAACGTGAAGCAGCTGATCAAGCGTGAAGCCGAGGAAGCCGGAGTCAAGTATCCCGTCCTGGCCTCTTGCCGTGTGACCCAGGTTTACGACTCTGGCGCCTGCGTCTACTTCTACTTCGGCTTCAACTCTAGAGGTCTCAAAGACGCTTTAGCCGTCTATGACAGAATTGAGTCCGCTGCCAGGGACGAGATTATCGCCTGTGGAGGAAGCATTTCCCATCACCATGGTATCGGAAAGCTCAGGAAGCAGTGGATGCCGTCGACTGTGGGAGAAGTCGGAATCTCCGTCCTGAAGTCAATCAAAAACGAACTGGACCCTCAGAATATCTTTGCCAATGGAAATCTGATCGACATCCACAGGGCTCATCTCTGATGTAACGCTATGTTTCAGATTGAGAAACGTTTTAGACCAAAGTTGTTCGTATTACAATAAATTTTTTGTGATCGTTTTTTAAAATTTACTTAGGCCACATAAAGCCATTTCGCAATATGCCCATATTTTCGCTTTTGTCTTCATTTCCATCATTAACTCACAATTCTCTAATCCCCAAAGCCCCTCTCGCTCGCCCGCGCCAGCTCATAAAGTCCATTACCATTTGGCGTCTCGTGACCGCGTCCGCCGTCCAAAGCGGTCTCAGCTAATAAACGAAAAAGGTTGGCAACATAATATAATAAGAATCGGAGCAATCAAGCGTAATACGAGCGTGAACGGCAAGCGCGCAGCCAGGACCACCCGATGTGGTGCACTTGACCGGTGCGATCAGTTCAAAGAGGAAAATGCTGCGTGAAAACGCCGAGATAAATTTTTTAAGCTGAGTTGCAAAAATTTGGCCTTTGAACAAATCTTAGACATTTGCCGAAAATTTGCTTTAAAAATGATTTGTTAATCTTTTTTTGAACTTGACAGGCTATGTTAACCATATTTGACTACTGTCACTCAAGAAGCCTGACATATTTAAACAAATGCATTTAAATGCTGAATTTTGTGACAATTAATTAATTACAAAAGCCGCCACATGTCATAATTGGAATCTCAATTTTCAAGTCTATGTCCATTCAAAGCTTTGTTGGCTTTACCAAAATCCCATTTTGCTAGTACATTCCTCAAATCGCTTACATCTTTGTTCATTTTTTTGTTTTTGCTTACCCATCTTTTATTATTTTATCAATTCACCCAATATCTCTGCCTCGATCAATCTCCGCATTTGTTTCAAACGCTCTTCGATTAACTTCCCGCGTCAATTAGGGCGGCGTTGAAGGCACGAGAAAACAAATATTTCATCGCTTGCAGCTGTTTTGTTTAGAGAAGTGTTTTTTTCCTTCAGCCGAATGAGTTGACTCGTCCCTGCGTTGATTGGTGTGTCGCTGTGCGCTCTTTACTCAATTGCTGGTTACGGAAGTTTGGTAAAGGATTGCGAAACGAGCCTAGATCATTGAGCCCGGTTTTTCATTTTTGGTTTAAGCTAATAAGAAACTATTTGTTGTGCGGTGAATGTCTTTTTTGCTGTTACGTCACAAAGCGGTCTAAAAACAATGCGAAATGCTTCCGAAAACCCAAACAAACACTGCCTTTTGGTTTCCGCTCAGTATCCTCTTCATCCAATGTCGTCACTTACATCGTCACATAGATCACTATCGTCGGCATTCTCAACATTTTTTACGATCAACAAAGAAGCCGCCTTTTTTAAATGAAACAGCAAAGTCATTTTTCGGTTAGTTTTAAACTCCTTAGGTTGTAAATTACATTAGTCCTATTAAACTTGTAGGAAATCTTTGTGTTTGCGAAGCGCGATCAAAAATCATGTTTTGATTTTTGATCACAAAAAAATAAACTGTGTTTACATGTCCTGCTAGTCACAAACGTCACACAAACGGTCACACATGATTATGGTTTTCGTGTCACGTCTGTCCTCTTTGATCCGTTCCTTTGAGATGGTCATTGAAACTTGTAAGCAATTTAAGCATTGCTGAGCTAAGAGTAAAGCTATTTCATCTATTTTAAAGACGTCTTTCAGTTTAAACAATATTTATTACAAAATGACTCGTGATTAAAATTAAATTGATAAGATTTTTTCAGCAATGCGAAATTAACGCAAATTTTTATTTTTCAAGCAGTGAGATTATTATGCTGGAGCTGCGCGCGGCTTTTGGTCATATTGTTACGTGTTCAATCTTTTATAAAATAAAGGAAAACAATTTAGACGTGTTCATCCGTTCGTTACAAAATCATGCCCGCCTGTTGCCTGATTGGGAAACAGCGGCATACTGTAGTTTTGCAATTGTGGTTTGTCGCACTTTTGCGTGCGTCGAGCGACGAGGACTGTTTTGAGCAACGGTGGAAGGGCACAGAAGAGAATTTCAGGCAGAAAACGCAATTTTGATGAAAAGTTTGAGAACAAGAAGCGCGATGGACTTTATGGACCTTGCCAGCAAGGCGCTTAGCACTGAGACTAGTACAAAATTGAGTATTGTAGACTTTTTGGACACTTTTGCCTTTTGAGCATTTTTGATTTTTTCAAATTTACCATAAAAATTTACTTTTACTTGGTTTGAAAGGTCTCATAAATTTGTTCATCAGTTCTCAACTTCAGTCCCACAAATTCTTGGCTCTTAATCACAGTATCACGTCTTCCATCCCTAAACCACTCACGGATGGTCTTTGAAATCCCAGCGGCAACTTACTCGCGCTCACCCGACCGAGTGCACATGCCAACTCGTACCACCATGGTCCTTCGTCCAACCACCTCTTTTCTATGTGTCTCCGCCTAAGGCGATCTCGCTGAGGCTCACGCGTTCCAGACGCATAATTAACGCGTCGTGGTTTGTCCGTCGATCTCTCCTGCTGCTGTTTTCGCGAGTTTGTCGGTGGTCGATCCTTCCGGCCTCCTCTTGTGACTCTCCTTCCTTTGCCGCGCCTCGTGAGTGGCGATAGTAGCAGGAGGAACTCCGCCGTGGCAGCAGTAGAGCACAGCTGAGATGATTGATGTTGTCGCGCAACGAGCCGCGCCGGCGCCTTTGCGGCGTCCTGCGGCGTCCGCTGGTCGTCCATGTGTGGCACGAAGGCATTGTTTTCGTTTTCGTGCGCTTGCGCGCCGCTCTTGGGGGTCCTCGTGAAATCGCTTCGTTGTCTGTTCGTCCGCGCTCCTTTTTTCTGCCACTTTTTCTGCTGCTGTCCAAAGACTTTTTATCCTCTCCGTCGCTGTCTCTACCTTATTGGCGACGCTAAAAGTCAATTCCTGGAAGAAGCCCCAATTTCAATGACCCGAAAATGGCGTCGTGGAATTGTTTAAAGACAATTTTTCGTTGTTATGGGGATAAGACGGATCTGCAATGGATTAGGTCTTTTAATGAGATTGAGGAAGACCTTATCCGCGCGTAATTCGGATGTTGCGAAGCTGACGTTCCGTGATGAGATGTTTTTCTAGCGCGATTGAAGGCTTCGCTGCGATAAGATGGAATTATGAGATGAAGTGTGAAAGGCTAAGGATAAGACTACAAACAGGAGATTTTAAGGATAGGGCAAAAGCATTTTAACAACAATAAATTGCTATTGAAAATTTTAATAGCTAAAATTTTAGTAGGTTTGGAATATATATAAAATATATATTTGGTTAAACGCATTCGTTTAATTTATTTTAACGCTCTCGTTTGTTACTCTGCGCAAACCCAATTTTTTAAAGTTTTTGTGTGATTTCAGCTTCTTGCTTGAACGCATGCTGTGTGACGGATGCCATGCTAAAGCCTCGGGCATAGACTGTCGCTCGCAACAGTCTATGCGAGCTAACGCCATACAAATATGTGCGGTATTTGTGTGTGTGGCTCAGAAATTTGTATGGCGTTAGCTCGCGACTGTCGCGCGCGGCTCGAACTATCCCCGAGGCTTAACGGGTACCAAAACGCTGAACTCAGTTGAGGTATAGGCAACTTCATCAAGCATAGCTAGAATGATTGTGTGGTGTATTGGCTAGTACGCGGAGCTTCCGCATTGAACGGCAGGCACGGGTGCCCTTTGGCGTCAGATGTTTTGCGTGTTGGTTTTAATCGTTTGAAAATTTTAGCAAACAACACAAACGCATCCTGTTATTATAGAGGGAATATTGCACTCGTAGACACTCTCCTCTAGCCGTGGCTACCCAGCAAACTTTTTTTGTTTATTTTAACGTAAAAACTGAAAATTTGATGATTTGGTTGCATTAAGTCTGATTACAAATGCTCACATTTTTGTTAAAACTCTAACGTTTGATAACAAAACTCATCTGTATCAAACATTAAATAAAGAATGCAAATGCTTAAGTTTGAGTTACAAAATTGTGGTGAAACTGAATACGACAAAATGGTCAAAAGCAAGCGGTCATTTTTCAGCTTTTAGAAGCTTTAAAAATTAGTAACTCAACTTTATGGTTGTTTCTCTATTGTATTCTCGATGACTCTCAATTTCTAGCTGCAATTTGATAAAATAACTGGCAAAATAGATTTGAAAAACGTAGTTTTAAAAGTTTGAAAAAATCTTAACTTAGCTAATACAGCATTTTGCGCGCTTTAGATGAGTTTTACATACCACAAATTCGTTAGTTCAATGAAAAGTTGTGCCTGTTTATTCACTTACAGTATCTATGGACGACGCTGTATATTTGATGTTTATTAGCAATCCATGACGTCAATAAACGTCTGAAATGTTTTCTTAATCGAAAGAGACAGGTTGAGAGTAAGGTCGTTCTAAGAATAGCAACGTCTTCTTTTCCAAAGGTCAGATTTTAATCAAATCAATTCAAGTGAGTGTGACTGCCTTTATTAAAAAAGGGTTGTCAACAACCGTAATGTAATCTAGCTGTTCTTAATGAAAACACAATGTGAATGTTTGTAGACGTTTTTTTTGTTGCCATGTTTCTTTGGAGGCACAACAAAGCAACTTTCAGAAAATTGCGATCTTTGTTGCCGAGATTTGTAAACAAGTAAGGCTTATTCCCACAGGATTGAAAATTGAGAAAAACAAATCTGCAAGGAAAATTTGCTAAAACTTTAAGATGCTGTTATCCCACCAAAGATTTCTAATTCAACGTCTTTTTGCTGTGCTAACTAATATCTAAACACTTAGCCCTTCAACAAGACCAAAAAAACTCATAAAATGTCCAATAACTCTTTACGAGCTTCCATCGCGGATACAAAATATAATCCGATAAGATTCGACGTTTGTGATCATCTCGGGACCCTTCAGTGCTTTTGCTGATAAGCGCTTAACGAGCGTTTGTGCGTGTGTGGGTGTTCGCGAGTGTAGCACAACCTCATCCCAAGGCTAATCGATGTGCTCGTCTTCTTTGCCTTCATTTGCAAATCATTAGCGTTTAATTCTGCGAATTCGGTGGTCAACAATTCTCTTCTTCTCGCTCGAGATGGGATTACTGACGCAACACTTTGCAGCGGCGATCAGAGGCCGCATATTTGTTGTTTGTTGACGTTTTTTTCGCACGTGAATTCAGCGCGTTTCTTGCGTCACGGGAATTTTAGCGAGAAGAAAAAGCGGTTCTCAGAGCTTGTTGTCAGACGGGACTGTGAGCGTGAGAAATTCCATGTGAGTCGTTTTTGAGAAATGGCGCATTAGGCAATTTTACCTGATAGCTAGGAACAGGAAAAAGGTGGTTTGTTTAACTTCTAATTTTTTTTTGCTTTTTAATTTTAAAAATTGGTTTTTAATTTTTAAATAGTGCATCCAGAATGTTCTGTTCATTTCCAGTCTTTTTCATCCCCACACCACAACAACCCGACGTTGCAAATTGCTTTTTTCCTTGATTACCTTATCACCATCGCGTCATTCACTCGCCCGTGCTGTCTATCCTGGGTGTTCCGTTCTAACAGACTCCATTTTTACAGCGGCACCCTTTTTCTGACTCAATGCGTCGCCGAGCAACTCCTTGTCATCAGTGGTAGAATTCGCTCCATCTCCTCCTCGCCGGGACTTTCCCGATGCCTTATCACTCGTCGACCGCTGACGTTGAATCCGCTCAACCATGTCTTCTCAACTCGTCCAAGCATCCTTCCTCATCAGCCAAACATCGACTTCTTTATTCCGGGCCACCCAGACTTCAGAAGAGCTACACTGACGCTTTTCTGTGCTCCGTGGGATGCCAACTCTTAAAGTACTTCCTGGGCATAATCCTAAGTGCCGTGGTCATTGCTGCAATTCTGATCGTCCTGCCCTTCCTCCTGCTAAGACACATAATCCTAAGAATCAAGAAATTTTGTGGAAGCCGAGATAAGCACAAGAAATGGCATGGATGTCATTGCAACATTTGGTATCCGCTGGAAAACGAAGAGAGTCCTGAGAGTTTGGCTGTTTTCGTCCTCCACTCGAATATTGATGCTATCGATCTGTGCACTCATGTAAGTCAATCTTAAGAGTAGTTGTGGAAAACAGGGGTATAAGGCCCTTATCAGTTAGGGGTACACGGAAATTAATAATCCAAAGAAAAATATTTAACATTCCTTCAGACCCGCAAAAAGTGATGGCCTAGTTTTGAAAATAGCAAATTTAAGTTAAGAAAATACTTCTTTCAATAACCATATGTTCCAAACTATGATTCAAGTGCCTCCAAGGCGCCAGCTATGAGCGCAGCAATTTCACATTTTCCTGAATTTTCTCGAAATAGTGCAAATTATACTATCATTCAATTCCAATTTTTGTGCAGTCTTGCATAGTCTTTTAATTGAGCTAAAAAATTTGGCGTTTGAGGCACCAATTTCAGCGCTGTCGCGATTGCGAAACCGGCCGCTCCGCGACGGCGGCGACAGACCGAACGCGCAGAAAGCGTGTCGGGAAAGAACACGTCTGGATCGTTCTCTTTTATTATATAGGATTTAAGATTATTTTTCAGCTCTCCGACGGTTACCACTTTCCCGGCATCAAAAAATTCTACCGAACCTACACTCACCTTGTCGACGTCGCTCGCCAACGCATTTCAACTTGGGACCAGCGTCAGCAAAAGCTCGAAAATGTTGACGATCTTCTCCAAGTCATCAACAAGATCTCTTTACCTGAGACGTCTCACCAGACGCCTTCTCATCTATCTCTCGTTCCTAACTTTGCTTTCAACCAGACTGTAGGTGCAAGCATTTTTTAAACATTTTATTTTCCTGTTTAGAACGGATCATGCTCACTTGGAATCCTACGTCATCGTGTCACCAGAGAAGAGCCCATTTGTCTGTTGAGGCTGTTTACGGTCTTAGCTAGAGCTAGAGCCACTTTTGACTTAGATCCAAAAGTCGCTTTTCCGCTTCATATGCGGGTGTTCCTGTTTTGGTACTTTTCTCATCAAATTGCTCAATTCTTTAAGGTAAAACTGCAGCTTTAAAAGTGTGTTTATATGACTGAAATGAATTTAGTGCATTTGCGTCGGACCTCTGACCCTTCTGCTCCTATTTCTTCGTGAGCGATCTCCAATCTGGAAATTCCTGTCTCCAGACTACAACAGATCTTCGTCCATAAAGCGAAATGGCGGCTCAAGAGTCTCCGAAGACCATCAGATGCTTATGAGCACTCCCGCGACCTATCCTACAGAACGCGCCCTCTGCTGGAGTCAGATCTCATACCATGATGAGCTTCAGAGGTCAGAAAGAGTCCTTAGAGCCTCGTCCATAGAGCTTCAACTGGCTCTGCTCGCTGGAAGCTTGAGAAAATACTTCCGCGAACAAGGAATCAGGCATCCTCCTGATCTTAGCTGCGCGTTCCCGTGTTCTTTGAAGGAACACTCGGCCGTGGACACGTCGAGTTCTTGTAATGCAGCGCTGCTGCCAATTTACCTGCCTACAGGAGTGGAAGGGTGTATCCCAAGGCTCTGGGCTACGCAAAGACGCATGAGTGGGGCTGTTAATGGGTGTCTTCCCACAACGCTGAAAGCTGCGAGAGGACTACTAGGCATGGCGTTCTCTTCAAAAATGTCTCAAAAGCTTTTCTCGTCGTTCTACAAAAGCTGTGGAGTGCTTGTTACTGTTATCAAAGCTAAGGGAGAACTTCAGGTAAGCGTCACTTTCATTCTATCCTTCAGTTTCTATGAAAAAACACAAAATAACTATATTTAAGCTTCATTTTGCTTTTAGGTTCAGTCTGGCCGCCTGCAATCCACGCTCCTGTTCCCTAGCCTTCCACCTCACGTCAACATCGCTTTCACCTTTGTCCACTGTGGAACTGAGACCATGTTGAGCATATCCACAAATAGGGCTTGCTTCCCTTATCCTGAAAGGATTCTACATCTTTACCAGGCATACCCATTTCTTAAAACTCGTTTTAATGTTGTTTTTAGGAAGAGATCCACAATCTCGTTGACCAGCTTTCAATCCGTCTAATGACCTTCAGTCAGGCTACAGTTCTTCCTATGAGGCTGTCACCGGCCGCTTTTGGACAATCTGAAGATGTGTCACCTTTCCTACAAGCATACAATCGTAGCCCTTCGGCGTATAAACCACCAGAGCCTCCAGAAAGTGACGAAATGCTGAAGAATCTAGAAACGTTGCTTCAACAGGTGCAGGAAGAGATTGACGACCTGAGCAATCAGACAGTGGAAGGAGACCGTTCGCAGTATATCGATAAGCTCAAAGACCTGGAAAAACGGATGGGAACATTTCATGAGATGCTCAGGGAAAGAATAGAGTCGTCAATGCCGAATAACTGCAAGATTGGCTTTGATGCTACAAGAGCGTCAAATACAATTGCTAGTCTGTTGGAGACGTATCGACAGCCTAGTCGTAAGATCACCAATATTTTTGGCTTCAGTTAATTTTTGGATGTTTAGCCTCGATCTCCGGACGACGCTTCAGTCGAGAATTTGTCCGAACCGACTCTCTTCCTAGAAAATTCTCAAGAACGTAGAAGAAGACAAGAAAACGTACAAAAGCGAACCTATCAGTCAAGATCTGGAAATAGCAATTTACGGGTTGTAAAGGCTGCCAATGTTACATAGATAAATTATTGGTTGTACAGGATTTTGAGCGGAAATCAGGTCTTAAAAGCACGAGTCTATATAACTCAGAATTGCACCTGTTTTTGAATTTAAACTTAAAGTCTTAAGCCTAGATAATTTTTGGCTTTCTTAGTTCTTAGTTTGCAAGTACACAGCATCTGTTAGCTAAGCAGTGTGCTGTGGCACAATGGATGACAAGTTTAAGCAAAAGTCGTTGTACAACGTTTTTCTAGTCGGCTTGCCAACTGAAAGATAAATCTGCTTTGCTCCAGAATCATGATCAGCGTCTTTGAAAACCCTCCTGCATCAGGAACCCATGGTCGAACAGTCTTCGCTTCGCGAGGTGCAATCGATTTCAACAATTCGCGCCGAAATCTCTGATCTTGTCGGAGATAACAACACCACCATCGCCGCAGATTCCACCGCCGCTCCTCACCCGTCCGATAATTCACCCCTTATTGCCGAGCAGAGTTCCGAGTAAGCTGGAAGCAACGCTGTTCCAAGCTATCCGTTTGACCTCCTTGTTGATGAGTTCCATTTGAAGACAAAGAACGAAATACCGTTTTCTTGAAAATTCAGAGGTTTTTTAAAGAGCAATTTCCCGATTCCAAACTTTTGTGTCACTTTCAGTTCCCTCGCAACTTGTCTCTGAATTCTTAATGTTCATGTTTTATCACGCTTCTGATAACCCTATACCCCCTTTACTGATCCCTCTGCTGAAATCGAAGCTGACTGCAATCCTCAACCGGCCAAAGCAAATTTCCGATCAAAAACGAAACAGGGCAAGAATAAGGGGCACAAGTGATAGCTTCTTATGTCCGTGTTTCTCTGTTTCAATCAACGTCTTATCTGAATCTTGCAAGAATTCTCATTACTGTTATTTCTGCTTTCCTTTGTATCTTTCCGTTATGTTGACCTTAGGCAACTCTTTCTTTATTTTAGCCTCTTGTTTTGTCTATCTTCCGACTGCTTGCTTTGCCAGGTTAAAACAGCTTAACTTTGGTTTTTCCTACTGCAGCTCTAACGCATCTGTCGACTTTTCTTGCCAAATTCCTGAATACTTTTCAGTGTTGTCACTGTTCTTTCCTTGTCCTTTTTACTGCTTGCGTTGAATGTGTCGCTTCGATGTTCTTATTTTTGACAAGGCAACAAGGTTGCTATTATAGGATTACCATGCAAAGCTCTCGAGTCTAATCGGGCTGGTTGAGAACATCGTGCGCCTATATAATTGTATTTAGGGAGCTCTCGTGTCATTGTCCCTCGTTATTTGCGTCTTAGGATTAATAAATTTTAAGTTTTAATTCACAAACAAATTTTACATAAACTGAATCTATTTGAAGTCCAATCTCTGATCTCTAAGCCAGTAAGAACAACTTAAGAATCAGTTTGATTTTATTTATGTCGACAAGGTTATTCAGTCGGAGCTATACAGGGTAGCCCAAACTATCAGGTTCACACTACAGGGTGTCCCCGAAAAAAGGTCTGGCCAGACACCCTAGGCCGACCGAATCGCTGACCAGACAGAAACGCCTTATTTGTTAGCGAAACCGACCGGTCGTTCGCGACGAGTGAGCTACATTCCGTTCTGCCTGGTCAGTGAGCGGCGGCCCAGAGATGTCTGGCCAGACCTCTTTTGGAACACCTTGCAGTTGAAATTAAGAAGTGCCTTTAACCGCTAGAATATACTCGTCTTCAAATTGTATCCAAGTTCTTTTTTTGTTTCAAATCAAAAGTCTTCAGATACTTACTTTAGTCACCAGTTTTTAGTCACCAGATATTTTGGTCATCGAGAGCCAAACTCGAAAAACCAACAATATCCTTTAATAAATAAAGGAGAACGATCCAGACGTGTCCGTCCGTCCGTCCGTCCGTCCGTCCGTGTGTCACGAAATTTCCAGACGCGAGTTGCCTGATTGAGCGACTGCGGGTTACGGTAGCGGAGCTATTTGCGTTTGCGCGCGTTTCGTTGTCGCCGTGAACCGGTCGGTTTCGCAACCGCGTCAGCGCCTAAATTAGTGCCGCAAACGCCCAATTGGCCACAGTTGCGGGTGTTTTTGGGCTCAATCGAATATGCGCAAAATTTAGAACCGAATAATATATAATTTGCAGTATTTCGAAAAGATTTATGAAACTGCGAAATCGGTGCGCTCACGTCTCTTAGGAGGCGCGAAGCGCCGACTCAGAACCTATTTTGAAACTGAAACCTCGCGCAATAGCGCGCGCGGCCCCGTTGATAATTTCAAAATTGTTGTTCAGCGAAGACGTAAACCTGACAGCTGGCGTTCGTCCTTTCGCCTTTCGGCCGACGCTGTAACTGATAAACGACTTTATTCCCAAGCCTAACAGGCGAGCATCTCCTCTCCGCACGCCTGTTTATCCGAGTTGCCGTCATCTATTGATTGGTTGCTAAACCGTGTAGTCCCTTTATATCTCGTGCTTTTGTTTTAGTTTTGTTTGTCTGATAGTCTGTTTTTGGGACAAATTTACTAAAAATGGATTTAAATCGTTTTATGCATATAGGTTATCAAACGGACAACAGTTTGAACAGCTTTGTGTTTTAAAGTGGTTTTCTTGTTAAGCTTGTTTGGAGTATTTCCTTGTTTTGTCCAAAATTGTATTTGCTTAAAAAAGTAAATTTGTATTTTAGAACAAGTCTGTTATAAATGGAGATGTCGGGTTTGCGTTTTAAAACCCAAAACCCGAAACTATTTTCGGGTTCGGGTACCCAAATGTTTCGGGTTCGGGTTTTTGGGTTTCCAACTCGACCAACCACGACAAACGCGCGAATATCGCCGTTCGGAGTTTTCACTAAGCATTGCTTTCTCGTTTTGCGCTCGCGGGTCGGACGAATTCAAAAGCGTCAAATATAAGCACCTGCCAGAAAGTTTCGGGCGGGTTACATCTCTAGTTATAACTGTATTCTCATTTTATTATGCGAGTTTTAATTTATGTTTTTAATTACTAATTACGAAGTTCTTTTAGACGCGCTAAAATGTCTTCAAACTACTGTGCTTATGGCGGCAGTCCAAGTAAGAAGGCCAAGAAAACCCCATCTGAAGGAAAGGCGCCTGTAACCAGCGAAGACGCGGCGGCAAAAGCAGAAGAAATTAGAAAGATGCTAGAAGAGGTGAAGAAGCACAACGCGCTCCTTTTGGAGAAAAATACAAAACTGAAAAAGGAGCGAGACGAAATGATTGCGCTACAAAATGAGCTGGAGACAACAAAAAATGCGTTGTTGAACAGAATCAGCGCTGTGAGTCGAGGTTAGTAATTTTGAAATTAGTCAAGTATTAACCCGTTTTTCAGAACTGCAGGATACTGATTCCATGGACGAGTCTAATCCGAATGAAGAAAACTGTAAGCACTTGAAAAACAATTTTTTTGTTCTAGTTGGTCATTGAAATAATATTTTTTGTTTCAGAAACTCGACTTGAACAACGTTGAAAATGTGGAACTGTTGCTTTTGTTGTAATCACTGGTTTTTACATTTATGTGCTACAAGTTAAATATATGCTACACTGAATTTCACAGCAACTAGAAAAAGTTTGCTATATCCTTTGTATCAACTCTACACAGAAGCCACAAATCGAACCAAGGCAGCGGATTGATCGCATGACTACCGTAGCTTTGGCTCAAATACCCGTTGTTTGGAGTGATCATTCAATCCGCCCTCTCGACTGAATGTGGTGAAATCCAAATTTTGGAACTTTGTCCCTAACAGGCACCAATCGATTTGTCCTCTCAAGTGATTGTATCAAAATGCAAATTTTGCTCCATCTCTAAGGGACCGAGTTCGATCTAAGGGCCGCAAAACTGTAAACTATCTAAAACAGCCTTTTTAACTGAAAGCTATAAAGGCTGCTTTACTTCCCTGCAGTGCGAACGTATATTTGGTTTAATTAACCATAGTTTGAAGTAATCATTCGATATGCTGCATGTAGCGATATTCCAATTTCGGAACTGCGTCTCTAGCGGAACACACATCAATGAGTCAAATTTGCTTTATTTTCAATGTACGTTTTCAAATTTTCCACAATTGTTAAACAAACTAGTTTAGGAAGAAGAGTTATTTTAGCAACTACCTGACAGAAGCCAAATTTCGAAAAAATGTTCTTTAAATTCTTTGAAAAAATATCGGATCTGACGGCTTGCAAATCAACGCTTGACGGTTTCCAAATCGCATGTACGATGCTTTCCGCTAGCGACAAAATTTACCGGTAAGGACTAAATTAAACTTTTTAAGTTAAACAATTTTTTGCATGTTTCGCTACCATAAACCTAATTTTCGTACTGAATTAGAATATTCAGATAAGGAAACAAGCGGCAATCAAAATTAGTCATTCGATTCCTGGAACGCGTCGTCCAGCTGGCCAGTCCCCAATACAATCAACGTGCTCTTAATCGTGCAGAAAAGGTCGTCTATGCTAAAGGTCGTCGCTTTTCTCCAGATAATTAGACTAAGTTTCAAGATTCTAAGAAACAAGATTATTTTTAAGGTCACGTTTTAAAAAATTCCTCGTTAAGTTTTTTAATTAATGTGCTGAGTTTTCGCAGCCTGATTTATAATAAACACTGTTTTAGTATAACATTTATTACTCTTATAAACATCTGATCTTCAAAAAGCACATTTTTACATCTAAGCAGCAACGTAGCTAGCCGGGAACCTACCGGACCGAATCGGCCTTCCACCAGTCGTGTCGGCCACCAAATGCCCAATCATCCAATCCTCCCCAATCTTGCCTTCCACAATCACACAATCTCCAGCCCGAAGATCCAATTCCTCTTCCACGTGAGCTGGAAAGTCATAGAGGACTCGGTACATAGCAGGCGGGCTATTCTGTCCGTAAGAGACTCCACTAGAACCTGAAGTGGAGTGCGGATACTGGTTATTGGCGGCTGGCAGAGATTGATTGTTTTCCTGTAGGGATATCTGGAAGGAGATGATTACAGAGGATAATGAACAAAGGCGAGACTGACCCGTTCGTAGTCGTAGTCGTTAGAGGAGAAGGCAGAGGAGCTTCGTCGAAGGGGTGGTTTGTCAAGATAAATGTATTCGTCATTTTGAGGGATTGAGAGAATGGTTTGAGTTAGACCCTAAAATTAACAAATTAACACTCACCGATTTATCTAATTTTCTTTACACTTACCGACTTATCCTTAATCTTCTGCTCATACATCTTTGCTCTGGGAGGCTCGGTTATTGGCACGCCAGCGTCCAGATGATGCATAGTAAGCTCGATTTTGTGTGCCATACATGAGAGGAAATCATTCAAACTCTAAAACACGCAATTTGAAAAGATCCCAGCCACGCACAAAAACTCACACAAGCCGACGTCGCATGCTTCGCGTCGCCTGCACCGCGACCTTGGATGTCACTGTCTCCGTCTTCGTCGTCTCCGTCGGCGGCCATTGACTCTTCCAATTTCGACAGTTTGGCCGCGACCAAATCGTGTGCGCGCGCCAACGCGCGTCTTCGTCGGTCCATCTCGATCGGTTCTCCTTGGTTTTCAGCCTGAAACGGTATTCTTATCATTTCCTTTGCTTTTGTAGCCATCTGTTAATTTAAGGAAGCCATGACCCTGTTCAGCAAATCGATATGGAATTCACGACCAAAACTGGGCGTGATCTGCGTTGTTTTGCTTTATTTTTACGTGATGGTACAGGTGTGGAAAAGAACGAATGAAGGGCTTCAGAAAGGTGTGGAAAGGAATGATAGCAGATATGACGAGGATCTTAATGACGCTTTGGAAGGAATCAAGTATATGAAGGATTTGGTTAGAGGAACAGCTGACATCGCGCCTGTAGTGGCTAAGGTAAGTCAAAAAATGCAACAAAAATTTTAAAAAGACTTGGTTACTTTAGCCTCAAACCGTTATCGAATACAGCCACTGTGGCAAGTTGGCTCTGTCACACCTGACTGAAATTGGTTGGGTCGAAAATGAGGATTTTTACCTATTCTCAGCTTATTATGACCGTAGGATGAACTCACTGTTTCCTGCTAACCATATCGTTCAGGTAAGGCCTTCTATTTTGACCATTTTTGAGCCTATTCTTAGGTCTTAGGCATGCACTATCGTACCTTCAACAAGACCCTTTTTTGCACCCTCCAGTCTCCTTACACCTCCATTGTAGTACGAGCAGGAGTAAGAGAGATATGGCAACGTGCTTGGGATCCTCGAGACCATTTCTACATTCCTTATCTTATTTCCTGTCCTGTCCCACGTCGTCTCAGAGAGGAGAAGGATCTAATTGTGGCTGTATCTACTGACCAGTGCTTATCTAAGAGTACAACTGCTTTAATAGTCCATTTCTACCCTCGAGAATCTCAAAATCCTACAGGAAAAGTTGCAGTTTGCGTAAAAGGATTAGATTTTCTGGATAACGAACAGTATGCGCACCGCTTTGTGGAATGGATGGAGCTTCAACTGATCTTAGGAGCTGACACAGTGGCTGTTTACACCTATTCTCTGACCGAAGAGATGTTCAAAGTCTTGGCTTACTATGAAGAAAAGGGGAAGCTGAAGAATGTGAGGCTGAAACTTCCTGGAGAGTCGCCTAATTTGGATCACGTCAGGAGCAGCTTTATTTGGAGAAATCGGCAGCAAAAGAGGCGTCATGAGCTGATTCCGTATAATGACTGTCTTTACAGGTAAGCTTTAGACTTAATGTTGGATTTTGAGAAGAGCATAGCTCACCTAAGCTGACTTTGCCGATTTGTGCAAATGGTAAAGTGGATAACGTGCTTGATCACCACACAGAAGGCCACAAATTTGATCCCTAATTTGAACCCTTAACTGATTTAATTTAAAAAATTATTTTACGTTTTCTATTTTTTGTTTTAGGCACATCGACACACACGACTACGTCCTGATCGTAGACACCGACGAAATTGTCGTCCCCCTCACACACGCTTCCTGGACAGAAATGATCGAATCTGAGCTATCCGAAAAGCTTCTCCACAAAGCCACGTCAATCTCAATCCGAAACGTCTTCAAATTCCCCTCCGCCAACACCTCCAATCCGGACCTCTACACTCTCAAAAACCACCGTCGCTCAGCTACGATGCAAGAGAAGAAGGATTACGGTAAAAGCTTTGTAAAAACAAATAACGTGGCCACCGTCTTTAACCACTTCGCCCTTCATCGTCAACACGGAGATGTCTCGAGGACTATCTACTTGGACCCAGAAATAGCTGTTAAGCTTCATTATAAGGAAAGCTGTCCTATAGAATCCCGAAAGGAATGCCCTGAGCTGATTAAGAATACGGTAGAAGATCACTCGCTGGATACATGGGCGAAGGAGTTAAGGAAACGGGTGAATGGAGTGTTTAGTGAGTTAGGGATGTAAATAAAAATCTCTAAAACGACTCACATAGAAATCGCCAAGGTAGAGAGTGTGGTTGGAAGAAGTTGTAGGCTGAAGGGTCATGATGTAGGCGGTCGGGTTACAATGGGCGGCTTTGGTCAAAACGGTCACGTGGCGCTCGAACATCTAAACTTTTAAATTGTTAAAGAACAAGTTAAATTGCAGTATTTATAGTTGTTTCATGCTACAAGGCTACGTACCTGATTGAGACTAGGAGCCAGCTGAGAAATTGTCCGATTAAACCGTCCCAACGCAGTCTGCGTGTGGTCCAAACGTTGCTTCTCCACATGTTCCAAATTTCTCGCTGCCTTCTTCAGATTTAAAGCCACAGTTCTGCGCTTCTTTTCACAATGACAAATGTCGTCCAAATACTGTTCCTCAAGCTTGTACACAGAATCCAAAGCCTTTCGCTTTTTGACAGAGAGCTAAAAATAGAATTCAAGGCGTAAGAATGTTTGTTTTCCATATACCTTGATGTTGTTTCCCTTATCATTGTCGAGAGCTTGCTCAATCCGCTCGAGATCACGGCTGGCGCTGTCAAGGCGATTTTTTGTCTTGACGACTTCTGCTCGTTGGTCGCGGTAGTCGCGGAGCTCTCTGTTTGCAACATTCCAGCTCTGCAAGAAGAATATCAGTTGGAGGGTTAATTGATGGGGTCTTGAACGAACACTTGTTTATTATAAAGGTGTTGTTGAGTTTTGAGAAGCCCAAAATAGAATTATTGGCTTTATGGTGTTAATTCGTCAAGATCAGCCGGTCGGAATATGAATAGTTATGAATTTCCAGTTTTGGGTAACTGTCCTTCACTCCATCACGTATTTACACTGATCCGTAAACAACAATTACACCACTTTCCGTCCGCGAACGTTTAACCCACAACACTCAAAACACATTAAGAACAGCTGATTGAAGATGATTTCCATTCACTCCATGCCGAACGAACCCCTTTCCGTAAATTACGCACCTTTTTAATCGATTTCTGCTGAGCGAGGAAAATTGATTTCAACGGCTGTACGATGTCATCGCGGATCGACGATCCCAAATTGCTGAAATACAAACAAACTTGTCATTACAACCGAATTCGGACGCGCGCTAGTGGGCTGTTGTTGTTGCAGGCGCTGTCACAGTAATCACCATAAATTCGCTCTCTCATTAGTGCAGGACAACATATAGTGGAGCATTTGCGCGAACGCCGACACGCTGGAGTGCAAAAGTAAACACCGGATATCAGCGCGGTAATCCTTAGGGGATGAACGTTGGAAACGATTTATGACAGATTAAGGTCCATTTCAAAGTATAGATTTCGGCTTTAAACAACATTTGCAGATACAAGCGCTTTTCTGATTAAATAGTGTTTTTGGCTCATTCGCATAGGCCTTATCTTCGAACCTCTTCTCCGTCTCCATCGTAAAGTGCACTAAACCATGGCGCTCGATTAGCGCAGTTCTCTCTCTCAAAAACCGCACACTTGTGCGTCAGTGTCGCCCTCTTTTTTCGCTTCTTAGCCGCCGCTATTCTGATAACAATCGCCGCGATTTTTGACAATGTGTCGAGCGCCCTCTGCTGCCCATATGGGTTTTATGCGAACCGATGGTGACACTTGCCTTCCTTTTTAGGACCTTGAACGCCGTCCGCCTAAATTCAGCCGCGCGCACACGAGCCACAAAACACTTACTTGTGAATAGTTGCATGCGAGTCGTATTGATCGGCAACGGTTCCCCACACTTGGTCAATTGTCCTGCAAAAAGAGACGCCTGAGTCATCGCTAGTATGAGGAATGGTTTGTTATCAAATACACACGTAACCTTTGACAAATTTGAAAAAAGAGGATGTATTAAAACGCAAAAATGGGCTAAAGGAATAGGAATGTTAGTAAGAAGAAATTGTAAATAAGCGGTTTATGGTCATGGTTGTGAGTGATAAGATAAGGGTTGACAGTGGTGTGCTAATAGATAGAATGGACAATAAGGCAAATAGGAACAGGAAGTCTTTGAAACAGTGAATCATGTAGAAAGTGCCAACCACGCAATTAAAAAAAATTTTAGGCAAGAAAGATTCCTTTTTAATGCAGAAAATGACACTTCTATAGGAGTTGTTTATGCCTCGTTTTTGGTTACTTTCAGCATCATTTTGTAACTTTGTTTAGAGTTTAGTTTTGGCTTTAAAAAATCCTTTAGTCAAAATTTCACATTTCAAAAAACCCTCTCCTTCGGACTTCCGCTCTCCCGACAGCACCTGTCAGATTCCCTTACATCACCGCGATCAAATTCTGTGACTCACCCCATAGCTCCTTGCGATACTTTGTGCAACCTCGCCGACAAGCGATACATCGACTTCGCATAATTCAGGTCCAAATTCGAGCGCTCCTCAAACACGTTGATAATCTCTCGGAGCAGTTCATTGTTGTTCTGGACGATTTGTTGCAGTTCGGGAAACGTTGTCGGCGTCTGAAAGCAACCACAAACGATTATTTCCAGTTTTTTGAGTGGCGCTGGACGGAGAGCAAAATAGTGATTAAGCACGGTTTCGATCGATTTGACAAGCTTTGAGCTGTTAGCGATCCTAGGATCAAAAAATCTGAAAATTTTACATTTAAAATGTCATATTTGTTTAGTGATTTTTGAGTGACGCCTTGAACCCACTCACATGACAGTGATCCCTCTTTTGACAGGTCATTTGAACGCGTCTATCGATTGAGGGTAATAAAAAATTGTAAAGTCAACATGAACCCTGATTTTGAACTTTTCGGCGTACAAGCAATGAATGAATAAGGAAGCAAAGGTCATGACTATATTGTTGTGACTAGCTATGAGACACCTTTTAGTCATAAGCATACAGGTTGTGCTGGTCCTCTTTGTCACCATGAGATCGATAAATTCAAGGCTACACAAATTTTATATTTTAAGACTCAAAGTGTAGGTTTAGGTGAACCCTTAAAGACCTCTATTCAGCAAAATCTCTCCAAGATCCTTATCTACCCCAAATACTGAACGACTTACAGCAAATCGACGTTCAAAATTCATTGGCGGCCCGGGGAGATCGGCGAGATTCTCAGTAGAACGATGAATTGAATGCAGTTGGATAATAGATCTCGAAAGGGATCGCCGCAGGCGCGACATGCGGCCTTCCATTTTGTTGTTGTTTTCCCAGGCGCTTCGTCTTGCAGCAGAGGGGGCGGCTTACGTCTTCTTAGCAATCCAATGCAATCCGTTAGGAGGGAGACAGGGCGGAAGAACGGCGAAGAACAACGTACGGCTGCTGCTATTCTCGCTGCTCGCGGAGGGCGATTGTCACTGTGCGCGCCTTCTAGCGGCGGTCGTCCGTAGCACCGCCCACGGCGGCGCCTCGCGGTGGGCAATGGACGCAGCGGTAGAGCGCGACGGCGCGCGAAAGGCACGCGAGCGTTGTTGACAGTTGTATGCAAATTTGCTCCGCCGTCGCGCACTTGTGGAAATTCTGACATTTGGGGATCGAGTGGTTCCTCTCTTTAATAGGTATACTGAGCGCAAGGCAACGAGATGTGTGTACATAGATGGGAAGTGGGTAAGGGAACAGGTATAGGAGGGTAAGAGAAAGACACTTTTGAATTAGAATGTTTCTATTTTGGATAAAATCAAAATCGAGACGACAGTTTCTTTAAAACAGCAATTGAAACTTTTCAAGTTTGAGAAAACTGAATTTGGGTCTTAGCCCTTATTCAACTTCTCCAATGAATGGCTGCAAAGTCTATATTCCTGAACGACGAACAGCAAAGAAAAAATTGATGTTTTCAAAGTCTCTAGCAGCAGATAGAACTGTATGAATGGCTCTAAAGTTTGTATTTCTGAACGAAGACATGTAGAGAAATAAGTCCAATATTTGTAAGTCATTTTAAGCTTCCATCATGATTATCATGGCTACTGGAGCAATCTTGGTCATATTCTTGCAAATCTGGCTGACCCATCCTACGAGAAATCTCTCTGAATCACTCATTCCTAATCTTTCCATGACTCTCTCATCGATGATTAATATTGCAATCTCCAACAACAGTCAGATCTCTATTTTGTAATCGATTCCGGTGGTTGCTACCGTAATGATGATCAAAAACCTAGAAATTCTTCAACTCTAAAAACTCCTTTTAACCCTAAAACACAAATCACAAGCAGAATCCGACCTCCCCTCCATAGTCCACCTGAACTAAGCCACTTCAACTGCTTCACAACAGCACATGACCTATATTTCTTTGATCATCCCACCAAAACCTGCTTCCATGGCCACTCTTACCCTCCGAAGCCTCCAAAATTAGCATCACTTGCCCCAAACTTCCAACCTAACTGTCAACTTCTCGACCAATCAATCACACCTCCCTACGATTTCACGCGCATTTGCGCCAAAAGAAGATCGTATCGCATTTAGGGCTGCACGCAGGCGCCGCAATTAAGATCTCTATCTCCATCTTCCTTCTTCTAAAAAGCAAACCTAACCCAGTTGAGGTTGAGAAGCAAACGATTCCATAAAAAGGGTTAAATTTTTACAGCGGAATAATTACACTTCATTTCGTTAAACTGTCGAGTTGGTCAGAGAATCGATGGAACGGATCAGGGCAGCGATGTCATCGACCATGTCGTTGGCGGTCATCGGGCGTCCCAGGCGGTTGAAGCAGTTTAAGGCGGCCGCGCGGATCAGTTCGCACGAGGCTTGGGCTCCCTTTAAGAGAGCGTCCGGAAGGCCTTTCCTGAAAAAATGGCGATATTAGGGGGTTCAAATGAGGTTCAAATGGGGTTTAAGGTGAGTGAGGAGTCTACAATAATCCTGCGGTGATACAGGTCGAATTCAGACACAATATTCTGTCTTGTTTGGCTAAAAGCGGCCGGTAGACCGGTCGGAATGAGAGCAAAATTGACGAGATGCGAGACATCTCTGTCTGGACAGCACCAAATTTGGTCTAGATGAGGCGTCATGAGACGGTTGTCTGGACGGTCCAGACAATCGTCGATTTCTGTTCAATTTCTGTCGTTTTCTGTCCAGTCTGGACAGAAATCGAGTTTTTTTTTTCAAACAGGAGAGACCAAATCTAGTTTGATGTGGACATGGTCTTCCAGACACTTTAGTCTAGACAGGCTTTTTGAAGTCTAAATGAAGCAGAGCCAACGTTCCTCTTCAACTCGAATTGAGCCTGTTCAAGTGAAAATTTCCAGACATCTCAATCTCTTTAGCCTGTAACCGTTCTGCCTAGACAAGCTTTGTCTGCTAAAGATTTTCGACGCGTCATTACAATGTGACTTGTCTAGAGGAGGCGAGCCTATGCCTGTTTAGTCCCGCCAGCTAAAGAACAGTCCGTTTTTTGGTTCAAACAGCCTTTTATAGGCTACGCCAAGGCGGAAGTTTCTCTTCAGCTCAATTTGAGCCTGTTCCAGACCAAATTATCAACCAGAAACGGTCTTTCCGAAACCATAAAAGCACAAAACCCCGAAAACCAACTCACTTCTGCGCATAATAAGCGAAAACAGCCGTCGTTCCACTCAGCAGATCGCCTTGTCCTCCACATCGCCTTGGGCATCCCGACGAGTCCACCACAACCGCTGAAAGAAACTACCGTAATCCACGCTCCTCAACCCCTCAAAACTCACTTGTAGTCCCATTAGAAATCACATCAACTTCTCCCTTTCTCAGAATGGTGACCCCAAACAAGGCAGCGGTCCTCTTCACCTGTTCTTGCAAGTCGAGCCTGCTCCACTCCTCGGCGAAATCGCCCATCAAACGCACGAATTCGCGATGATTCGGCGTCAGGATAACGCTTACATCCTCACCTTGGAAAAAGCTCGGCTGTGACCGGAGCAGATATAGTCCGTCCGCGTCGATTATCACTGGTTTCAATTTCGCTTTTTGGACGAGTTCTTCGAGATGCGAACGGAGCCGCTGCGGCTGCTCGCGGCCTAAACCGGGTCCGAACACGAACGAGTCGAGCCGTTCGACGTGCGGGATGCATTCGAGCGTAGGATGCACGATTAGGTCCGGATTGTAGCCTTTGATGACCGGAGCTGCCGCTTGGGGACAGAAAATGTGGCTTAAGTCCGCGCCCTGGAATCGAAAATTACCGTAATCCTGTATAAAAGCTTAAACATAATTTGAATAAAGAACCGGCTCGTTAATTAAGCTTCATTGGAATATCATCTCTATGGATCATAAAGATCGATTTGGAGACTTAACAGACTTGTTAAAAAGCTAAAAAGGGTCATAAGAATGCCAAAACATATTAGGTCCGTGCTCTGGAACGCGTAGGTGCAATTTTATGTCAAGAAATACCGTAACCCTTAACAGAAAACTAGCGAAAGGGGCTTCGGGGGAACCACATAAATTGACCTTAATTGGGAAATCAAAATGCAGGATTATAAGATCGATTTTTATGGCCTGGCTGATTCTCTACGAAAGTAAAAAGGGTTAGGTGCAATTTGAGGTCCAAAACTACCGTAATCTTGAACAGAAAACTTGGAAAAATGACGTCAGAATAACCAAAAAAATGGAATTCAAAACTGGATTCGTTAATTAACCTTAATTTACACATCATCGCTAAGAATAATAAGATCGATTTGAAGGTTCAACTGGTTCTATAGGAAAGCAATAACGTCATAACATAGCCTAAAAACGTCAGCTTCGTGCTCAGAAGCGCTTAACTGTAATTTTAAGCCAAAAACTACCGTTTTCCCTAACAGAATACTAGCAAAAAGGGCTAAGAGGAAACTCACAGCTGGAATTAGAAAATGGCTAGTTAATTGACCTTAATTGAAGGATTATCATAAGTGCAAAAAAAACAGGTTTCATCCTAACGATTAGGCGGATTAACTGGCTCATTAGGGAACCGAAAAGAGTAAGAAATTTCGTTCTTTATAGGAAAGATCCAATCTCTCCAAAAGGGTCGTACGATAGCCAAAACACCCCACTTCAAAAACAGAAATAGCCACGTGATAAGTTCTCCGCGCCCAGGAACTCATAAGTACAATTTGATGCCAAAAACTACCGTAATCCTACGAAACAAGCAAAAATGGGCTTTAGAAGAACAACAGAACAGGATTCCTAATTGAGAAATCATCTTAAGTGCAAGTTAAGGCTTCATCCCAAGATATAGCTCTAATCCAAGCATCCAAAAAGCCTACATTAAATGTCGTAAAACAGCACAAACATACCGCTTTAAACGCAGAAATAGCAGCGAAATAAGGCGCTCCAGTATACTCGGCAGACCCTCCTACGACGCCGATCCTTCCGCAATCGCCCTTCGTCAGATTCTTGCCCAACTGGGGCAGCAATTCTTGCACCAAATCTGAAAGTTCAACCTTTAGAATAACGCTTAGAACGTGTAAAACTCACCCAATCCCATCTTCGACGCCCCTCGAATCATCCAATTTCGTCGTTGCTGTTCCTTAAGACTTGTATCGGGCGGAGAAGTACGACGTAAACATGAGAGAGCGAACGGAACGCTATCTGAAACAGGACGGAATTTGGACACAAAGAACGAATCAATAGGAAGCGAAAACAGCGCGAGAGTTGACGTCTGTCAACAAATAAACAACTCAAGACACGCGATGCAGAGGAAGTCGTAATTACGGTTCCCAAGAGGCGCGTCTTTAAACCCTGAGCAGCGTAAAATGCCAAACGAAATGATGATTCATAGGATGAATACGCGTCTCAAAGCACACAGCCAAGACGTTATTCCTTAGTACAGTCGACGTCTTAACAGCCCCGAAAATCCAATCAAACCCGATTAGAATGAAACGAGCCTTGGAAACGACGCCCTCTCGCCTTGGAAATAGCCAAAAGAGGTTTCGACGCTGTTTGGTAAGTCGCGATTTGCGGTTCTAGACAGCGAGTGCTTGGAATGTGGACAAACATCTTGAAAGTTAAAAATTTAGGGTCGGGGATATGGGAGAAACAGACATAGAGTAGACGTCTGAGAGCGCAATTTTTATTTAGATCGATTTAGATGCGCGAGAGCGGTCGTGAAACGTTTCACTAGGCAAAAATTGTTCCAATTGCGCCAAACAGACATCTTACATATGTCTAAAACGGAGTTTTTGTCTCGTTTCGCGAGACCTCATGGTGATTAAACATTTCACAAAACACAAACGCGCCAAAAAAACCCAAACAGACGTCTGTTTTGTGTCTGAAAAGGCCCAACGATACCTAAAAATTTTCAATTCAAAATCGCTACAGCGCTCTCTCTCTCAAAGACCATCTGACACGTTTTTCGCAAATTTCACGCCTCGAATCGGTCCAAAAGATCGTGCGTTGCCTAGCGAAGGGTCATAAACATGTTCCGAGCCTCAAGCAACCCCGCTTTGCCACAAATTAGGCATTACATCGCAGCGCACACTCTCAGAAGCCACGTTTTGACCGCCCGACCGATTTTCAAGAACGCGATGGACCAAAATGATGTCCGAAGAGATTGTCAGACTCCACGCTTTCCAAAACCCTTCATTTCACGGAATTCAAATCACGAAGAGTAGTCAGTCGAAGCACCCGAAACTAAACATTTGCCGCGTTTTTCGTTAATTTCACGCCTCAAATCGGTCCAAAACAGCGCGCGTTGCCTAGCTATAGGTCTCGTAATGTCTGAGAAGCCATGTTTTGGACGTCCGACTAATTTTCAAGATCACAATAGCCCAAACGGCTTCCGAACGGCCCGTGACACAGTCTCAGTCTCAAAACGCGTCATAGACAACCCTCCACGCTAACCAAAACCCTTCATTTCACGGAGTTCAAATAACAAAGAGCGGTCTGTCGAAACCCCGAAAATGCCGAAATACGACTGCAGCCTCGCAGAAGAACCTCACGGAGCCTACTACTACACCTTTTGGGTGCTTTTCGCCTACAGTACCCTGATCCTGCTTGCCACGATCGTCTACATCATCATCTTCCGGAAGCACTTTGCGTTCGCGTGCACCAAGAACCCGAATTCGTTCAAATCCGACGCGGAATTCGCCAGCGAAGCTCAACAATCGAAGATGAGCGAGATGTCCACGCGCAGGAGCAAGAAAGAGTCCGAATATGGCCGTTGAAGATTGAAATAAACGCTGTTTACTGTAGCTTCGTTGTTGTTTTCGTTTCATCATCGCGCGGCCGAACTTCCAAGGTTTAAAGCAGTTCGAAAAATCGCGGCGGAACCATTAGAATGCGCGAAAGCGGCGGCGATGAATATTTGCGTCTTCGATGCGTTGCCGCTGGTGTGCCGGGTGATTTGGGTGCGTTTCGGCCACGTTTTTGAATGGTTATCGGGTGGTACGACTGTTTGAATCATTTTCGCGCTATTTTCGACTCTGAATTCCGTGTTATTCCAGATGCTGCGCAGCAGATCCTTGAGATCGACTTCCGCAAGGGAAGCCTTCGCGAAATCCCAAGAGAAGACGCCTCCAAAAAGCCGAAGCCGTGGACGTCATAAGAAGCCCGAGCCGTCGCTGGAATCTGCCGTGAAAGCGCTCCAATTGTCACCAGAAGAAGAAGCGGCAGTTTCAGGGCCTTCAGGATTCCGAACAAGTGCCCGTCGAAACATACTCCCCGCCGAGGACAAGGAGAACGCCCCGGAAGCCTCCGTTTTGAAGATGCGCTTGAAGAAAACGACGGCGGAGAAATGGAGGTTCGCAGGAAAGACACCGCAGAAGTCGGCCAAAAAGAAACCCTTGTCACAAGTTCCGCTTGGTCAATCTGATGACGAAGTGGAGGACTACAACCCTGGGTAATGGCCGCTAAAGTGTAGGTTGCATAACTTATAGAATTGCTTAGAATTTCAGCCGTTTTCAGGAGTCCAGATCAGAAGAACAGGCGTGTGACGCGAAATTTGGCGGCGAAAAACCCAGGCAGAGGTGTGTCGAGTGGAGGCGTGACAAAAACTTCTCCTAAGGCGGCCAGAACCTTGAGGATGACTCCAGCGAAGGCGGAATTCGCGAAAGTTCAAGCGAAGACACCTCGTGAACGTCCTAGGAAGACCCCACAGTCCCTAGAATCAGCTGTGAAGGCGATGAAGGTGTCAGACAACGAAGAGGAG
This sequence comes from Steinernema carpocapsae, assembly GCA_000757645.3. NCBI lineage: Eukaryota > Metazoa > Nematoda > Chromadorea > Rhabditida > Steinernematidae > Steinernema > Steinernema carpocapsae. The sequence continues at coordinate 4,087,446 of AZBU02000008.1, forward strand.
ATCGCGGCAGCTCCGAAAAGCGCCCGCCGAAGCTTGTTCCAGGAGAAGAAGACCGAAGAAACCCCTGGCAAACTGGATTTGAAGGTGCGTTTGAAGAAGAGGACGTCCAAGCAATGGGGAATCGCCGGTCCAAACAGTCCCTTCGGAGCCATTAAGGAGCCTTCGACGACAGGACGGAAATCGATGCATCTGAAAATCGATGGCGACGAAGATTATAACCTTTCGGACGAAAGCGAAGAGTAAGCACTAGTCCCGTTTTTGAGGTCCTAAAGTGCTGATTTCAGGGAAGAAAAGCTGGAAATCGAAGAATCAGAAGACGAGGACTTCGTTCGATCCAAAAGTCGGACAAGAAAGACGCCTCAGAAGATGCAGCGAAGAGCAAGCCGAAGCCGGAAACCAGCGAATGACGACGGAGTTTCACCTACGAAGAAGGCTCGCCTGGAATCTGTGAAGCCGAAGCCCAACACACTCGAATGGGTCCGTTCGCAGCTGTGTGCCGCTCTTATCCCCGATCGTCTTCCATGCCGTGACCAGGAATATCGCCACATTGAGGTATTTTTCAAGAAGGCGATCGCGAAGAACAGCGAAAGCCAGTCGATGTACATCAGCGGCGTTCCAGGAACTGGCAAAACGGCGACGGTGCTTCAGGTACGGTAAATTTTGCCTTATCGTCTCAAAAAGCGTAAATTTCAGGTTGCTCGGATGTACAAAGAGCAGAAGTCCTCGCCCAAGTTCCACTTCATCCACGTGAATGCGATGGAGCTCTCCGATCCGAAGATGTTCTTTGCAGCTGTCTTCAAGCAATACGCCGGCAAAGACGCCAGTGCAAAGATAGCCGCGACGACTGCACGCCGAACCCTAAACGACATGCTTCTCTACGAGGACAAGACGAGGCATCCCATCGTTCTCCTTGTCGATGAGGTCAGTTTAAGCAATTAAGATGACTCTAAAAGTGCAATTACAGCTAGATCTGCTCTGTACGAAGCGCCAGGACGTGATCTACGATATCTTCAACTGGTCCGCGGTCCCAGAATCCCGCGTCAACGTCATCGCCATCGCGAACACGTTGGATCTCCCGGAACGCGCGCTCTCGCAGAGAATCACGAGCCGCGTGGGCTTCAATCGCCTCGTTTTTCAGCCCTACGAGTTCTCCCAAATCAGCTCGATTCTCCTGGATCGCCTTAAAGGGACCAAATGCATATCGAAAGATGCGGTGCTGTTAGCGAGTCGCAAGGTAGCCTCGATCTCCGGAGATCTCCGTAAGGCGTTGGACATCGTAAAGAGAGCCGCGGAGCTGGCGATGAATGAGGGAGGCAAGGTTCTGGAGCTGAAGCATGTAACTAGAACCCTTTCTTATTCAAATTCAGTGAGATTTTCAGATCCAAGGCGTCCTGGAAGAGGAGAAATCGTGCTACAGAACTGGGCTGATCTGCACCATCTCCCGCCACGAAACGCTGATCCTCCAAGCGGTCCTCGGAGAGATCTCGACCACCGGAATTGAGGAAATGGGTTTCGACATTGTCCTAAGAAACTACCGAGCCCTATCGAGGAATTCCGAAGGTTTGGACCCCCTCAGCGCCAACGCGGCCTACTCCTGCGCTCTGAGATTATGCAACTCGGGCCTCCTGAAGATGGGAAGATGTGGGAACCTCGGATGGCTGTACAGGCCACTGCAGCTGGGAATGTCGCCTCAAGATCTGCGATATTGCCTGAATCTGATGAAGGAGAAGAAGAACAAGCCGAAGATTTGAGAAGGAGCTGCCAAAGGCAGATTTGAGTTACCGATATTGTGATTGTTTTATTACGTGTGCTTTCAGATAAAAAACGACTCTTGTTGTTCGTAGTGGTGTGGTGTTGGGGCTTTGACATCTTTGTGGCTTCTGTTATGTGTCCAGATTTTACGATTACTGCACTAGCGATTACAATTTCCGCACGATTAGAAACTGCACCTTATAGTGTAAGATTTGTGGGATTACAGGGTGATGAACTGAATGTCAATTTTGCCATGCCAGGACAACAAAAGAGCGGGGTTGTAGTAATTGTCCATTTTTTCTTCGCCAGCCCGTCGAGCAAGAGTGTAAGGCTTCGTTCGAACACCCAGAAGACCTCGAATGACCCTAGCGTCTTCTTGGGATAAGGTATGACCACTGATTGGCTTTGGGAACTCAAAGCGGCAGAAACTAGTCAGTTTTTCTTGCGCTTGACTGTACGCAGGCAAGTCTTCGTGTGCTTGTCAAAGTGGTTTTGGTGTCGCAGCACCAAATCATACAGCTCGTTCTCTTGAACTGGGTCAGGGAGACGCGCAGTCACGTGTTGATTAATGAAAGACATTCTCTGGTCATGAGGAGCGTCCTTTCCTGGAGCTCCTTCGATCCACAGAAGCACGCGAAGATGCTCTGTTCCACGCTTCTGGTATTTGACGCGCGCGTGTCAGTGGCGCACTTTTTCGAAGGGTCCGTCAAAGCCAGGGACCCTGTTGCCGAGAAAATACTTTCCTTAGTGACATTACATTACGAAATACTTACGTTAGTGAACGTCTGGAATCGGAGTTGAACGACTCGCGCAAGCAAAAATGGGTCAGTGGCGATGAATTTTCTGATGTTTGTAGCCACAGAGTCTACGGGTTTGTTGTAGAGTGCCGCGTACGTCTCGTGAACCTCAGTCCAGGCATTTTAACATGGGTTCAGAATTTCGAAAAACGTTGAAGGCTCATAAACAGTGATACGAGCTCGCAAGTCTAGGCGGACGTTGTCCCAGTAGGGCTTGGTGCCTCGTAACTCTTGGAGATTGTACGAAGTGAGCTGTTGGAGTTTCTCACCTTTGGAAGTCAATATGTTTTTCATCTTCTCAACAGTCAGATGATGCTTGGAAATGCGACAGTTGATCGCCAGTGGCTTTTGGATCACTTCTTTAACCGAGAGTCCGTACATGAATGTCATATATTTTTCAGCTCGAGCGAATTTCCTGTGGACGACAAAGTAATCCTGACTTAACAAGTGCTCTCTCCGACCGCCAGCAACGAGATTTCGCGGCTCAATTCCAGAAGCAAATTTAAGGCTTACGTCGTTAACTCCTAGCTTGAATTGTTCGTTGATCTCAACTTCAACGTAGTGGGAGTTCTGCGCTTTGCAGAAACCAAGAGCCTTTAAACCTTTTACAGATCGACAAGTCTGCTACTACTGTCGAGGTCCGTATTGACCAAAATAGTAAGATTTGCAGTCGATGGAAGGCGTAAAATCTCGGCCACATCATTGATTGTAGGTTCGAGAGGCACAGGCAACAGAACGAGTCTTCCCTTGGTGCCTTTGAACGGAGTAGGACGTCCAGTATTGTCTGACATGTAAAACGTGTGCTGGACGGGCCGGACAAGCTGGATAAGACAATCTTCTACCAAATTCAGCTTCTGAAGCGCGATTGGGGTCTTTTAAATGAAATTGCCGTTGATGACTGCGGTTTCGGGTAGTTTTCCCGAGTCAATTGCCACGCGACAGGCCTTGCAACTTGTGCATGCTTGTCCTCTGACAAAAAAACGAGTATGGACTGATCGTCCTTTCCGATCTCTGTGTTTCAGAACGGTTTCGTCAGTCGATTGAACAGGATGTTTAAGGAGGTCCTTTTCGCAAAACAGCTGATCGCAGATATTACAGGCTTCAATATCAAACTGTTCGACATGACGACGAAACGCAGCAATAGTTTGTTTGTCTCTGTTCTGAGCGTGTCTCATGGTCTGGATTGCGACATGATCGTAGTGGCGACGGCAAAGCTCTTTCCAAATATATTTTGGAAGGCCGTGTCCATTGCATAAACGCTCAATCGCGAATGGACTGAAAAAAACAACCAACGAAAATGCACCACGCGCAGAATTCAGGCCTCAAACCTGTCGGCGGCCCGCCGCCGTCCCGCTCTCCTTCAAGCGAGGTAAGGCTCCCGCCGCGACTCGCCTGACGTAGCCGTCGAATGCGGTGTCCGACGATCGACGGAGTGTGCGCGAGTTCGTGAAGAGGAGAGAGTGCGCGTTGCCGGATTTACGTGAATAAATAGGTGTTATTTCGTGTCTCTTGTGTCCCGCATATTAGGATTCCGTCGACCCAAGACGTCGTCGATTACCCTAGGCCGGAAACTGGTTGTTTGCCGGCAGGAATACTACAAACCTGCGAAAACCCCTTTATTCACGAAAAAAATCATACGGCCCGCTTTAAATCCTCAATTCAGTCTTCATTTTTGGACGCGAATTGACCGATTGAGGAGTCCAAAAGTGCCTTATTTCGTGATAAAAACTGACGTTTTAAGACTGCGCCGTGGATTGGATTCAGATCTTACAAAACGTCAGTCTTTTGTTAGACGCGTTTTGATTCAGTCACCGGAAACATTTATTATGGAGTCAGCATTGGGATCACAAAACAAACACAATCTAAGCCCTAAAAACGTCACACATTGAGCAACAAATAAATCTCTCTTCTTCTAATCTATAAATTGGCTTTCTTAGCCGTTGCCATCAGCCTTGGGTTCGTCATGACTCCTGACCGTCGAGAGTGGGTCAAAGGAGGCGTTCCGGAGTGGCTGCTGGGGAGAGATCCAAATCCTGACGAATCTGCCGATCCAGTCGGGTTTTTTAGAAGTTGTAGAATGTTGTCGTGACCCGCTAGTCTGGCTATGTCTACTGCACATCGACCCACGTGGTCGTGGATGGTAGGATCGGCGCCATAGCGGAGGAGAAGGGCGACAATGTCTCGGTTTCCTATGTTGCAAGCGATGTTTAGGGCTGTAGCTCCCTAAAAAAAAGCTTAAAATTAAAACCAATTTTGGATTTTGTAAATACGTACCTCGCAGTCAACATCATCCAACGAAATCGGGACAGTTTTACACATCCAATGCACAATATGGACGTTTCCAGCCCAAACTGCACTCATTAACGGAGTCCTCCCTCCAGCGTCCTTCCAATCAAAATTGGCGCCTTTTTTAAGCAACAACTCAGCTGCGGCAATGTCATTCATAGAAGCCATAACATGAGCTGCATTCCGGCCATGAAAATCGGTGGAAGACGTGCAGGCACCCAAATCTAGAAGACAAGAAGCCGCTGACAGGTCGGCGTCATTGCTAAGAAGGGTGTGGAGAAGAGGGTTCCCGTCGAGATCGATGTCGTCCAGGTCAACGTTCGGATAGGAGGCGACAAGTCGGATCATTTCGATGTTCCCAGAAAAGCAGGCGATTCTGAGAGGCGATTCTCCGTCCAAGGATTTGGCATCGGCTTCCGCTCCGTAGTCGAGGAGTTCAGCAACGATCTATAATAATTATTACAAAATAAACAAAATTTCAAATTAATTTTAAACGCTTACTTCAATGTGGCTATGCTGCACAGCAATCATAAGCGGTCGATTTCCATACCGATCCATGGCATTCAAAGTCGATGAAGTACACAGCGCTCGACATAGAGAAAGATTCGAATGAGCACAAGCGTAATGAAGAGCTACGGCTCCATTATTGTCCTTATGAGCTTCATCAGCTCCCAAGGACAACAGAAGATCCACGATATGCAGATGGTCATGGATGGCTGCGTGCATCAGAGCAGTTCTCCCATCATTGTCAATGGAGTCAATCCCAGCGCCATGAGAAACGAGCATCTGAACGGCTTCTAATTGACCCTGACAGGCCGCTAACATAAGAGAAGTGCAGCCGTTGTCGTCTTGAGCGTCGATATTTGAGGAATTCTCAATAATGGCTGTGATCATAGGTTCGCCGTGATAAGAGGCCAAATGCAGGCAGTTTCGACCATGGCGGTCGACGGAGTTGACGTCTGAGCCGCCTTTGATAAGGTTCAGGACAGTGGATTTGTGTTCAGTGGTTTTGGTATTGTTGGACAAAGCGAGATGCAGAGCAGTGGCGCCAGAGTTGTCTACAAGCTAAAATAAAAGTTATGAGGTTTTTTACATTAGTGCTGGTTTCTTACATTTGTGTTGCCTCCAAACTCGATCAAAATTTTGACAATATCTGCGTGATCCATAAAAGCAGCTGCCATCAAAGCGCTTCTGCCTTCCACGTCGCATTTGTTCACATCAGCTTTTTCATGTAGAAGCCTTTTTACAATCGCTGGGTGGCCACTCCAAGCAGCAGCTCTCAAAGCAGTTCTTCCTCCAGGTCCACATTCATCCACGTTGATCCCATATTTGACAAGCATATCCAAGATGTTAATGTGGTTATTACAGGCAGCAGATCTGAGCGCGTTCCACTGGTAATAATCGACAAAATGCGAAGATTCTGGGTAGATTTCAAGGATAAGGGAGCAGATCCGCTCGTGACCTCGGCTGGCAGCGGCAATGAGGCCTAAGGCAAGGTTGTCAGGACGCTGCTTGGAAATGTGTTCGGAGACAAGGTTCTCGTCTCCGATGGCGCAGGAGTGGACAAAGTCAGGCTAAAAATTTAAAATTACGCTTAGGCTAATACATAGATTTTAAACACATACCATAACATCAATCTTTTGAGCTCCAGCCTCAGTGAGCAGTTTTGTCGTTGGGCCATCAAAAATATCACACCGGAACTCAATATCCTCAGCTCCCAGAAGCTTCAAAATCTCACATCGGTCCGGGAAGCTTGTGATAGGAGAATGAGCCATGTGGTAAGCGATCAACGCTATTTCTTGAGCTGTCTCACCACCTCGGTTTATACAGTAATCTGCCCAGACTGCATGTCCGTCGTTCAGAGGTTCGGCAAGTTCTAGGAGCTCTTCTCGAAGGACCCAGCCTTCCTGGTCAACCTGGAGAATCTGCTCTAAGAGTCTCACTTCTTGGTTGATATCTTCGAATTTGATGCTGGGAAGAGCGAGTTGAGAAGCTTCCAAAAGCCGATTCGTCGTGGGTGGCCGCTTAGAGGTGGCGACAAGTCGGAAGTACACAGGGATTCGTTGAGGAAGCGTATCTGAGATTACGGTAACCAAAGGCTCAGGATCAGTTAGAACGCTAGTTGGCAGCAATTTAAGGCGGTGCAGGTTGGAAAATATGGCAACTTCAAACCACGAAAAATGGACCCGTTCTACAAATTTGTCGATTTCTACACATTTCCCCAGGGTACTGTAGGCAAACTTGTAAAGTTCGGACTGGTCGGCACCCAAGTGCAAAGCCTGAAACCCTTTTGGGGCTTCACGACAGGCGACGCATATTCTGAGCCAGGTTGGGAGTACTTCAGAAAGCTAAAAAAAGTCATTTTAATATATTTTTGCTGTTTTAAAAGTACCTTTTGGACTAGAGATAAAAGTTTAGGACTAGGATCGTCGATGATGACGCACGTAGTTTTTCCGGATTTCGGGAGGTAGGCGAGAGGCACGGCGATGTAGTCTTCGATGACATCCTCACCGCCTAATAAGAGAGTCAGAGGTGAGATGGCCGGGAGGACGAGGTTGGGGAAAGTTTGCATGAGTTGCTTGGAGATCGACTGGATGACCACACAGCGGTCAGAGGTGTAGGCATCGCGAGGTCGGCAGAAGTGGACGGCGATGACGGAGGGGTCGGATTGAAGCTAAAAATTGAATAATTAAAATACAAGAATCCGTAACATTTAACCGTTAAAAACTGTTTTACACCATTTAAACTTTTTTAAATAGAACATTTTTGTGATACATGTTTTTTTAATTTATTAACGGGACCGCGCGCGCTCTTGCGCGACAGTATTTTCTTTAAATCAGCATTGTTCGGCGTTTCGCGCCTCACATATTCATATTTTGCAAGAGCCTCGGCGCTACGCGCTCCGTTTGAACGATTTCTCGGCTAAAGGCGACGTTGGCGTTTCGAATTTCACCAAAAGCGCGCTTAAAGCCTCAAAATTTTCACCGTTGCTCATCCCCCCCGCTTCACACGGCGCGCAAAAACAACAAAAATTAAGGCGACGAGGAAAAGCGTGCAAACGCAACCGCCGCCGCTACCGTGACCCGCAATTGCTGCGTCAGGGACAGAGCGTCTGGAAATTTTGTGACGCACACACGGACACGTCTGGATCGTTCTCCTTTTTTCAGAAAGGATGGGCAAGAACCAGTTTTATCGTCAGTTTAAAGTTGCTGCAAAGATCAGACGAAACATGGCTGAACTGGCATACACCCTAAATTTTAACTAACAATGTTTATTGCCACTTATTTGTTATAAAATCTGATTATTCCTTTTCTAGTGTTGCATAATGTTTACCCTTCCTTCCTCTTCCAAAACAACTTCAAAGATATCACCAACAATTGATTTCCCATTTGTTCCCCTCTTCTTACAGCCTTGTTTCTTATCTCTGTTTTCCTACCAGCTTGTCCACCCTGACCAATCATCGTATTTCCTCATAGCTCAGTCATAAACTTGCGAAATTTGGTTTTTTCATTAGCGTTCCTCTGCAGCGTTCCCTGGAAGAACATTCGAATTGGACGCGCGTCGTCCGAGTTCGTTAACTCGGTCGTCAAATTGCAATTTTCCAAAAGCTAACGAGTAAACAACCGGCACCGGCGAGTCATGTAAACAACACCAGCGTCTCCCAGAGGTCGCGTCCCTCGATTGCATTCCACAACTGCCAGGAAAACTTTTTTAGAGTTTACGTCCCCAAAGGGGATTCCTTGGCAAGTCCTCGGAAACCCGAACTTTGCAACAATGGCCTCACACGCCCCTCCCAACGTCGATATGGAAGATAAAAGAGTTTCGGACGGACGTCTTCCCGTAATTAGCTTTTGGCGATTGCGTTTCCCGCGCATCCAAATGCAGTTACAACAAATAGTCGATTAAGAAATTCGCCTGTGCGTGCGCATCGGGGCGATGACTAATTCGAAGCTGAAGCGCGAGAGCGGGAAGCGCGCGGGTGCTGAAATTAGAGCGAAATAATTGGGCGATCGCAGGAAGTGGAGGAAGAGATAAAGTTTGCAGGATGGAGGAAAGTTTACAATCGGTGCAGGAAAAGGTTTTTTGGGCATAGCGCAGATATGCTTGAGCAAGTTTATGGTCACTAAAAATTGCAATTATAATAAATTGTAAATAGTATGTGAGTGTTAAGAGTATTAGTGGAAAGCTGAGAAATGAGTTTATACTTAATATTTGATCTGTCTGGTGAAAATTCAAAACCGCTTTGAGCATTAAAAATTGTCAAGTTAAAAACAGTAATATTAGCAACTTTTCAAAAGTTAACGAATGCCAAGTGTTAATGTAAAAGTTGAACGTGGAAAATTCGTTTTCATGTTTTTTTGAATGTCCGGTCTGAAAAAAACTTTGCTTAAAAAATTTATTTAATTAAAAAAATTGCTGTTGAAATATTTATATAAATCTAAACTTGCTAACGCTTTCCCAACCAGTACTCCATTATAGTAAATTCTGCAGACTTTGCAATACAACATTTAAAACTTTTTATTTTTGAGTTTTCCCACAATTTTAAGAAAGTTGAAAGATTTTTAAATTCAAATGAAAATTGTCCTGGTAAGTGATAATTAAAGCAAATGCTAAACTGTTTTTAAAAAAAGGGTTTTTCAAATTGAAGGAAAGCAAACAAAAAAAGCAACAGGTATGAAAAGTAACTTACAAGAGAAGCACAAAAATTGATTACAAGAGAAGCACAAAAATTGAAATTGATTTTTAACTTATCCTGTTCTCGTTGCTCTGAACAACATCGCAAAATCACCTTTTGTCCTAACGCACAATTATCCGGCAAAAAGGCATGTCTAAAAGCGCCGAATAGACGCTTCGATCAGACGCAGACAATTCACAGACCCAGGAGATCGTTTTCAGACAGAAGCCCGCAGCTTGGTGGAGCGGTCGGTTCGGACACGGTTTTTGAGTACAACCGCTTGCTTTTTGTGTCATTGGTCTTGCATTATGCAATCCAACTATTTGAGGAACTTGCAAAACTCTATTATGCGTTACTGCTGGTTACAATATCTGAATTTCCACAAAAATTCATGTGTTATTTTATTCGCAGCATCAATTTTCCTAGATTGAACGGTCTGTTCGCAAACAACGGCTTATTTTGCATTCGTAAAACACGAAAAGCAAGCGGTTTCGGATGAAAACCATCTCTGACTGCTCTGAATGACGACCGCAAGCAAAAATAAACCGGCCGCTCCACCAAATTGCGGGCATCTGCCTGGGAGCAATCGTGGATGTGCGGGATGTCTGGGTCTTGTCCAGCCTAACAGTCATTTTCAACTATTAGGGTGAGGGGGGGGGGGGTTGTGCTTTCCTTTTCAGTTTACCTTTCATTGTAAATTATTGCAAATGCTCAAAATGTACTATATGTATAAGTAAAGTTAGGCTTTTCAGGTGTACACAATTCAAAGTAGAATTCCTTTCTGTTCTTTTCCTTGCGCTCCCATGTTCCCTTATTCCCCTCTTCCTAACCCTTAACAACCTCATCTAATTACTTTTTTTTCTTCTCCTTTCCAGCTTCTCCCCGCATCCATCCCTTATCCCATTTACAACGCGCACCCATTTGTCAAGCGTCTTAAAAAAACCAACTGACCATTCGAATAAACGACGTTTTTCCGGCTCCCCGGGGCGCGACGATTGCCAGTGGAGACGGTTCCGCGCCCTGCCTTCTCGATTCTTGCAGTGCTTGCCGAAACCGGCTAATCGACTCTTCACGCGGGAATAAAGGAGCCGCTGTTGAAGGCGTAGATGCCATAATCGATGCGTAATTGAAGTAGCGATAAAGACGATAAAAACTAAAGTGCTCAACTAGTCATCGCCGAGGGGTCAACGAGACGAGAGTGGCAGTTTGAGGAGGAGGTGATTACGGAAAGGGATATGCTGAAAATGAGGCCAGGATTAGTCAAAAACCTGTTAAAAAAGGAGTCCGTTAACACAATGACACGGTGGCACGCAAATGGAAAGCAAAATCATAACGTTAAGCCTGTCAGCAGAGCAAAGCCTGTTCCTGCCGTCAAATGTCCAAGCATAAGCCTATTGCAACCTGACTGTCTAAAGTACTGTCTCCACTGTTTGAAAAGTAAAAGTCTCTTAGCTCTCTTAGCTGTGACACTTTTATTGCTAAGGATCTATGCGCTTCGCCTGAATTTGTCAGTGTTAATAACGGAGGTTAATTTTTTGGTGTAAGCGTTTTGAAAAATAAGTTTAAAATTGTTCGTAAAACGCTAAAAATTTTATTAAATCTTTTAGTAATTTTCAATTGATTTATTAAATTTCATTAAATTTCAAGCAAGGTTTTAGACGAAAAGAAATTTGTCAGTCTATTCATCAGTCTCATTCCTGTGAATTTTAACTTGGCATAAATCCTAGAAGCTACATTTTCACAGGTAGGTGAAAACGTGCTTACGCAGGTAAAAAAGGGTCTCTGATGCTTTACGAGAGTCATCAGCCGTTCGTAATTGTTAGAAAAACAAGAATTTGCTAAAATTAGTATCTGCCGGAAGACGTAAACAACAACAATGCCTTCTTAGAAAGGATCAGTCCCTACTATATTAAACGAATTTTGAAATTCTAACATTTTGAAGATTCTTGAACTTCAAAGTGAAAATTAAGATTCCCGAACACACCTGTTCCCCATCCATCAATAAACATCTTAAAACGAGCGCAAAAAGAGGAAGCGAAAAACTTGTTCGCTCGGTCAGAGCGACTAATTTTCAATTTCTCGCGCACGCGGGACGAGGCGGAATCGCGAGCAGCTCAACGACGACGTTGGTCGTCGTCTCTTTTCCGTCGACGCGCAAAGGGAGCGTGGCTTAGGATAAGGGTCCAGTGCGCCGCCCAGGATATCTTAGATTGTCAGCGGCTTTGTCCATCGCCCATAAAGTACTTTTAATTTATTTCGTAAAAACGAAAAATTGGGTGGTAAAAATTGAGCACTAAGAAGAACATGTCTTTGATAACATTCAAACCGCTTTTTCAAAAGCTTTTTTAAAAGTGATTTTATAATTTAAATTAAAATTCGAAATTAAAACTATTAATTAAAAGCGGTTTTTAAGACAACTAAGTTTGCTGTCTATCCCAAGTCTTGAGCGACAGGTGCAAAGTCGTTCTCATAGGGAACCGACGGGGACCGCCCATGATAAATGACAAAATCATAAATTTTTTAGAATTTATCGTTTCATGCATAATTTTGTCAGCGCTGTTTCCAAGCTCCTTTTTGAAACCCTTGGCGACGTACATACAGCAGCAACTGACAGCAGCAAATAATCTAACGATTCTTAAAATATGACTTTAGCCAGATCTTAATATACAGCTTCACTATACAACACGTCGCCACGACATTGACTCGTTATAGCTCTTCACACGCTATTGCTCTATAAGGATCTTATAAGCACTTAAGGACTCCTCGCTGGAAGGAAGTTCCAGCTGTGCTTCGCAGCGACGCCAAAAGGGTCTCTTGTAATGCAATAGGCCTTATGCAGGAGATGTTTGCCAATTGCAGCTGAGCGTGGTCAGAACGGATCTTAAGAAAATTGCAGGTGGTAAGAGTCGTCAAATAACACAAACGAACAAAAGAAGTTAAACGAAAAAGCGAAAAAACAAATTGTTAGTCATTTTTATTAAAGGGTAAAGCTGTCAAAATGTAAAACTGCCCGTTTAAAGCTTTTAGAACAATTTGAAACTACTCGAAATCTCATGCATTAAATTCAAAAATTTTACATAACGTTGGTTTAAACACCGCTTTAGAATTTTTCTAAGTTACGTTTTTATTATGTCCAAATACCCACCCGTAAAAATGATAACATTAAAATAAAGCTTGTTAACAAAATTCAAAAAAATTTACAACTGTTTTTCCATACACCATTTAAAAACTGTATCAGTCATTGTGTAATTTGAATAAACAAACAGTGGAAAATAAACGAAAATTAGAGTTTTTAGAGCCAAAACCAAAAGTTTAGGTGTGTAAATGGCTGAATTCAACATGAAACTGAGAAAACCTAAAACTAGATCATAAATCAATGTAAAAAAAACCAAAAAACCTTCAGAAATATTTTTTTTAGACTAACTTAAATCAGCATCTAATCCTTCCAGAGCAAACAATAAGCCACATACGTAAATTGTTGATAGCTCGGAAAGGCGATAACACGCACCCCTCATATAATAGTTGTTTACTTTCGTCGCCAACAGTGGCGGGCGCGCGGATGAGAATCGCGCGCAACCCAAATACGTCTGAATTACAGTTTCGCTCCCGCTCGCCTGCCCGTCAACGCGCACACCGAGAATGTTACAAATTGCCCGTCGTCGGCGTGGTTTCCTGTCGCTGTCGGCGACACACACCATAAATCAAAGTGGATTCAGAATTTTGATAAATTGTTGCGTAAGACAGCAGCTGGAAAGTGGTGCGCATAATTAGTGCCTGTTGAAGAGGGGAACGAAAGGGAAACTGGATTAGGACTGCTTATTAGGGAGATTAGATGTTCAAAGTCAAAAATCGAATTATTTATCCTGAGAAACTAAAAACTGACTTAAAATTGTATTTAAAAAATTAAATGATTAAAAAATTGGGTTTTAAATTAAACGGAAAAACTAGTTCAAAGAAAATAACGGCAAATGCAAAAATATAGTTGTAATAAATGCTGCCTTGCGCGGAAATTGCGCTAAAGTTTAAAGTCAAAAATTGCAATTTGGTGCGTGTTGGAGCGGTCGGTTTCAACATTCCGACCGGTCTCTTCGAAAACGCCAGGTCAAAAAAAGCAAACTTTTTGACACAAACACAGACCGATATCCGATTTTATTACAAGGTGGCCCAAAAAAATGCTTGGCTGGACAATTTAGGTCAGCCGCTCACTGTTCATACAAAGCAGAGTCATTTCAAGCTTACTCGTAGCAAACCACCGGTCGGTATCGCTAACAAATGACGTAAAACCAACTGGTCTTCAGCCCCGCGTTCGAGTGTTCGGTCGGTGTCTGGCGAAACATTTTTTGGGTCATTTTGGACAAAATGGCCAAAAAAAATTGTTTTGCCAAACAATCCACGCCGGCGTCCGTCTGTAAAAATTTCAAAAAATGGGCAAAATTTGGCAAAAGCAGATGAGCTCAGCCTAGTAAAAGTTGCGGGAAGAATCACGAAGAAACGCGCTGAGTTTCGCAAATTTCCTTTGATTTTCACCCGAATCCTGACAGAATTCCCACCGGTTAAAATTAAAATTGGAAAGATAAGTTTTATGCAATTTTTAACTCAAATTTAAAATAAAATTTCAACCGTTCTAACACAAACGCTTCAAAATCTTAAGTTTCTAAAAATTTGTCTGCTTTGACAATCACTTATAGTAATAACTTCACTAGATTAATAGCAGATTGAAGACATGCAACTGTCAAACAGAAAATTTAGAAAAAACCAAATAAACCTTAAACAGACAAACCACGTGACAAAGACCGTCTCACACACAAATCATCGCCCATTCAAAAAATTTGACAAATTGTTGCAAACGCCGGACAGCTGAAAACAACGCATAATAAGCGGGCGCAATTACGCAACCGCCGAATATAGTTTTCCTCTCAACCCCGCGACGTCCTTGAGGGCACCGGCGATCGCGGGGACAAGTGGCCAAACGAGAGACCGGCGCGACGTCTAAATGAAATCAAGATAAATGCAAGAACTGAAGAAAACGGCAGCCTGTGAACAAAGAAGCGCAATTTTATGAGATAATTAAATCGCGGACACTAAATCGACGCCGAGAAACGCTTGTAGGGATTTGAAGGTGGCTGTTCCGTTGGGTCGGGCCCACCAGTCTTCCCGCGCACTGCTGACCTTGTCCGTTATGTTTTAAGGGATGTTTGACCTTAATTGATTTATTTCGGCTACAGTTTTTATGTGTGGACGGGAAAGGCGGATACAAAAGGTATTTGGTAGCGTAAACGAGTTTTGCGTGTGAAATTAAGAGCAAAGTAAGGAGTTTCGGTGACTAATGGGTTGTAAATTTTTACTGGTAAGAGACTCTTATTAACCTAACAATATTCAAGTCACTTTTATTGAATCAAGTCAGAATTCTTTAATTTCGTAAAATTTGTAAATTCAATTTTTACTCAAATTGAAAATGGGCTAAAAAGTTAGATAAAGTAAGAAAATTAAAGTAAGAAAATTGTACTATCAAAAAAGTACAAAAAACACCAGAAAATCACACATTTAAAGCCCTCAACCTCCAAAACCCAATCTCCAATTTGGTCCATTAGTTCGTGTAATTTACGGCAGTTAACGAGCAACTCTAAAGCGTAGTTGTAAACCGCCGAGCTTTTAGTCGCCCTCATATGCAAATGAATTATTGAATAACAACCACTCGGCGCGCAAATCCATCAAATTTCTTTTAGATCGACGACTTCTGGCGTCGGCGTCGTATCCTAGCCGCTTCTTCTCCTTCTCCTCCGGTAAAGTCCACAAGGACGCTCGCGCCGGAGCAAAAAAAGCGGAACAGCCGTGTGCGCGAGTGTCAGTGGCCCGAAAAGCTAATGGGCGATGGATGGCCTCGAGTGGAACATAAGAGCGCGTGATCATCCTCGGACGCGTTTTGCGCCGCCACAAATAAACAAAAAAGGAGGCGCCGTCCTGCGTTTCGGGGATTAGGTTCCTGAGGAGGATTTGCATAAAAGCACAAAAAAGGAGCTGGTGGAGGACGCTTGTGAAGCGGTGCGCATGGACGCGTTTGCAGCGTTGGGGGCGACCACGAGCTGAGAGCGCTGTTTGCATTTGAGATTACAGGGTCAACGCGATTGATGTTGACGCGCTGACAAGGTTGGAGGGTGTTTGTAACTATTAGGACATAGAAAATTTATGGATTACAAATGTTTAGGAGGCCGTTACAAAATATTAGAGTGAGCGTTAAGTAATTAGTAACAAATGATTTCGTCACTGAAAAATTGAATTATTAAATTTCAGCAAATAAGGTCAAGTATTACTAAAAATGGAATCAAGAAAAAGTACTTTAAAAAAGATACGTGGTAAGAATGCCTAAAGTCTGGTAAGAATTAACCAAGTGGTAGAAACGTGATACGCTTTAGGAAGCCCTCTAGATAGAACGGGTTGGGTATTTTTGGCGCCTAATATTACCCTGCCGTGGTCTTCCACGATTAAGACAGGGAACTCAGACACGAGAAAAACCACAAGACACGAGAAAACAGCTGAAGGTGTACGTTGGGCAGAAATGTTAAAGAAATGGCGGTCACGTCCTTTTAAAACGTTTTTTCAACTTTATGAGAGAGTCGAAAAACTGCACTATGAACGCAGACTCCGTTCCCGCAAAGACCGCAAAGATTGCCATCCGGGTCCTCCGGTGTCTCAGTCTCAAGGCTAGATTAAAGCCCTTAGTCTTGTAGCTTTAATAACTTTTGGAAGTCAAAAACAATTTTCATCTTGTGAAATAAATTTTTCCAAGTTTCATCATACAATAGACATAACGTTGACAAGAACCCGTCACAAAGCATTAATAAAAATTAGTTGATACGACGTCATTTAAATTATCAAATTAATTGTTACCCTTGAAACATAGATTCTTACTTTTACTTATTTTTACACACAACAATTAAAATTTGAAAATTTGAAATTTACTAATCCGTTAAAAATGTCAAAACTCGTAGAATAGCCCTAGATATAAAAGCCGAAAACGGCAACATTCATTTAAACGGCCCTTGACCTCTTTCGCAACACTCGCAACCTTCAAAAACCTAATCCGAGCAGATGAGAGCAGAAGTCAATTGCCGCAGTGGCAAATTGTGGTGCATTAAGTGCTTGCCGTTTACACTTGGGATCATGACCAAGAGCGCTAAAAGGTCGACCCAACGGCGCCGTCGTTGAGCCTCCATTAGGAGAGAGAACTGTGGTTGCGTGTGAGTGCAACCGTCGGGGCTGCTGCTTCTTCCGTTTGAGCAAACAAACAAGCGCGCACCGGCGACGCTGCCATTAATGTGGAACTACCGAACGCGCAAAGAGGGATGGGTTGAACAAAGACAAATAGTGGCTGGCTGAATTCAGCAGTGGTAGAGACACGTGTTATTGTAGTGTTTGAAAGAGAAATAGTAGAAAGGTGGTATTTAATTACATTTGTGCAAAAAGCACCGAAAAACTAGTTTAAAAAATTTGTAAGAAAACCTTGAAAACTAAATTAAAGTAAAATATAACGGTGAACTTGAACTCACAACTCACTTAAACTCCGACCAAAAATTGATTTTCATTGTATAAATTAGCTTTCAACAAAGCTAAAAACAAGTTCAAAAAATTTAATTTTTTGGTTTAGTGCGTTAAATTGTTTCACCTGAAAAAAAAACTGTCAACTTAAAAAAAGTTTTTTTAACATTGAAAAATTGGTAATTTTAGTAACTATTATATCTAAACGCTAAATTTAGTTTTTTTTTCAACTTTAGATAGAAAAGTCTGAAAAAATCAAAAATGAAGGAATAGTTCTAGGAAGCCAAGGCTGAGGATGACCAAAAAATAAAAGACAAAGGCGGTTAAAGACAAAGAACGGCAGAGTCAACTTTGAGATAGGGAAGGACAGTTCCACTTAGAACAGGTTTTTCAAAGACAGTGTGAGTGCAGAACAGTAGGATTTAGTAAAAAAAGAGCTTCGAAAAACATTCATTTTAAGGTTTATTTGTTATCGTAAAAATTAGCAGTAATACGAGAGCAGGCGTACAAAAATCTTAATCCTAAGACTACTAAAGTATATACACTCTCGTTTCTCTCAACATTCAAAATTCCAAGAAAGTGAACTGAAGCCTTATAACTCGATCGTCGTGCCGCTTGCAAGCACGCGAACACCCACTAGACAAGAGTTGCCTTGGGCACCAAAAACCCAATTACCGCGCCAAGACTGGCAACAGAGGCGCCTAATTGCGCCGCGGGGCGACATTAAAAGGAACTACCACTCATAATCGATGCGAAGTTGCATGCATAAAAACACGAAACGTGAATCGATCGACCTGAAATCATTCCGGACACGTCTTGATAGATGCGGCTTGTTACATACGTCAAAGGTGAGCAGTGCAGGCAGCGTGAGTCACTGCTTGGGGTTGGTGCAGAGATAAGACAACAGAAACCGCGGCCCTCGGAATGAGGGCACGCTTCTTCCTAAAGAAGAGGACGCGTATTGTCGACCGGACACGCGCGACGACCACAATTACTAGGCCTTTATTGGGATTGATCCAATTTTACGGCTATAATTATTTGATAATTGCCATAATTGGCCACCCGAGGAGCCGCCGACGGCGTTTCATACAGAGTGCGAAATCTTGTTGACGGCAAAAAGAAAAGAAGATTCAATTAGCATCTAAGGTTAAGTGGCTGCGTGGGAATGCGACCGTTTAGGGTCAATTCAACCATCTATGTTGTTTAGAAAGCAGTAACAAAAAATAATAAAAAATTGTTAAGTGAATAAGGAGCGAGGTAAGCTGTACAACTGGGTACTGACAATCACAAAACATTGCAATACCCACAAGTCTCTCGCGAGCAGTAAACTAGTAAGTGAATCACTGAGTAATTTTTAGGACGATAATGCAAAACATGTGTTCGCTATGTAACGGTCGGTATCGATTTTTAGGGCAAATTAGAGTCAATCTTAGTAGCGAACGCTAATCAATGTAATTAAACAGAAGATGGTTCCCGTTGCGACACAACTATTAAAAAAATAAAATTTAAAAAAATTAATTTTTTAAATTTTGAATTAAATAATGAGAACTCTGTTTTAGGCAGTTTTTATAATCATTTTTTTAAATCTAAAAAAGTTGTGAAAATGTGTTTCAAAAACATAATTTCGAACAGTAATTTATGACATTTTTTGCAAAAGTGACAAATAACCTACAAAAGTATTTACTCCTGTACAGGGTGGTCCAAATCCGTCTGAAGCTCGATCCAGTCTGAAACCCGTCATTTGGGATGATCCCGCGACGAACGACCGGTCGGTTTCACATTATTTGTAAGCGAAACCGACCGGTCGCTCGCGACGAGTGAGCTAGAAATGACTTCGCTCTGTTTGGCCAGTGAGCAAAGGACGAGGGTGTCTGGCGGAAGGGTTTCTTTCGACCACCCTGTAATAAAATTGTATCGTTGTTCTGTGTGGTGGTTCGCTTTTTTCTCATTTTGACCGACGGCGTTCGAGGAAACCGATCGGAATTTTGAAATCGACCACTCCATCGTTCCACTTTTGATCAAAATAAAGTCAGATGTCTGACCAGACATGTGTTCAATTCCAGACAAAAATGTCATCTTTAACTTTTCAAAAAATGTGGAGTGGTCGAAAATTTTACCAAACGTCTGAAAACTGACTTAAAAAGCAGTATCGGCAACGCGTTCCAAAGTGAACATTTTGATTACAAACTTGAGCGCAAAGCAGCGTTTATAAAATTAATAAGAGTTGCTGATTACTAGATTTTGAATTTATGTAATGAAAACTTTTTTGCAGTTTTCAAAAAGATCAACTGTCGCATTTGAAAACATTTTTTTACATTTAAAAATCGCAAAAATGTGCTTCAAAATCTAACAATTTTAACTGTAATGAAAAACATTTTTATAAAAGATAACAAACGAGTTTTTTTAAGCAAGAGTTTAATGTTTTAGAAATTTTATTTGATCAAGTTTGCACAATTTTCGTCTACACCGCAGCTGTTAGAAATTTTAGTCTTTGCATTTGGAAACCTTCTTTTTTAATTTAAAAATTTACAAAATGAAAAAAACAAAAACTAACATTTTTCAATTGATGCTTTTTTCAAAACAAAACAAAACCAACATTTAGTTGTGTCAAAAAAATAAACTTCCGTTAAGTTTTTTAAATGTTCAAGCTATTGGAATTAGAATCTTGTATATAAAAAAACAAATTTTAAATTTTTTGGTTTGAGGTTTTGAGTCACTCTAAGAAAAGATTGCAACAGCCTAGTCCAATTCGAGAAACCGTTTTCTCACTTTTATTACCAATAATGAGCCCAGAAGGCCAATTCCAGGAACCACGAAATGAGATAATAAGCCCGCGTCCGATGTTGCAACAGTCGTTAGCGCAGGCAATAAGCAATTGCCCGAAGGCACTAACGACGCAAATAATGAGCCCCACACGGTCTTGGGTACACTGCGATCGGGTTGTCTATGCCCACATGTCACATAAACTGGCCGCGACGGCGTCGGCGCACTGTCGAGATGCGCAATAACAATAATAACGGATTACCGTTGCAGAACACACGCTGTGGGAAAACGGGAAAGCTGTTGTGTACAGATGGTCAGTTGACACGTCGCATATTGTTTCCGCGAGCGTGATTACGCGCGAGTGCGCGAAATCGAGCGAACTGTACATGGGAGGCCGCAGAAAGGGGCGTAAGGACAAATCTGGCCTCTCGCATGGATGCGTCTGAGAGGGTAATGCAAATAAAATAATTAGCATGAACATGGGCACTCCTGGATTGTTTCCGATCATGTGTAAGAAGATAATTGGAGGACGTAAGTGCAATCGCACCGGTCGGCGTTCAGGGTTGTGGACAGATGTGGAGATTTTTGAAATGTAATTTCTTGCAAAAATTCAACTTTTTAAACAGTGAATTATTGATTGATTGGTCTAAAGTCATTTTTTCGAAACTTGTAATTAAATATTGTAATTGAAAAATGTTTTAAAAGTGCGTTTAACGTTAAATGGTTTATCTAAAACAGGTCTTGTCATCAAAAAACTTAAAAAATTTATTTTGCTTAGTGAAACTGTGCTCTAAAGGGTCTCTATTAGTAGGAACAATTGTTTGCCAACACATTACTTTTGGTAGCACCTGGTGCAATTTAGTAACACATGCTTCAAAACACAAACTTGATTTTTTTGGCCAAACAACCGTCAAACCATTACAAAAAATAAATAGCTTCTGATTGCCTTACAATCTTATATGAAAGTTACATATTTTGTGATTCAAACGGAAAACGACGTAAACACTTTTTGAAGCGAAAACGTGTTTTTTTTGGTTTTATTAGGTCTGCCGTACATTTTAAAAACAAAACTGCGGTTTTCAACGGTGCAAAAGGTTTCAATTTCTAAAACCGAAGTTTTTTTTTTAATTTGCAATTAGTTTTAATAGAATTGTTCCTAATGTCGTCGATTCATGCCGTCGCTAAACCATACAAAAAGTGTAAACGCCCCCAGAATTAAACCTCAAATTCGCGCGGCCTTCGGCCGCGCGCAAAAGTAAAAAAAAAATTAAAACTGGGCTCTTGCATTCGTGAAAAATGGTGCTTTTTACTGCTGTTTTGATTATTTTTTAAATTTTATTATTTATTTTAGTTTTTTTTTATATTTACGTATAAAAAAGCATAAAAACAAGTTTGTGTAATGGACATTTTTGTATAAAACCTCGTTCGTACAAAAGCCTTTTCGCGTAAAAAAGGAAAGGTACAAAAACGTCTCTAACTGTAGGTCAGCAGTTTCTAGTCTGTCCTCTGATGCAACCCTGTTGTAGAAAGCCGTTTAGGCTCAAATAAACCATTCTAAACGATATTTTGAGAGCGATGTAAGCGCTATATATACTATACAACGTGTGTTATGACATTAACGCGCATTTTTTGAGTGCTACATAGGAATTCCCAATACAGGGCTTTTATCTTCAAACAAGCGTACCATTTCTACAACCGGGTATCTGGGCACAAAGGAGCATTTTTCAAACAGCGGGGATAGTAGGCTGGAGCTGGCCTCTTGAAGTAGGCTTAGACATTTTTATTATGGTTTATTGGGAGCGTTGAAAGCGCGACAGTTGGCTTCGCACTGCTTGTTATCTTAAAATTAGGCGTGAACGTTCTTTACAGCAGGGTTGAGCACCTGAGGATAGACTAGAAACTGCTGACCTACAGTTACGTTTTTAGACACTTTTTGTAGCGTTTCATTTTCATTCAAAAAACTTTTATAGGAAGACGTTTTCATACAAATGGACCAGACGTCGTGCTAAGTGTGGACATTACTGTAGACAGACTGTGCCAGCAAGGCATTATGTATGGAATAGATGAAAAATAGTAAGAAAAAATTACCCCGCGGGATAATTTTTCAGTTTTTTAGAAAGGTTTTTAGGTTCTTTTTTCGAATTGAGAAAAACTGGCATTGCAGCACGTTGATCAGGGTCTCAAACTGTCCCTCTGCCAAATTTCATTCAGATTGGTGAGTAAGAGTTATAGCACTTTTTTTGTAAGCTTTTTTCAGGATGGAATTTTTTGTAATTTTGTAAGCCAACACCATCAACCCATTAATTTACTTCTTACGTCATTTGGCTCGTAACTGAAATCCTCAATGATCATTTTTCTTACAAACTCCTAGGATTCCTTCTCCAATTTCGCCATCAATCGATGCGTTTCCGCTCCATGAACACCTGCTAAAAATTCCCAAAAGCCGTCGACCATCGACATCCCAGCAATAACAGCTGTCGTTGTGTGGTCGATTAGCGTCAAGCGACTCATGCCGATCGATCGATCGACCGACAGTTTTCAGTCACTCCGTTAGCTTTCTCTCCTCTTCTTTTGACCGCTAGGCTGCGTTTGTCGTACAGCCTGACCGAACCTCCAACAAGTTCATTTGGTCCTGCGCGGAAAACCGCTTTTCTGTCTGACTTGAGCAAACTTGTCCGTTAGTGAATCAATTTGTTCCTAGATTATCTTGTTGTTTTTCTTGATCAATCGACATGTGATGGGAGTTGGCCCGTTATTCTTGGTGGAAATTCTTATTTTTGACTAATTTTACAACATGGAACGACTCCGAAACGGGTATCGGTCGCTGAAGACGTTTACGGTTTCGACCGTCGAATGGCGGCATCCGATCACTCCGTTGTATCTAATGTTTGTTAATGGGATTTTTTGGTAATTACATCATTTCTAGCTAATTTAGCACGTTCAATTGTAGGTTAACAGCGTTCTACGCCGACAAAGAGCACCAACTTCGACTTCTTCTAACCTTGGCTGCAACTACTTTTGGCTACGACATTCTTCTCTCTCCGACACATAACCGCAATATTCTGACTCATGTCGCTACGTGGCCTATTCACAACTTTTTCAAGGTAAGCGGAACTATTTTTAATGCATGTGGAAGGTTGTAAATAGAATATTACTGAAAGGAAAACAGTTGATTCAGCGCGTTCTTATCTGGGCGTCGATATGAAACAGAAATTCTATCGCATCTTTATGGCAACCAGCGATTTAGCTAAAATGCAACTAACATGGTTCAATTGTAGTTTTGACTAAAAGAAGCTCAAATACAGAAAGTTAAGAACGACAATAATCAAGGTGGTTTTAAAGTGGAAAAAGGGCTAGGCTAGAAAAACGGCTTTAAGCGCCGAAAACCACGATTAAATAGATAATGAAAGAAAAAAAGAAAATGCTGCTGTCTGAAAATTAAATCGATTTAAGGTGGCCTAGTATAAGTCACAACTAAACTATGCCAATAAGTTTAACTATTTGTTACTTTAAATTAATTGCACATTGTTAAGACCAGAGTTTTAGCACAGATTATTCAAAAATGTCCTAAAAAATTTGTAAAATTATATAAATCGATAAATCGAAACTTAAAAAGCTGGTTCAACAATTTTTGCTGTACGAGCGTCCATGTCCCTTGTTTTCCCGAGATTCAATGTCATTCATAGATTCAAGCAAACTTACGTTTTTCTGAATTAGGAAAATACAACGTTACTGGTTCCAAAATGTCTGGCTTTGGATGCATTTTTAGAAAAAACCGACCTATAAAAGCTAATTAAGAGCTCAAAATGAAGAATTTGCGTTCAAAACAGACACACAGAACGGCCGCACTGTCTGCAAACGTTCCATTCAGTCTGGAAGGTTGCTGTAAACCGTTCGTGCTTGAAAACTCTTGTTGTGATGTTTTCAGGTGCTCAAAAATATTTAACTTAGGATTAATGCTTGCAACGAGATCATCCCGATAATGTGCTTTTTTCCAGACAATTTTTAACAAACAGGTTTAAAGCCGTAATTTCTTTTTAGACAGACACCTTACAAAACCCAAACATTTTGGGACCAGTAAAATTGTACCGGTCTCTTCAGAAAAACCTAAGTTTGCTACGATTGGATCTATAAATAAAATTCAATCGCGGAAAAACAAGGAACGTCTACGCTCGGACACCCTGTACATTAGAATAGAGGCTTCAACGCATTGGAAAGACTTAAAGCCACCTTACACCTTTTTAAGTCGGTTGTAACAGAAATTTTAGTAGGCTTACCATTAGAAATGATCGGACAAAATAAACCACTAATATTTGGTTTTTAGACCTGCAGCGTGGGCTTATCTCTCTGGAGTGCGCACTCGCTGCATGAAGGGCTTCTGGAACAGGCTTGCTGGAGCGCCTACGGCACAGTCGGACTGTTACTCGTCGATCCCGTGTGGCAATGTAATGAGGTAAACGCGAAAATCGTCAGATGTGCAAACGAGGCGTTTTGCGCAATCCGCTCAGCAACAAATCGATTTATTGTAAGGCCGGTTGTCGCCGTTTACCGAGTAGTCGAGTTCATTGTGCTCCTTCGCTGGGTTCCAAGTGAGTTAATTTAAGGTTTGTGAGGTTGGAACTCAATTTTGTCATTTTGAACTTTAAGTTTACCTCAACGTTTTGTTTTATCATAATGTTTCACTGTATTTTTAGTCCTATTTGGCTTCATCACTCGATTCTTATGCCGAATTCGAGACGCCATCACCAACTTCTTTCTCGGCATCTACAACTCCATTGTCAACTTTTTCGCCTGGATCAAACGCGAAATCAGCGCTTGTCGTAACAACTTTACGGCCTACATGTCGACCCTCTCCACTAGACTTCGGAACTGGTTCTACAACAGCGTCTACATGCCGATTTGTCGGTTCTTGACAAGTACTAAAGAGTTCCTCCGCTACTGGTTCTGCGCCCACTGGTGGCCCGGAGTTAGAGATTGGCTCAAGGAAAATGTAGGAAGACCGCTGCTGAAGTGGTTCAATTATGTCTGCTATGGGGTCGTCTATGTTGTATGTGGCTATTGGGTGAAGCCGCTAGGAAGATTGCTGTTGAAAGGAGCCAAGGCGGTGTGGTCTTGGTTTAAGGTATCCGTTTGGCAGCCGCTTAAAGTGTAAGTTAAATACGCTCAAAACTAACCAGAAAACCCGTTTTTGTAAAATGTGTCCTGTAGAAAAAAACGAGGTCTTAAAAAATTTTGCACCAACTTCAGATCAAGTTTTATGTTGAAACGTTTTAGATGGCTTCTCATCAAATTCAACATTCTCCTACAGTATACCAAACGTCTCCTACACCGCCTCGCTATCGCTTTCCGAGACAGCATCCTCTTCCCAGTTTGTGTTCTCCTCTGGAACGCAACCAAACACGTGTACTGGCTGTTCCATGAGGCTTACGTACGTCCAGCGTTGAACTACTCCTATGGGAAATACAAATTGGCTGAGGATTTTGCCTTTATTTACCTACTTGGACCAGTCTGCAAGACAATTGTGGAAAATATTCCTGAAAAGTCGCCGTTTTGTGGTAGGCAAAAACAGGGTTACGGTAACCAAAAAGTGGAATTTAGATGACAGTGATACAGAGCTGGCCGATCTGCTTCCAGCAGTCGATGGCGTAGAAAGCGACGTTCTGTGTGAAGCTCTAGAGTCAGAAGACGATATTCCACGTTCTAATGCTCATACGACAGGACCTAGCACACCTATTCAAGGTGAGTATACCAAATCCCTGCATTTTTAAGTGAATATTCAGACGAGGACATGGACTTTATCAGTGGGCTTCAATTTCCTACAATTCATGCTTCTGAATCTAGCGACGAAGAGTTCGACCTTGGAGCTCAAAGAGCAAAGGCCAAACTACGCCAAAGAAAGTCGAAGAGGAAAACTGATGAAGCTTTGCCGTCAAACATCGTTGCTTCGGATTTTGAAATCGATGATGCCCAATTTGAGATTCTGGACTCAGTTGATAAGTAATGGCTTACAACCGTAAGTTGTTATTTATGTGTAGGAAGATCCGAATGAAATGCGATTTACGTTTGGTCTTTGAAACAGAAATACACAGTTGGAATCCACGTTTTCCAGTTCAAACATTTGAACTGTTTGAACTGACAGAACGTTTCATAGACATGAGTGTTTGCCGCAGTCGATAGCGGGCTGGGCTGCCAATCCGGAATTCACGGGCTCGATTCCCAAAGGCTGAAAATGCTTTTTGTCTATTATCTAAAAGTTGCAAAAATTTTTTGTATATTTTTTATTAAATAAAGGAGAACGATCCAGACGTGTTCATTCGTCCGTCCGTTACAAAATTTATAGACGCGAGTTGCCTGATTGAGGGAACATGGGTTACGGTAGAGGCGCCATTTGCGTTTACACGCTTTTCTTTGTCGCCTCGGAAGGATCGGTTTTGCAACCTCGACGGCGTCAAAATAAGAGTCGCAAACGCCGAATTGGCAACAGTTGTGGGCGTTTTTGGGCTCAATAGAACATGCCCACAAATGGGAACCGAGGAATGTGTGATTTGCGCTATTTGGAGAAAATCATAAAACTTAAGGGGTGGCGTCGCTCTAGGCGATCTAGCGTCGAGTCAAGCTGATTACGCTTCTTGGAGGCGCGAAGCGCCAACTTAAACCATATTTTGAAACAGAAACTTCGCGCAATAGCGCACGCGGCTCCGTTGATAATAAAAAATGACCAAAAGAGTTGATGTTAAAAATCGAGTGTAAAATTGTGTTAAAACAATTTGCTTAATTGTGCCCAGCTCAGAAACAGGATTAAAAATATATTGAAATATTTTTGAAAGCTGTAAGTTAAAAATAATTAAAAATTTACTCTTGGTGGCAATCAAACAATTGCAAGAATCTTACGGATTTGAGATTCGAATGACGTAATTTAAAACCTGGAAAAGCTCGGAAATATTGAGCACTTGGGATACTTTGAAATCTAGACACGCTTGGAAATAACCTCAATAAACGGCGAATCCACTCCCATCTGGCCTTCTTCATTCATTTTTTGACTTCACAAAAAATTATGGAGAACAAAATCAGCATTTCAATAAAATTTTAACGCATTTTACCAAAATTGAATGGCCAGATTTGAGTTGATTCGCCGTTTATTGAGGTTATTTCCAAGCGTGTCTAGATTTCAAAGTATCCCAAGTGCTCAATATTTCCGAGCTTTTCCAGGTTTTAAATTACGTCATTGGAATCTCAAATCCGTAAGATTCTTGCAATTGTTAGATTGCCCCAGGAGTAAATATTTCCGACAGATTCTAGAAAATCGGAGATTTTCAAGTCACGGTCCTCGGCGGCTTCGCCGCCTCGTTTCCGCCTGCGGAAAACGCGCGGCGACTTTGCCGCCTCGCTTCCGCCTGCGGAAAACGCGCGGTGGTTCCGCCACCGCTAACCGACCCGGCGGCTAATACAAAGACTTAGAAAGCCACAGAGCTTCACACAAAAAAGTTTGGCTGAGGCGGGGTTCGAACCCGTGACCCTTGGATTCTTAATTTTCGTCTAAAAACCACTTTTTCCGACTACACATGGCACCGGGGGGTAATCCAATAGTATATTCTGAATCTCCAGATCATTCTGCACAAAGTAAAGGATTCACTTTTTGAGAAAGGGCTTGTATAAAAAATAAAAGGCAGATTGTCCAAAATGTCCAAAATGTCCGAAATGTCGCTAATTTTTGTCAGAAACAAAACGCGACAAAATCGACTTCTGGAAATCCACATTTTTTGACACGCCTGGTAGCAAGCGTATGCTCGTTTGAAAGCTCTCGGCGTGACAGTCACGATGCACTAAACCGCAGCTCTGTAGCTATCATAGATCACAAGAATCGATGCGATCAAAAATAAATGTATGAGCGCCCCCAGAATTGAAACTCGAATCCGCGCGGCCTTCGGCCGCGCGCAAAAGGAGAGAGAGTCGCAACATCCATCACAAGGTTTCTTGAGTCCATTCGGACCGTTTTTTGCGTCTCAATTGATTTTTATCCGCTTTTCTCTCCCCAAAAAACCTTAATTTCGACATCCATCACATCAACGTCGCTGTAAACCTCGCAAAAGCCTCGCTCGCGTATGCTTTCTTGTGGCGGCAATCTTTTGAGCATTAACGGCGCCATTAGCAAAATATCTGTTGCTGCTGTTATCACTGACCAACACAAACCAGTGTTTTAATTTTTGGACGTCCATACGTTTTTCGTGCATCTTCTGTTTAACTTACTTTTTTCAAATTTCAGCTTTCAAAAACATTTCAATATATTTTTAATCCTGTTTCTGAGCTGGGCACAATTAAGCAAATTGTTTTAACACAATTTTACACTCGATTTTTAACATCAACTCTTTTGGTCATTTTTTATTATCAACGGAGCCGCGTGCGCTATTGCGCGAAGTTTCTGTTTCAAAATATGGTTTAAGTCGGCGCTTCGCGCCTCCAAAGAGCGTAATCAGCTTAACTCGACGATTGCCTAAAGCGACGAGACGGTTTCCGAAGTTTTATGATTTTCTCCAAATAGCGCAAATCACACATCCCTCGGTTGCAATTTTATGCATGCTTTATTGGGCTTCAAAACGCCCACAACAGTTGGTTTACTTTTGTACTTTTGTTGTTAATCAATTTTTGCAAAATTTCAGTTGACAAGTTATTCTTGATGCGACCTCCACCCATATTCTTCTTCCTATTAGGTCTTTGCGTTCTAAGTGTCTATTGTGGCAGTAAGTTGTTATTATTAAATTCCATTGAAAAAGTTTTTTAGCGAAATCCGATGTCATCAAGTTCACAAAACAATTCGCCGAGCTGACATCAACTGTCGCTAACGGAAAAGATGTACTGAAAAGTTTTGCGACATCAACAAGAATGCTCACCAAACTTCTCAGACTTTCCACGCCAGTAGGAGCTTTTTTAGCAACAGCGGGAGACATGATATACAGCGTAAATAAACTCAATTAAAGTCGTTAGAATTTTCTTTGTTTAGCCAGATCCCGACGAACAAGAGGCAATCAAGCTGCTCCACACTGACATGATAAACTACATGGAAAGTAAGTAATTTTCGGATATTATTTAAAATCACGTTTTTGTGAAATTCTGGAGTTTAAACTATTGAGAACAACAATTCATTTTAGAAATGTCATCAAACCAACATCGAGTTGATAAGTCTCTGAAAAAAATTGAAGAAACGCTGGACTTCATTTTTTTTTATACAGCAGGTTTTACAGTCAAATACCAGTTTCAAATTAAACGTTTAGACGTTTGAACGACCACTGGGTCGCCTAGAGCACGGTTACACACGTCTCACCAATCCAAGAATGAATAGGACTGCTACTAGAAGCGAATTCATTGAAAGGTGCGCAAAATATAGTGTGAGCGATCTTCTTGATGTGAGTAGTTTTACACTCACGAATCTGTTTAATTTATGTTTAGGAAATAAAAAAGCTCTACGTTCTCCACTGCCGTATGCCGACCAGCCGTTCTACCGATCAGTATGTCGAAGCACTCAGTGTTTTTCGTAAAGCTGAAAAACGATTAAACGGTTTGTTTAATTTTTAATATATCTGCAAAACCGCAAAATGGAAACCGAAGTTTGGTTCGCTGCCTGTTCCACATTTTTGGTTTGGTTACGGTTCTAATTTGGAACCGAACCTTGTAAAGTTTCGTGAATGTTCAAACAAAAAACAATTTTTTTCGAAATCGTGCGATTCTTGCAGCCGGACTTCGGAAATTCTCGGAAAACACGGCAAAAACTTTTGGCGCCGATTTTGAAAGTGAAAGTTCAAAAATTTCGCTCGTTTGAACAAAACGGAACCAAACTGAAACGGAACCGAACCGAACCGAAAACCCCGAAAGAACCGAACCGCCATCTCTGTCCCCAGCCTACACACCCCATTTCCATGCGGTTTCACCGCAAATATCATAATGGAAATGTGAAAGCCTAAGCCTAAGATACTTCAGGAGGGCCGGCACAGCCAACTATCCGCGCTGCTTAAAAGATTAAAATCGGCGCTAATGTTGGTCACATCACGATAACGTTGATCTGTTTCAGAGCCCGAGGAACACTTCCAAAGGAAATATGTTGAAATGAAGAACCGTAAGTTTTGTTTTATAACTTTCAGTCAAATTACAATTGTATTTCTGATCACACCACTAACAAAAAAACAAGCACGTCCATATTACATTTCAGAGTTCATCTTTCAAATAATGCACGCGAACACTACCGAAGCTGTCACGCTGCTAACTCTGGTCAGAACAGGTTGTTTTATTATGGTATTTGCTAAAGTGGAGTTACACAGTTCTTTTCAGCACCGTTTTCCACTACGGAAGAGCTGGCTAGTCTAATTAAAAACAACACTCACCCCACCACTGGATGGTTAAAATAAAATGTCCATTCAAAAATGTTTTACAAGAAAGTTTCAGGTGTCTTTTCGAATCTCTTCAACTAAGTTACAACAGCCAGCGTGCTGAGATGCGCGCAGGTATAAAAATGCTGAATTATTATCTGGTTCTAATGGTGTGACGATTTAAAATTTATTGCCAAAGTTCAACCAATTTGTTTTTAGAACACGCTGGGAGCGTTCTGTGTCAATCTAATTAACCAACATGACCCAGCTCAAATTCAGGAAGAGATAGAAATAATGGTAGGCGAATTGAACGCCATACAAAATTATACAACAACTTGGATGACGAAGTTTGAGGTACATTTAAATGTGATATTGATACAGATATCAGCATAGTTATTTAGGAAAGTGTTTGGCCAAACGTGGGAAGAGAATCGACCATAAAACTGATTGAGAACAGGACAAAAATCACAACGGAGCGCCTAAACTCGACCGCAAGAGAAATCGATCACCTGTTTGACCGTGTCGGATCTGACCAGTAATGTTTCATGCTTATAACATTAATGACTACTTTATTTATTTAGTTACTCTTATCAGATAGTTGTGCATCACACCCCACCCAGAAACAACTGGTGTACTCTACCCAGATATGCTAAGAATTACGTGGACGCTCTCAACATCAACGGCGTGAACGTTCACGTGTTCCGACACAAAGAAGGCCATATAAAGAGAGCAAACAAGACAAGCGAATGGATCATACCCAATAGGAGCCGCATTGAAGCTGAACTTGAGTAAGAATCATTTTATGTTTTTTTATGGAAGGAAGAGAAAAAACACGATATTTTAAACTCAACTTAACGTTGTTTGTTTGTTATACCCATTTTCCTAAATTAAAAAAAATTAATTTTAGATTTTCTAGATTTAGTGTAGGTGTAATCGCTGGCGCAGGCGTTGGCGTTGATGCTTCGAAAAGTATAATTGGTGGTGTCGGCGTCGATTTTAAAAATGCGAAGGTGAAAAGTTCATTTTCTTGAACAGATTGAATTTATAGCGGTCCTTTCGTAAACTGCTGCTTGCTTTAGCCGTCTGTTAACAATAGGCGTCTGCTGTTTTCTCAAACAAATTTAAAAAAAACGTCAAAACTGTCGCTGCACATGTGCAAATGATCAAATGATTGCTGCTGTTCGAAGTTTTGAAGTTGTGTAAATGACTTTTTTGGGACATTTGCGGCCAACTTTTGAGAAATTTGTGATTAAGTGGGACAGCTGCAGATTGTTCATGGACATTTGCATATGATTTGCTTTGTTGTGTGCAGCTTCCAAATTATTGCTCCAACGATAACCACATTGAACAATGGCCAAGCCAAAGCCTGTTATCAGTGTGAAGCCTATCTGCAAAGTCGGTAGCGCTTTCGGCGCTTCCAAAAAACTAAATTGAAACATTTTAAGCCTTAGATCCTCCAGGAGGCTAGGCCCAGCCTACTATTCTTGCTGTTTAAAAGAGGCAGCTTCAATTTTACTATCCAGCCGGTTTGAGTTTTGCATTTCCCTGAATGTAGCTTCGCGAGAGACGTCCAATCTACGGCAGAGGATGTCTTCGCATCCTAGATTAGGCGTCACTCGCAAACGTTGAAACCGCGCAAATAGGGTGCAAAACTTTGAAAGCAACCGGTTTCAATCAGCGGGGCTCGTAGGCTGGTGCTGCAAGGTTCAAACAGGCTTCGACTTAGGCTTTGATATTTTCCATTAGGTTTTTGCGTTGGAGCTCGCTGGAAATGCGGTGTGTAAGCTAGGGCTCTGCAAGACGTCTACCGTGGAAAAAACGCCTATAGAGTAAAAAAACACCAAATGCCCATTGTTTATAGACGCCTAAAGCAGGCAGCACACGCTCAATCTACAATAGTGCCACTAGGAATTAAATCTGTGCCCAAAAATAAACTTTCCACGTTCACCCGTTTTGAACAACAACGCCAACTCCAGCAATTATATCTTCCCACAAAGTTTTGTCTGAAGTAAACATTGATTTTTTTGCGATTTTAGCAACATTAATTTAAAAAGTAATTTTTAGTTTGTCGATTTTTGTTTATTTTCATTGATTGACATGTTTGTTTTGTTTTTAAAGCGCTTGTTTCATATAAAAAATTTTTATAGAAGAACGTATCGAACTCCCAACGCTTGCTCCATGCTGTATGCTCTGGAGCAGAAGTTCATGTTTCTCGACAATCATCTATATCGCCACGCTCTCCTGATACGCAAAGAGGGGATTACCGACAAACAGGCAGAAATCAACACAGGGGAGGTGATCAGAAAGGTCAATGGCTACGCAGCTGGGGACAAAGTGTACTACATGTACCAGAGCCTCCTTTTTCCTTCTATTCAGTGGCGATTGTTTTTACTTTTGTAATTGAGAAATCAAGGTCTGCGTTACAAGAACAAAACTAGAAAATTAAGTTTTCTGATCTTTTTAAAACGTTTTTCCTTGTAACAGTTGGCCATTTTCTTTTTGTCACATCATGCGTATCTTATGTATTGTAGTAATCTTATGCATTTCATATTTATTTTCTCTCAATTTTATTGGTCGTTTTGTAATTTGTTTTGCTTTCACTTTCTAAGGTTCTTTTTTCTGTAATCAAGCATAAATTTTTTTTACTAACGTTATGCTTGAAAATGAAAAGCTAAGTCGTGTTTGAAAGAATTAATTGTGTTTGTCATCAAAACATTAAAATTACACTTTTCCGACATTCCGACGTGCTTCTTTTTGTGCTTGTCACTTTTCTATTTCTATTTACATTGACCATTTCCAATTTGCCGACTTTGCTTTGCTTATTGAATCCAGGAGTTTTCTTTTAGTTGTCCTAAACAGCAATTTGAACACGTGGGAAACGATCCCAACGCCATTTTTTATTTAGATGATTTAAACAAAAACACCTGAATTTTAGTCAAAAGACCGAAGAAGCCCATAAAAGTAAGTTTAACTTGGTGTAGTTTTACAGATCCTGACTTGAATCACTGGCCGTATGCCCGTAAACTACTTAAAGAACCGTCTTTTTGGTTCAAGTTACAATAACTCATTGGTTAATTTGCTCTAATTTGCGTTGTTAAGCGAGATACAGCTTTTCACTCCTTCTCGGGCTCATCAAAACTAATGATAATTAAAACATAAAAACTCGAAATCGGATGCCAAAACTTTTCAACTATTACAGAGGTTTGTAGAATCTTTCTACGCCAAGACACACCTTGTCAAAGTTTTAGGTAGGCTGGGGCTAGCCTCCTGGAACATCTTAGGCTCAGGCTTAAACATTTTTCATTATGGTTTTTGCGGCAAAGCCGCCTGGCAGCGGGCATAGTAGGCTGGGGGCGACAGTTCCACAGACAGCGGTGTGTGTAGTAAACTGGGTCTTTTTGGCTGTTTTGTCATTGGCTATTTTTTAGGCTGTTTTCTTGGCTCTTCTGTCCGAAAACCTTCTCGCTCTCTGACAACCCTTATATCTGACTATATATTTGAAGTCTCCGCTTCAAATTCAGTCAAAACCGCCAATTCACTTGTGCTGTTTTTCCGTTGCTCTAAATTTTGTTATGATGCTCGCGATCCAAGTCTACTATTTTGCTTCACGACTTTCCGAGTTCTCCTATTTTCTCATGTCGGGCTATAACAGGTATATGAAGGATCATTTCGCGCTGTTTTCTGTGGTGCTTCAAAACCAAAATCTTAATTAACGTAACGTTTATTTCTGACTGCTTTTTCGTAATACGAGATCGTAGGAAAACGAGATAGAAGACAACTCAGAGATCAGTTAAGGATATTGCGAGGTAACCCGTAAGTAAGACAATTGAAGGTGGTTTCCGGTCTGGCTAACCGGCTGCCGCGTTAGTTGTTTAACAAATTTTCAGATGGATTCCGCGCTAATGGAATCCGCGGCAAAAGGCATAGAACGCTGAGGCGGCGTGTGGGGGTGGTGGGTCGTTACCGGAACGACGGTGCGCACCATCGGAGGCGCCGTTCCGATGCGCTGGACGGCCGGGGTGTCCATCCGGCGCTGGGCGGAAGTCGCCGTCGTGCTGTAGCGCACGTTGGCTGCTCCAGCTTCGACGTCACGATCCGGGAGCGAGTGACGCGGAGCTCGGAAGGTGGCCACGTTTTGAGGATGATGGACAATCATGTCGCCTCCGACGGTGGAGGGTCGTTCGTTAGAATTCTGCGTCAGCGACTTAGAACGCACGTGGACGAGGTTGACCACGTGGCCTTTGGAGGAAGAGGAAGGCACGACGATGACTCGGGAGGAAGACGCGGAGCCAGTGCCCGAGGAAGTGGACACCGAGGCGATGTCCTCGGCTGGGAGGGTCGAGGAAGGTTGGGTTGACGGACGTTCCGACGTGCTGTGGACCGTCAGAGGGATGATCGAGAAGCCTCGAGCGTTCTTTGCGTGCATCACCTGAAAAGAAGAGGACATTATTAAACGTCAAACTTGCATGGTTGCTTACCAGCTGAGGAGAGGTAGAAGGGGTAAATCCAAAAGGATCCTGGATATCGTTGCCCATCGAGGTAGGATAGGGAAATTGCTGCGAATCAGAGTTTGTCTCGTCCTCACTGCCGTGATCTGAGTCGTGCGAGTGAGCACGAGCATTAGGATCACTTGGCGACGTGGACGAAGACAAATGAGTCCTTCTACGACCGCTGCTGTTGACGATATTCATTCCAAACGCTTTCAGAATGTCCTGCTTGCACATAGGACACGTTCGGTGCTCCAGAAGCCAGGGATCCACGCAGGTTTTGTGGAAAATGTGCCGGCAAGGCAGCGTTCTGATAACATCGCCAACGTTGTAGGGGTCAATGCAAACAGGACAATCGGCGTCAAGCTGCATATCTCCCTGACGCAACTGGCGAGTTGGGATCTTGGCCAGAGCTTTCTTGGCAGCATTGAAGAGTCTCCGCTGCATACGGTCCTTGGCGTGAGCGTAGCGGAAGCGTTGGACGTAGTAGAAAACTAGCCAAGCAAGTGATATGACCATGAGGATGATGAAGGAGATGCTCACGAAGAGGACCGAGGTCTTCGAGAAGCTGCGGAGGGCGTCACCTTCGCTGTTTCCGTTGTCGGTACCCGAGGTGGGGAAGTTGATTTCGCAGTAGTCTGTGGCAATAGGGTAGTCATCCACAAAAGCGAAGCTAAAATGACCAAATTAAACTCTTGAGTCAAAATTCTATTTTTGAGTTTTGCTCTATGGAACCCGAAACTCTTATGAAACCGGACGCCCAGACACAAGACCCTCATTAACCCCTCAAGAGAGCTTGACTCACCTCGCAGCCGACTGCTCGAATTTCACATTCTCGCGATGTTTCACCAGAATTAGCAGCGAGTTCATCCGCGTTTCTTTGGCCAGCGCAGAGGCTACGCTGTAGATCGACGGAAGTTTGTTCGGACAACCCGCACATTGCTCGCATTTTGTGATTATCTCTTGGTTATTGACCGAGATGAGAGGCACAAACTCCGTTATGGTGGAGACAGAGATGTTACAAATGTTGATGTTGGGCAGGAGATCTGCAAGGGGATGTATTTGTATTTGATATTAGCAGGTGAGGGTCGGGCGGGTTCGATCATTGCAGCCACCGTGGTACCGCCACAGGCGAGGCTTTGCTGAAAACAGAAACATTAAAATCAGTCTTAAAACTTAACTTTAAAGTATATTTCGCTTGATTGCTATTCAACGACTCTGCCAGCCTAGCCAGTTTTCCAAGCCGAACGCGGTACTTTCCCCATATTTAATGGAAACAATAAAACAAAGAAAACAATTGTTGTTTACGGCGAAAAACACCGCGTAGACAGATTTGTCGAAAACAACGACGAAAACAGCTGATTAGGAAAATGCGATTAATTAGTGAAACTCATACGAAGTTTTCGATTTTCGTTTTGTAGAACAACATTTTTTAAAGTGTAACTACGCCATCTGGTTGCAAACCCTAATGAATGTCACAAAAAAACGTTGTTTTGGGACGGACGGTAATTGTGGCGGGACCCTTTAAATGACGAATTTTCCTCCCTCTTTTTGTTTTAAACTCAAACGTCAATTAAACGTTTTCGTCTGAGAAATGTCACAAACAGACGCTTTATTTTGATGTTTGAGTAGCTTTCAAATAGCAAAAAACAAGCTTTGCGCGTAATTTGAATCTCAAAATCGAATCTACGCGTTTGTAGCTAGAAACCAAGCTAATTCTCAGAAGCACGGACAGCTGAATTTATTTCACCTATAATGCTGTTTACGTAATTAAACTTTTTGATATGTTTTAAATCTAATTAAATCTGTGAAAATCGCACTTTTAGGTTGTTGGCCAGATGCTTCCCTCATGTGTAAGCAATATGGACAAAAAGGGCAAATTCAAAAATTGCTTTCTTTTCCTTTGCTTATAGAGTTTGAAAGTTAAACTCTTCTAAAAGTTTTTGTCCTTACCTGAAGTGCACATTTGACGACAAAAAAGAGCAGGAAAAGAACGAGTTGAAGGTGCTTGATCGTCGTCAACATCGTGAAATGAAGACGAACGAATCGATGCAGAAGAGAAGCTCCTGAAAACGAACGGAATTCTTTACATTATCATCAGAGTGGAGGAGACATCATCTTGTCAGGCATGCACTCGAACGCGAACCCAATCGATCGAAGAGGCGGAGGCGAAGGAGGAAGCGTTGTCGGGACGGGGACTTTGGAGAAAACGGAATGGAGGGCAAAACAACCGCGAGACGACGCGACTCGAGGGGGCCAACAACCGTTGTCGTAGTCGTCGTTGTCGACGTTGTCGACGACGTCAACGTTGCCGATGGGCGCCCAGGCAATGACGGCATCGAGCTTCAGAAGAGCTCCGCTTCGCTCTCTGCTCAACCTCTTTTCTCCTATGGCGGTGCCCAGAAGCCCGAATACACATACAAGAGAGAACAATATAAGATATATGCGGTAAAAACATCGTTGTCGGCGGTGGCGATTGTGGGCGCAAAAAACGCCGCCGCCGCGGCGGCGACGCGACACGAGAGGGAGTAAGTGGCGGGGAGAAGAAAAAGAAGAAGATGGGGAAAAACAACTTTTGCGAAACGGCTGCCGCTCCCGCACTCAGGAAAAGAAAAGGAAGAAGAAAAAGCAAAAAGAAGAAGACGCTCGCCTTCTTCTCCCGCAGAGCTCCTCTGTTGGCTAATGGGATTTTAAATGAGGCATCTTAGCGCGCCACACGATAAGGAGCCGTGTGCAGGCTAAGAGGGCAACTGTCTACGTGCACCCAATCAAAAACACACGCCTCACTTCAGAAAACGAAGAATAAGAAGAGCCTTCAAATTGGCTTCACTCTAAGTGCTGCTGCCCGGCTTCAAAGACTTATGAGGTCTCTAAGGACGCACCAATTCTTTAAGGAGATTTAGAAAAAGACCGAGAAGTGCTCCTTGGCACAAAAGAGTGCAAGCTTCTTGAGGCGGGTTTTTGTGGTGGGCGCCGACCAACCACCGCACACAATGATCGATGGCACATGAAGAAGGAAAATATTAGTGTAGAACGGCGTCATTTGATGGTTCCGACGCACTTTCGCTGACGTTCTCAATCAGACTAGAAAATTAGTCATTTAGTGACGTCGTTGTAAAGAAAACGTTTAGATTTTTGTAAGCTGAAAGAGGGTTTTTATGGGTGCAACAGGATACAAGCCTAGGGCGTGAGCTATCGTAATCAAAAGTATATAAAGACTTAAATTTGTTGCTTAAGTCAAATATGGAATCTAGGACTACTTATGTGCTTTAAAAGCCAATCCAATGTTTGAAGCCTTGAAATGTTTTTAAGTGAGTACTTAGAGGTCAGTCTAGCGTAGTCAAAAGTGCAAGTCACAAGTATCAAGGAAGAATGTTTACACTTTTTTAAGCATTAGAGAATATCTAAGCAAACCCAAATTGTAGCAATAACACAAACGACATCCTCTTCACCCAGACTAGACTCCAGACAAGGCCTGAGAGGCATAGCGTCGTCGGTAACAACAAGTTCACTCCCAAGCCGTAGACATAATAAACACTCGAGAGCCTAGAAGGAAAGAGTAGAGACCGAAGCCGAGAGAGCAGCAGGCAGACCTAATAGTCCAGAAGAAAGCTTATGAAGCGCGAAAGGGCGGAATACAGGATACATATACGGGTAGCGAGGCCGTGGGATCTGTCAAACGCCCCGCCCCTTGTGGAATACGCGCGGATATGTAGTATGTCCTCAAATGAACGCGCACCCGCGTAACACGGTTTTGTGTACTTTCCAGACTGACCTATAAATATTCAGGAACATAATTTGAGTGTCTCTGTTCTTGACGTTTCTTGGGAAAACAACAACAAAACGTGTTTATTTTGCTTCTGGGGAACTGTAATGTAAATTGATGGGTTCAGCTCGTACCCGGTTAAGTAAAACGAGTTATGGTTGCAGTCTGTGTCTGGAAGGCAAAATTTTGTCTTGTGGCTACGTTGCCCTTATCCACGCATTTTATCCACCCTTTATGGATTCAGAAGATCACAAAAATGACATCCAGTTTTTTTGTTTTGTTATTTAGCACTGATATGCAAAACCGTGGAATTAGTAAAAGTAGTCCTTAACAACATGTGGTTTAAAGCTAAAGGTAAACACAGAAAAGTAGTCCTAAAAGATTTTCAAAACAATGCTGCCTTAAAAGCTTTAAATTGACTTTAAAAGTGACCTTAAAAAAAAACAACATAAATTATGGTCACACAAACGGTGGACTAATTTTTATGTCGCAAGGCTAAATTTCCGTGTAGCCCGTCTGGCTCATGTCAAGCGCAAAATCACTAAAAATGGTCTCGACGCGACAAATCGAAAAATGGTTCCTCAGTCGAAATGTAGACTTGTACACAAAGTGAAAATAGGCGTTTAAAGTTCAAGACGCTAAGGCAACTTTAGTTCCTTAAATTAACACGTCCAAGAAATTCGATGAAGTTCATCGCTTTAAAGTTTGTCATTCGTCTGTTTGTCAGATTTCCTGTTTCCGCTAAAAAACACGACAAAACGCTAGGCGCTTGTTTTCGCGGCTTCTCTGTCGCAGTTCCGGCCAGGCCAAGACAGAAACGTATGCTGTTAGCGTAGTTAGCTAGCGAAAGTACACCGTTCGGATGATGACTTTAAGAACAGCAAGCTGTAGGGGAAGGAGAATGTTTTGAGTACGATTAAAAATTCTCTTCCCAACGCACTTATAAATTGAAGGAAAATGAGATCCTCGTTGTAATCAAATCAACGTAGGAGTGACAAGACAACAATGAGACAGGAAAAGAGACAGATAGATAGGCTCATCGACGAGGGCGGCCCTGAAACGATTCCTCAAAGGAAAATTTGTTTTTCAAGTTTCGCTTCCCTAAAGCGGCGCGTTTTGTTTGCGAACAAAATCCAGGAAGTTTGATGGATGCGTTCGCAAGGCAATTTACTTCAAGAGTCTCGAAAAGCGTTGTGGGACCATGGGAAAAAATTATTACACGCTGGGAAGATTGTTGTACTTTCCTACGCGGACGTCAGAGTCGTTTTGAAAATTTTATGCGTCAGCATGCTTTTAGAACTACTTTCACTAAAAGGGTTTGGGTGCAGCCGCATAAAAAGTCGTGTAAACTGTTTCACTGTCTTTAAACTTCAAATCCAATCAAACGTGTTTTCAAATGTCTTGAGACGACTTTTAACTTGATCATAGCCACAACAGGCAGGACTACTTTTACCGTTTGTCTGCACCCGCATCAAAACATGTCAGTACCCCAGCTGTGAATAAATTAATTAAGCCGTTTTTGTGAACTTTATTGACTAAGCAAGAGCTCAAATTTCAAGGAACTGCTTTTTCTTAAAGTCATAAAGTGTTCGCAGATAGTGTAGTACAAGTTTAAAGTTCGGACACATACCGCGGTAGATTATGCGCAAAAGTACATTCTAAAAATGTAGTGATTGTCGCAAGTTTGGCTAAAAAGGACAATGAACTTAAAACAAGAACGTCTGCAAAAGGTCACCGTTTTAGGAAAGGATGTCCGAGGCCATCAGGAAACGCGGCACACTTGGTGGGAATGAGGAACTAACAGGCGGTGAAACTTGATTTTGCAAGGTTTTAAAAAGGCTTTGGATTACGAGCGACGACCGACACGTTTATCAAAAATAGTCAACAGCAGCAAATTGCACGTATTGTTCGAAAGGACTCATGCCCACCTGAGCAAAGAGCACAGGGCAATACAGT
This sequence comes from Steinernema carpocapsae, assembly GCA_000757645.3. Classification (NCBI taxonomy): domain Eukaryota; kingdom Metazoa; phylum Nematoda; class Chromadorea; order Rhabditida; family Steinernematidae; genus Steinernema; species Steinernema carpocapsae. Next base: position 4,127,822 of record AZBU02000008.1, read on the forward strand.
ACACCCGGGAACACAATGCGCTTAAATTAAAGGACGACGTGATCTTCCGTGTCAACAACGACGACGTCCCCCTCAATGAGATTCTCATTTTCTGGGTACTTGTCTAAGAATCTGAATGAAACCGGAGATAAACAAATTCCAGGAAAGCCGGAAACAAAAACAGAAGTGACCCTATCATTATGTTATTCTGACCCGTTTATCGAAAAGAACAGTCTAGTGTACCCCTACAAAAAAGTCCAAAAATGGTCCCTATCCTTCATAAAATGCTTCTTTTATGGATAGTTGCTTCCTGTTTTCTGATTGCGGCTGCGAGCACACAAAGCCGCAAAACAGAACCAATCAGTTGTTTTTGCGGTCGACGCAAAACTCGTTTTTTCTCGCAGGAACAAAGATTGACGAGGACTAATGGACGCGAGCGGAGAGCGTATTACTTTTACTGGTCGAAGCAGATAATTTGTTATTTTCGAGACCGGTAAAGGAGGAAGCTTTTATTGAATTAGGCTCGAATGCAATTATGTATCGTTGTGGAACCGAGGTAATTTTCGGTAGTAGGATATTAAATTTTGGGTCTGCTGGTTACATAATGTCCTCTAAGCCCGCCGAATATAGATTCCTTTACGTTCTCCCTTCCGCCCATTCACGTTCCAATCTCTTTCAAAATCAACATCCGAAGTTCCGAATACCAGCGCTACTCAATCGTCCGCATCGTGCTTTCCCCTAAAATTGCCTCAAAACTAGTAAACAACACGGCCTAAAACGGCTTCCAATTCACGCGGAGATCAGGCGAAGCACTGCGGCTTTAAAACTAGTCCTCGTCAACATTATCCCTGCGGCTCAAACTTGAGACAAGGTCGAACGTCCCCAAAAAACATGTATTTTTCTCTAATCGACTCGAAAAAGGACCTTTTTTGACACAACAAAAAACGAACGCCTGACAATTACCAGATTCTTCTGGGAATTCGCGCTGCGTGGAACTCAAATTATTCTTTTGCCACTTTTGGTTCTAGTGCACTCGAAGGAGAGCGAGATCGATTGGTCAATCATTTTTCGAATGGCAAAAGGGCTTTCTTGTGTGGCAAAAGTAGACCGCGTGTTTGACATGTGGGTGGCAAACAAAGAAAAGTTCAAGATAGTGAATATTTAATGAAAAATGACTAATCAAACATAAAAGCGCTTTAGGACACCTAGATTTCCGCTTGAGACTTCAAGAGATTATTCGGAAAGCCATGACGGAAACGGGAAAAAAGCGACGAATGACTAATCTGTCGCAAAATCCGTGTTAAAAGCCTGAGATGACAGATATGAGACATGTACGCAGCTGAGATGTGAGACAAAGACGCGCACAGTTGCACGCAGAAAAAAAATAGGAAGTAACCCCATCGTCGAGTCTGTGATCTCTAAGATTAACTACTTGTTTTTTCCGTCGACGCTTGCGTAACTCGAAACTGCCAGACACTCAAATTGAGATTAATAACCCTCTGAGGATTTACAACGAGCGAAAAACAACGCTTTGTGTCACCGAAACTATTATTTTTAACAACTGTCGTAAGAGGGTGTTCAAAGATTGCAATTTGAAAAGGGATATATCATTTTTCAAGGTAGAAAACGTAAAAAACTTTTAAAAAAGGAGTACTTTTAATGCTTAAAAAACACTGACGAAGTGACATTACCTTACAGTTGATGGTATGGATTAAAAGAAGGCCTTAAGGGTGACCTAATTACGTTGTACAACGTTCGTAAAACAGCCACTACATTCACTTGTTTTCTTGAATTTAACATTCCTCATTTACGCACCCATATGAGTATCCTCATTTTGTAGACGATAAAAACATTTTTATAGGGTCTTATGTGTATAAATATTCAAGTGTGGTCCCTCAAGGAGCCGCCTACGTCACAGACTAATGTGATTATATCTCATTATCAGGTCTCAGCGGCTGGATAAACTGCCATACGCAAAATTGAAAACAGGGACCTACATTTATTAGACGGATGTGTTATGTAGTGAGTCAGGGTTATTAGAAAAAGTAGCCTGACCCATTGACGAATCATGGTTATGGGAAAAAACGTCTGAAAAGTTGAACAAAGGAAGTATTTCTCGGTAGAGGTAAATTATGCATTCTGGGCAATGGCTTTTCTTTGGGAATTTTTAGTGGAACTTTAATAATTTATTGTTTTTAACTTTTTAAAAAGACTTTTCAAATACCGAAAGTCAATTTTTTGTTGTGGGGTATTGCAGAAAAGGTATTGTTAGATCGAATATTAATAAATTCCTAAATTAAAACTTTGAAGGGTTGAAAAAGTTGGTGATTTTTTAATGTTATGTTCCTTGCGCCAGTTTTGAGTCCTTTTGGCAAAAATTCCGACCGCTCAACATTTTTTGAAAAGTTGAAAACGACTTTTCTGTCTGAAAGTGAGCAAATGTCTGGCCAAATATCTGAGTTTATTTTAACTTAAAGTAGAGCGGTTGGTTTCGTAATTCCGACCGGTTTCCTCAAAGGCCATCGGTGAAAATGGAAAAACGGCAGACAGAAACACGCGCACACACAATGAATATGATTTTATTATACAGGTTGTCCCATACAAAAAGGTGTGCCCAGACAACTCCGGCTCGCCACTCAATGGCCAGACGGAGCGGAGTCATTTCGAGCTCAGTCGCAAGGAACGACCGGTCGGTTCCATTAACAAATAACGTGAAACTGTCCAGACCTTTTTTGGGTCAGACCCTGTAGATCAGATTTTTTGAACAGTATTGTTAATAAATTTAATTGGACTATTTTTTTAACTTTTTTTGAAACGGTTTTGTAGCGAAAAAGAATTATTTTTTTAATTTCAAAATACGATACCCAAAAAAGGTCATAAAACTGTTCGGAACGTCTTGTTCCGAACAGTTTTATGAGTGTGACTGTGCTGATGAATGTTGAACATTGTACGTTTCTCGAATGCTTACTGATGAGAATTAAAGATGTCTGCTGACTTATTTTGTTTTTTAACAAATATGCTGAAAAATGTTGTTTTTGAATAATTTTTTAGCAAAATAATTCACAAAAATTTGATTTTCTGTTTTTTAGATAAAATTGGCAAAACTAAGTTTTGTGAGCTTTCCTAAAGCCATTCTTGTAAAACTCACAAGTTTCTCTTTGCCCTCTTTTAATCTAAAACGTTCCTAGAAAACGTCTATAAAATTCAAGGCTTCTCTCTGTGGATAATCTCCGGAAGCCTCGCCTGCTTTAATTACAAGCGTCGTCAGTAAAAAAAACTCCTTACGTCATCTACAGCTAATCCAGCGTTAAGTACCTCAATTCCAGCTTTTCCACTTCAGGCGCGCTTCAAAACAGCGCCTCAATCAAAGATCGGTAGACTTCGCACCGCCACACATTTGGACAAGCGCGATGTGTATGCAGACAGCGAGTATTAAATTGGCTTTGTTAGCCAAGCCTAAACGTCTGAAAAAACTAATGTAATCAAGGCCGCTATTTTTCCACGCAAACATGCATTTAAATTTTGGTCGCTGGCTCATTGTTTTGACCAAATTCATGAATTCACGTTGTGGGTTGCGTCCCAAAGGGACTACGGACTTGCACTCATAAAAGAGGTTTAAATTTAGCGTTTGCCTGCACTCGCAACCACGACGGTAATTTGGGATGGTTGGAAGACGAGTGCAGCAATTAGTGTGACTGACCATTATCGATGCTTGTTGGGTAGTAAAAGTGGACTTTTTTCGTGCGAGGACTACATGAGTAACTGGTTAGTTTATAAGTTTAAAAGTGCATAAATTACATGACGTAAAATTGTGGCTTTGCTTTCAGACAATTGTCTACTGAAAGGGCAATGTGCGATTCTCAGAAAAATTTAAAAAGACTTAAAATAACACGTTTGAATTAATTTTCTGTATTTGGTGTATTTGCCCTAACAATTCTTAGAAACAACTAGAAGCACTCAACCAAATCGGTCTCTTAAGTACGCACCTTAAATATTGCTCAAAGTGCCAAAAAGAATGCACTTTGTCTTAAGAACAAATTTGTCAACGATACTTTTATTTTACGATATTTTTAGGCAGTTTTATATGACCTACACAAGGTTTGCAGAAACCATATTTCAGCTTACTCAAGATTCTAGTCTGTGCAAACCTATTAAATTGAGTTATGAATTTGTTTACATGCAACGACCATAAAGCATTTATGGAACAAAACCCAAACAACAAAATCGCGTCTATAAGCACAAATTGCACCAGAATCATATACTCCAGTTCTTATGTTTTCGAGTAAAATCGAATTTTACGCGTTTCGCATGTACCCTGCATGCAAAAGTGTTTTCGCACTTTATCTCAAGAACATTTTTTTTTTCCCGTGTAGGCAATCATAATTGAAAATTCTAAAGGTTATACCTACGGTCTCATTGAAATTTACACAAAACCTCAAGAACAACTATTCAACCGTTTAGTGGACGAAAAGGACGATTAGACCGGAAAGTGCAGTGTAGTTTTTAAAATGCAATGAGGAAGGAGTTGCGTCGGTTAATGAGAGTATACAAAAAAAGGATCGAAGGCGCTGAAAAGAAGTACGCAAAAATGCTAAAAATTCAATTATAAAAATTTTATTAATTTAAGAAAAACAGTCAACAATATTAATTTTTGAACAAGAAATGCTCAATTCGTTCAGCAGAAAATTTATAACAAATGACCTGTTAGCTCAAACTTGAAAAAAAATTTTTGTGCTAAAATAGCGGCAACGTTTTATGTAATGTTTACGGACCATTCTCCAATTCAAGTTTTTCAAAGCACGTATTTTTCCATTTTACACTTCACAGCCTTCAGAAAATGTCATGCGACCCGCCGTCCTGAAAACACATATATCCTAGATTTCTCTGAATTTGGAAGACCTACATTTCAGTCTCGTAAACACGTTCGAAACCGATCTGTAGTGTCTTGTCCAAAATTTAATTTTAAAATTGAAGTTTTGCAAACTGGACTTTAACCCAACCTTGCATTTAGAAGCTTCAAGCAGGAAGTTTTCACAAAAGCGCTCAAGTCAACAATTCCGAAAATTCAATACCGCAGGAAACAACAAATGATAGGAAGGGGGTCGAAGATGCTTGCGATTAAGGGATTAAAAACCGCTTGCTGTAAACACCCCTAATGCATCTTTTTGAAGCTTCTGCAGGAGTGACGCTTCCGGAGGTGGTTTTTCAAAAAACTGGTTTCCGTCTTGGACAGATATGGCTTGTCGTTAAAAATAATAAAATAATTCAAATCTAAAAAAACTTTTTAAGTTTTGTTTAAACCAACAATTTCAGTTTTTTATTACCGTAAACAAGTACGTGTATTCTTACTTTAAAGGGCATGTCTCAAAATTAGATCAAAAACTCAAAGCGTGTAATTATGTATACACATTTAATAATTAATGACCTAGAAATAAAATGGTTTAGATGGCTACATTTCTTAAATAATGTAATTGTATGAACTTTAAGGGAAATTCTCTAGGCAACGCGTAGGATAGTGCGACTACAAGTAATAACACAAACAACTTCAATTGTAAGTCAAATAAAACTACACAATCATTTCAATTCATCAAGAATTATTTGTTTTTGAATACTTACAGCTGATATGCATCGAAATTACATGCATAAGTGGTCTATCTTATTTAGAATTTCGATTTTCGATTTACAAACTGCACATACACATATAAAACTTGTATATTTCTGATAAAAGATATTCCATGTTTGATCTTATTAGGCTTCTGTTTATAGATCACAGAGCACAAGGTCAATTAAGCAGGTGTACAATAGAGAAATAGCATGACGTAAAACTGAAGTTTGGCTTTCGTCACAAAATTTTTGAGTGAGCGAAAATAATTTATTCGCAGCTAAAATGTGTTTTTCAATGTCGCAAATCAGGGGCCAACAGGGCATTTCCAAGAACTCCAGTAATATAGTAAAAGTCCAATGACTCAAGGGCAATTTGTTGGCTTTTGGACTTTCAACATAGACTTTTGGCTCTAGAGCACTAATAGCCATTAGTTCTTGAAAGCTTAGAAGTCCACAACTTAAAACTCTTAAAAGTCCACGTTCCCGCTAAGAGGTCAATTACTAGATTTCACATGCAATTTGAGCTGACGACATTTTTCATGCTTTCTGTCAAAGCTAAAGTATAAACTGTGTTCAAGAAAAAATCGTGGTTTTTAATGCCATCAAAAGGATGTCCATTATGAGAATTGTGCTAATTTGTAGCCATTTAAGCACTTGTATACAACCAAACTGGATGTTGTTGATTAGTGAAACAGAATACCTAGGCACGAAAATGCCTAAAATTTTCATGTGAATTTTGTTTGCCTGGCTTAACAAACAAAACGCTATTATTACGATTTGACGTCAAAACCAGCCATAAAACCTCATAACCGAAAAATTTACAATAACAAAATTATAAATAGCTTTTCACCTCACTTCATTAAAAAAGCACCTACACATTAAGTACGCTTTAACATAAGGATTTAAAGACAAACAGCCATTAAAAGCCATAAATATTTTTAGTGCATGAATGTCCTCATTTAGACGAAAACATGATTTCATAAAAATTTTCCCAGGCTCTCAGGCTTATGTGCTTTCGTACGCATAGTTTCAAGCACTCGTATCACTAGAGAAGTTCAGTTTTCTGAGAGCGTTGTTTATAATGAGGAAAATGAAGCAAACCACAGTCCGACTATAAACACTTTTAAGCACGTGTTTATTGACCCTAAATCCTTGTTTACATGTTGAGGACATATGTTTCTACAATCTTGCATGCTGTGAATTATAAACTTTGACGCAAAAAGGCGTAAGAAGCATTGCCATAAGCCAGATTACCAAGAAAATGGTGTCTGAAGAATAGACGCAAAACAAGTACTTTTAAGCATTTCTCATAAATGTAAATCCACATCCGAATTACGAAAAACAGTGATTCATGACCAGACTCTAAAGCCGAATGCTCTAATCCCAGTCTTGTCAACGTCAGAAACGAGTGGGTTTAGCCCTAAGGCATTGCCTGGGATAGGGGACGCCAAAGTGGTCTTAAATGAATTTGACAACAGCGGCTTACAGAGACTAATTTAATTATTTCAGATGTCAGTGCGTGTTGACGTCTCGAGTTTTCAGGCAAAAGCGATTAGGCAACGGGAATTGGATTTGAGAATGAATCACACAGGAAGAGGTTTGAAACAACGAATTCAGTAAATTTAGAATTTTTAATATTTTAAAGGTGTTTCAATTTAAGGGTTTTGTATCAAAAACGCTTAAAAGCCAAACTGTCTAGACTAGACGATGCATCGCGTTTACAAACAAAAATATAAAAATTTTGGAGACGTAGGAATGAATAATGAGACACGCTACAAAGTTTAACAGAAAACAAAAACAAGACACCAAATCTCTAATTTAATGTCACCCAACCATAAGATAGAACAACCAAAAACAGCGTTCTTCCAAATCTCCAATTGGAATAGCACCAACCACGACGCGGCGCGTCCACCGCCCAAATAAATATTTGCGCCTCTCACACAAATTAGAACAATTGCGTTAATTAATTACTCGCAAGAAGGCGAGAATTCCACTCGACGCATCTTTTGCGCGCCCACATAAAAGGTTGAAAACAACGGAATTTGTTAAAAACAGGGCAATTCAGCAGACAAGGCTTCAGACTTCAAAATGAATTTTCAGAAGATGGACAACCGTAAAAAAAATAAAGTTCTTCGCAGTGGCTGAGTGACAAAAGCAAGTACTACAACTCTATTTTGACATCACGTAGACGCAAATTGTATCAAATTAAACAAGGGTGGTTTGAGAAACCCTTAAAGTTCTTTTTTACGTATTCAATTGTGGATAATTCATTTAGCAAGAAATTTCATAAGCTGGGACCTTTATACGCAGACTCTGACCACCTGTTGACTGGCGGTGACAGCCTCGTAGAAGATTGGTCAACCAAAAGTAAATTATAAAAACAAGTTTTTGTATTTAAAAACAAAAGAACGCACGACCAAAGTTGTTTTTCTGAAATTCACGAAAGCATAAATTAATGTAGGGAAAAGGCGACTACACAAAATGTTTAATTAAAAATCTTAAATTCTCTGTCGCTTCTCAAACAAAAAAAGCAAAAAAAACTTAGATTAGAGTTGTAGCAAGAAACTTAAGAAACTGCTTTCAATTCGTTGACAATTTTCCTGGGTCAAAACTGGTCTTCTGCTGGTTCATAAATTACGACATGAACTGTTTCAAATACAAAACTAGCAATTTAAGTTTTTTGAAAAATTTAAAGAAGCGGAAATCAAGTAAATACGCAAAAATAACATAATGATGTTTGCGATCGGATCCACACTTTTTCAAGCGGTCGAAGTTTACGTGCCGAAAACGGAATTCCCTGCAAACACTTGAGGGAAACAATATTTGTTTACATGCTGGTGAGAGTACTTGAGTTCCCCACAGGATTGAATTTCTGAAAAGCGGCACATAATATTTTGAAGACGCATTTGAGCAGTTTTTTAAACAAACCGAAAAACGTTACAATGGCCGCTAACCGTTAACAAAATGATTGATTTTTACAGATTTTTTTTATTTGCAGTTTTCAAGCTTTAACTTAAATCTACTCTACAGTGTAACTCAAAAAAGTCCTGACCAGACAGCTCCGTCCTGCCTAAATTGTTTTTGAACTTTGTAAAATAAACGCAACAAGCAAAGCATCAGTTATCACTCATCAGTCAAAGCAAACTTGACGAAACAATGTTTATTAAACATAAATTACAACCGTCCGAGTCATGAAAGTCCATAAAAATGACACGGCCAGTCCCAAACGCACATTTTCAAAACACGATTTTGCACACTTGCTCAGCACGCCAAAAACCAAAAAAAAGCCAGAGAGCAAAAAAACCAGTTGATGCAGCGATGCATGAAACAGGCTGTTTTAAGAGAGACGCGAGTGAATTTCGGCGTTGTTTTCGTGCACAATCTTATTGTTAAAATCTTGCAAGAGGAGAGGAGACCACATTTTTCAAGGTCGATGGACAGATAAGGGTCTCGAGTGTCTTTTACAAACAGAAAAAATCTTTTGAGCGTTTCGAAAACTAGATTTTACTATTAATCTATCAGTCAAGATTTTTTAAATTGTCAAGAGTACGTAAAATCACGTTAGACCTTAGGTTGCAAAAGCTCAAAATAAACCGGAATTTTTCTGACGACAGCGGAAGGAAACTCGTAACTACTACGTATGCTGCTGACAAAGCTATTTAAATGAAGCGTGTGGAATGTAGAATGAAGTCATTGCGTGGTTTCAAATGACTCGAAAACGTCATGTTTCAGCGCAAAAAGCTGAAATGCGTGGTTTTGGTAAAAATTTGGTTTTGCATGTTAAACAGATCTTTCAGAATTTTGACGTACATCAGAACACGCGTCATTTGAAAACTTTCGTTTTAGTTCGATTTAAAGTTCCTGACCGAAAACCACTTTTTTACAAACAGCTGCAAACAGAGGTCAAAACCACCTGCTGCTGACTAAAAGTGAAAACCACTAGCTGCTGGCACAGACCCATCCATAACCAGCGCAGCTGGCCACCACCAAAACATGTGTAATAAAAACGACAGAAAATAGCACAACAATCCACCACTCGCTCGCGCTTCGCCGAGCCAGTTTGGCGCTTTTGGTGCGCGTTTGGAGGGACGAACTGGTTTTGTGTTTGTTGTTTCTGGGATCCCATTTTTGGATCTGGGTGCCGTTGGCGCACTACGAGGGTTTAGTAATGAAGTTATGTTAAGGAGATGCGCAAACAAGGATTTTCTGGTTCAGGAAAGCTTGTTGTTGTCTGCGATTGTAATGACGTTTTAAAAATTTCAAAATGTAATTTTTGTGGGTTTTTTGAAAACAAAGGCAACTGACGCGTAACCGCAATTCCTGTTTTGCAGCTGGGCTCGACGCACAATGGCGACACATCTGACAAGAAATTGTCGGAAAACACGCAAAAAAATAAAACGTTTTTAAAAATGTTGACATCAAAACAGCACGCAAAGGCCACATAAAAACGTAACATAAAAAATAAAAACTAAAGTAAAATTTTAAAAAATTTTCACAGCAGCAAAAATTAAATGAAAAAATGCTGGGTTACGGAAAACGGGACTTTTTTCTGGATTTGTTAAAATTAGTTTTTCAATTAATTAATTACTAATTCAAGCATACTTCAATTTTTTTAATTAGTAAAAAGCAGTTTTCAGAAATACAAAGCGTTCAAATTGAAACCTGTAAAAATTGTTAATAATGTAAAAAATTAGGGTTTTCGTATGCGGGTTACGCTTTTGGACCATCTCTCAGAGCGACACAAATTTTAGTTATAAGCTAAAAATGCGGAAACCAAAAATTAGTTAGTTGCAAACAAACAAGCAAACTCAAAATTCAAATTTGAAACACCATTTGCCATCTTGTAAAAATAAGAGCCTGCACAGAAAAGCGCGTGGGACCGTTCTCCGTGCCCTTTTTAAGATGGCACCAATCTACAATTTTAGCCTTTTCAGTTGCTAAGCAAATCCACTTCCAGCGCTTTCGTAATTATAGGGTTCAAGCCACCTGTTCCGCTTCAGCGAATCACATGTTTTATGGGTTTAGTGGAATACTAGAGAGTAAATCTGGTTTTGAGTTTCAACTTTGCCTGAACAACTAAAAAATTTAAGCCTTAGTGGTGGAGACTTATGAAATCAAACAAACGCTATCTTTTTTAAGTTTGAGAAATTATCATTCAGAAGCTTAAAGGATGAAAGGCCAAAAAGGATTAAATTGAAAGACTGAAGTGCAATTCGGGTAATTACTAAATCCGTTTTTGCAGCAGCAAAAACGGGTCCAATCTTCTTTAGTCCAAAGAACGAAGAACGTCACTTCATTTATTAAAAAAAGAAATTTCCTACACGAAATTGCAGCGCAAAAAGTATGGTGGACGTGACGTTTCAGAGTTTCGCGCCCGGGATCAACGTCAGGGTTCCTCGAACAGGAGAACTCTGCTCGACCCGCTCTCACTCCCTCACTCTTTAGTCCCTCGGCACTTTATTAATCAATATTCGCCTAGGGCCAGCAGGACGCCTTCTGCGAGTGATGCACAAAAGAGACGAATTGCGAACGCGCGAGGGGCGCCGCGCGACAAATTATCTGATTCGAGGGTGCCAAGGACGATTCGGCGAACGCCGGCTTTTGGCCCTCTTCTGTTGTTGCCGCGTGCTGGGTCGGGAACACGCTAGAGACGAAAAGTGATGCAGGCAACAGAAGCTGTTTTATTCAATGAAATTTGAGCTAAATTGATTAAATTCAAATATAATAACAGCTAATTTTAGTCCATTTAGGAAAGGTCAACAATCACAGCCATAGTTAGTAAACCAGAACAAACTAAAAATTATCACAGATTTTTAGACGCATTTCAAACCACTTGTAAAATGGATTTGTTTAACAGTTATTTTAATGTACTGAAGCGTCCAAACGTGAAATTAAAATTTCGAACCACTGCATTTATTCGTTTCTTCAATGCGACAAAGTATAAAAAAGTGGACGTTGAAAAGCTTACAAATTTAATTTTAAGCGTGCACACGTGACTCAGAGATGGGTTTCTAATCTAGAAGACTGAATTAATCTCGGATAAACAGATTTCCGTTGAGGACCAAACATCTTTCCGGATTCCTCTTCCGTGAGCCGTTTTTTCCAGTGACCAGAAACCTTAAAGCGGTTCATCCATGGCTAATATGAAATACACACACGGAATAAATCCAGAAGGACGTGGAAATCTGGAAATTTGTTGCTATCATACATCCAAACATCAAATTTGCATCGTCAAATCTGTTGGTCGACAAATGAAGCTCACGAATCAAATTAAATGGGCTTGTTTTTCTTTATAGTCTTTCAGTGGACTGAAACCTCTAAATATGACATTAGAACCTTTTACTTTGTCTCATTTAGGTGGTTGAAACTATTTAAGAAAAATTTACGTTGAAAATGGAGCGACTAAACCAAGACTAATCACCGGATTTTTTCTGTTTTCTTGAACTTTTCGAAGCCTTATTTCGTTGCATGGATAAACCACAGATTAACGGATTACACGTTTTCGATCATTGGGAGCAGAGCTTAAAAAGAGAATCCTACAAGATGAGGAAGAGTAAATCTGATGTCGGGAAGTGACGCAAGCAAAAATGACAAAAAATTATTTTATTAAGTTTTAGTTAAATCACAAAATTTTTGTTTAAAGAAATTTTTTGTTTTAGGAAAGCTAATTTTCACTAATTTCATTATTCTCGTCAAACTGATTCAAATTAAACTCCATAAAACAAAGTCAAGAAAGCAGTCTCCGAAAACGAACAAAAGTCTCTTCACAGGTTTGACGTTGCAAATATGATCTTCCTAGATTTTCCGCGTCTTTCTAAATCTATGGAAGCCCCGTTCCGTGGGTGTATCTCAAATAAGCCACAGATGCCACAGTTTCTAATTACTGAAAAAGAACTGGTCACGGAAGAAGAATCCGGCAAGATGTTTGGTCCTCAACGGAAATCCGTTCATCCGAGATTAATTTAGCGCTCTTGATTATCTCGCCCATCTCTGAGTCACTTTAAATTTTGTTTTTTTCAATATCTCGAACGCCCACTTTTTTATACTATGTTGTATTGAAGAAGCTAATAAATGCAGAATTTATCGCTGACGTCAAAAGCTAATTTGGCCACATTCTTTAACTTTGTGGAGGCGTGCGTTTTAAGAGTTGTCCAACAAATGACAAATAAACGGCAAAACAGCAAAAGAACAGCACAAAACAGCGATACAAACAAAACTGAAAAAATAAAAAACTTTTGGAGGTACGGGGATTTGAACCCCGGACTTCTCGCATGCGAAGCGAGCGCTCTACCCCTGAGCTATACCCCACGACAGACAGAGACTCATATGGCTTATGTCTCTCTCGCTGCGCGCTGACGTCACAACACTTGGACTTTAATGGCGCTGTGGTTTATCGCTTTTCTGTTAAAATAAGTGGTCGAGAACAAAGTCAACAACTGTTTGTGAGACTCAAAGGTGTCTCTAGTGTCTCAACGCACAGGTGTCTCTTATGAGTGCAAACACACTATACCTTAGAGTTTAAACACCACTAAACGTTAAAAATTTTCGCAAAAAAAATTGCAAAAAATTGTTCAATTTTATATGTTTGAATATGCGTGCGAAATTCTTTTTTATTGATTTAAAGGATCAAAAATCTTGCTTTTGTTTTTATTTTTTGTGCATTTTGTAACTTTTATTAAATTTAAAATTTCAAAAATTGTAAATCAAATTTTTATGCAAAGTAGTACCTAAAATTTGCCTCTACAATCACCTTTTCCCGCTATCATTTGTATGATCTGGTTTACCATCCATCCCTAATCCCATCTTCAGGCCCTCCGCGGCGAGACCCAAACGTTCGCATGGCAAAAATGTCGATCGCGCCCTCCTCGCACATCCGAGCATCAAGTTAAGGAACGCTGTGATCTCACATCACTGCCGACTTCTCATATTGCCTTAAGCTCAAAATGAGCAAAAATGGCGCTATTGATTCGAGTAACCATATCGATCAACAGCAGCCACACACGTCGAAATCGAGGAGATACAGTCCTGGTCAGTTGCGGGTTTCACATGGCTGTAATCGTGAGAATCTTGTAGGAAATTCTAAAAATGAAGGCGAGAGTATTTATTTCGAGGATAAAGATGGTAAAGAAGTGTTTAAAAGTTCAGTTTTGAAGAGAGATTTTTAGATGCCGTAATAAACCTGAATCTAAGCCAAGAAGAGAAAGAAGACGCGTTGTCGCCTGTAGAGGAATGCGTCGAGGCCTACCTAAAACGGCTAGAAAACCGCTGTTCTGATATTTGGGGCCATGAATTCGACTCTGATCTGTCAGATGACGATATGTTTTACTCTTTTCGACATTGTCAGGCTCTGCGAGACAAGGCGGAAAGAGAAGAACGAGAACAGGAAAAGATCGAGAAAGCAGAAGATGGGCGCCTGCCTAAAATTGACTATCTTGATATTATGAAAGCTTTGGGAGAGGTCCCGGTCAAGATTGACCATATTCCTATTGAGAAGCCGACTTGGAAAAGGCAAAGATTGATGTTTTCGACTCAGACGGACCGAGCTCTTCTTTGCCCGCGTCTTCCGAAAGAATTGGTGCAGGCTGATAGCGTAAGAGCGAAAAATAGGTGAGTCATAGTTTTGAGAAGAGCAAAATTCATAAAAACTTATAAAAGATGGTTGAAAAACAATTTTATGTTTTGTTTTTAGCACCAACGGAACCAAACCCTCGCTTGTCCACGTCCGACCTGCATGGAGACCTCTTCCATCTACATCACATTCTGTTCCTGCATCTACAACAAGACCACAAAAGAAGATTAAAGAAAACGAAAAGATTCCTATGGATCAGCCCTCCACCTCGAAAAAACACTTTGTCAACAACCAAACTGATAGGCCAGTTGTCAGTAAAGAGCCCTCCACGTCAAAGAAGCATCCCGTTAAGCGAAAAGTCCAAAACGAGGTTATTCCTGACAAGGAAAACGGACGTAGAATGTTAGGATGTCCTCCATTCAAGCAGCCGAATGTGAAAGCAGCAAAAATCATTCCAGCGAGGTACGTACGACGACAATTCACTACCCCTCTGAACACTAAATTTCGTTTATAGAAGAGGCACAAATCTGCAACCTTCAAAACCGGCTGCCACTCCGTCTCCTAACAGAGTAACTTCGTCAACAAGTGCCAAACCAAAGCCGGAACTACAAAGATCTGAAAATGGAGATGCTTCTAATTATGTTACGTCCACTACCAGGTGACCAAAACTTTGAAATTTCTTTATTTTCATCCTCAATTCCAGCTCACCCCATTCAATCTCCTCGCAATATTCCACTCCTTCTACGTCCCACCCTGACTCACCAGTCGTCAACACGCCAGTTTCGACTCCAACTTCTCACGTGATTCGCCTGAAACGACAGGGAGACGGATACGCGGTTAAGGAGAACATCGCCGCACCCACAACACCTCAGATCCACAGGAGAAACGTTTCTTCAAACGTTAAAGCTTCAGTTGTGAAGCCTCAGATGAATCAGCGACAAAATGTTTCTTCAAGCGTTATCAAAAAAGACATCGTTTCACCTGTGAAAACTCAGATGCACCAGCGAAACGTTTCAAAACCGCCAATGTCGGCTAAGGAACTCGAACGACAACTGGATGTAAGTTCTTTGTGCTCTCGCCACGCGCGATGATCCCTCGCCTCTCGCTCGCCACTTCGTGGAAACACGCGTCCGCTGTTATTGGGCGAGTGTGGGCGCCGTAGCGCTGTTTTAGGAAATGTGCATTTGGCTTTTCTCTGACAGGGACTTTTTTGCGTAAATTACGCGTTCTTTGTGCCGTTGGCGCTTTTTTCAAAAAGCCTGGAACGTGTGATATTTTCCTGAACAGAGATTAGGCTATTTTCCTCGCCTGAAAGCTTACCTGGCTTGACCGCTTTTTGTCCAACTCCCTATTCCAAATTTGAGTGCCATGGCGAACTACAGAGATGAGCATTGGTACTGGTTTTAGGCAATTTTCGGTGTGAATCCCAAGCTGTTTTGAATGGCGCTCAGGAACGCGTGTTTGCTGGCGATTTGGACAGTATTTCGGGCCTATTTTGGAGCGTTTTTAAACTTCAAATCCCTACGTGTTATTTGTGAGCGCTATATTTTTGTCGTATTCCTGAACAGCGAACTTGCCCGATCCTATACGAGCTTTGTTTTTAGCTCAAATCGTGTTTTGGGTCCTGTTCTGTCCAATGCGCGGTTCTAGGAGCTGCGAAAACGCTATCTAGGGTCGTTTATAGGTCATTTTCGGGTGGCACTGTTTTGGTTTTCTTCTAACGTCAGGATCACGTGTTTCGGGCTGATAGGGACGCGTTTCGTTCGCGCTTTTATGGCACCCGTTTAGGGCTGGATTTTCGGTGATATTGGTTTCTTTTGCGCTACAGTCGACTTAACCAAGGCACCTAGATCGTGTTTGAGGTGAAGTAAACGTTTGAGCCTTATTCATCGCTTTCCTTCCTGCTTTCAAATCATTGATTTCCAGAGCATTTGAGGGTGTTGGGTAGCTTGACATCCTGAGCTTTATGGCTGAATAGTGAAGCTTTGGTAGCCGCCTGAAACTCGAATGTTCCCGCTTTTGTAGACCCACTTTTCTCGCATCTGATCAAATTCGTCGCCATGTTGCTTCGAGTCTTCGCACATTTCGCTCTTTGCTTCTCAATCCAAATTCTCTCCGTGTTCGTTTCAATTTCGGCCTGATTGATGCCGTCGCCTGATACGGCGGCCCTTGCTTACGTGGAATTTTGGCGCCTCTGATTTATCTCCGTCGATTTTTGCCATCGGGACCTTTCTTTGCTTCTATTCTCTCCACGTGGATGATGATCTTATCTCATTCTGTGGTTGATCGACTGTTTCGCGCTGTTTGCTGCCTTTTCCTTTCGAGCCATCAGCTTAATTCCATAGATTACGGTTCAAATTTGCTTATGGTCAAGTTCTAATGACGCGCGTAGCCGCAAAGCGTCAATTATGGTTTTATTAAGTGCGGGTCACTCTTGATTTTCACCTGTGCCGAGCCATAAATCTTAGACCCTTCTAACATCATTTACCGCTGTTGTCAGCTTCATTTGGGCTTAAATCGGTTTCCTAAGCGCTTCATACCCATTTCCTTCATTCCAAGCCTTTCTTAGTGACTCCTCTCGTTCCAGATGGCCGACTGGCAGAAGATACTCGAGCAACTCCCCTTCGGGGCCGAGTACATTGATGTCTTCACCTGCATGGATGGAATCGTCCGCTACAAGATCCGCAAGTTCCGATATCCCTCGATACGTGACGGCGTGTGCGTGAGGAAGGAGTGCTACTACCGCAAGATCATCGACGAGGACGGCACCCCGCTCGAAGACACCTACCACCTGGTGACGGAGAAGAGGCTAAAACAGCTGATCCTGGCAGAAGAACGCAAAGGAAGCTCGGAGGCTCCTATTGATCTTGATTGAATGGTTTTGTCTAGACTGCCATTTGTTCTGTGTACATAGTAAGGATTGACTTACGAAAATTAGTATGTTTGGACGTGGGAAAGTTTCCTCAAAACAATTTGAAGAAAATCTAAAATTTATGCGTCTGAGGGGAATCGAACCCCTGTCGATTGCTTGGAAGGCAACCATGCTGACCATTACACCACAGACGCTTGTTAGGCAGTGCTTTGTGAACGGCTGATAGCTTGCAAAAGCGCTCGCTGCGAATTCTGTTGCAGAGCATTGATAAACTTCAGACATTCGTCTGCTGGTGAGAAATTTAAAATTTCGAAAATCAAATTCGATTTGCAGCGATTTTCGGGCTTCGTTTGTATAAGTTTTCTGGCACATTTGCTGTGTTTTCTGTGAGGCGAGGCCGGCACCCCGTTTTCTCTTCATGTTCTGCAACCAAATTTGTCACATTTCGCGGGTGAGTTCCTGCCACGAACTTCGGTTCGCCCTTCGGCCGTCGCTCGTCCGTCGTTCCATTTTTGTATGGCGGAGAGTGAAGTATACACTGTTTTATGGAATCTGTGGGCGTGTAATCGTGAAACCAAGACTGGCGACCGGGAACAATTTAAGCCCTGGATCGCTCGATTTCATTGGATATTCGTCGCGAAATTAAAGCGTCTTTCCCGCATTTAACGAAATTAGGCCGTTGAGGGCTTAAAATGTTTGTCAGGACCCGTCGGAGTTCGTGAAAAGTTTATTTTTTCGTAAAAATGCCGCGAAACATTGCGCGATATGATGCCCTTACACACCCTAAATCCACTTTCCATTCTAGAACGATGTCCGCCGACGAACTGCGCAAGCGCGGCAACGAATTCTTCAAGGAGTCGAAGTTCCACAACGCCATCAAGACCTACACGGAGTCGTTGGAAATCGCCGTGTCCACCCTGACCCTGGCGAACCGCGCTCAAGCTCACCTGAACCTTGGACACAACGAATCCGCTTACGCCGACGCGGACGCCGCAGTGCTCGCCGACGACGACTACGCGAAGGCGCGTTACAGAAGAGCGCTGGCGGCCTTGAAGCTTGGATTCCGGAAACGCGCAAAAAGAGACTGCGACATCCTGCTGAAAGAAGACCCGAAAAATTCGCAGTTTCTGAAGCTTCAAGAGGATATCCAGAATGCCAAGACCCGTCCGACGATCGATCTGTGCCATGTTAACAAGTGCGAAACCATCCGATCCCGTGAGCCGCTGAAGGAAGCCGCCATCGAGCAGAACGAAGCGCTCCCAGAAGAAGAAGCCAAGCTGCCAGAAGAAGCCGAACCCAGTAAAAACGCGTTCCGAGTCCCCCTGCCAGCGAACAGCGGCAACCAGTTCCGTACAGACTTCAACCTAATGAAGAGCAAGGACCCCATGTACTTCGGCAGCTACATGCTGTCCATGGACGTCCAGAGGCTCCCAGCAATCCTGGACACGTTCATCGACGGCGATATCCTCGGCCTAATGATCAGAGGCCTCTGTGCCGTCGCAACCAGCGTGCCCAAGGATAGGATCGTCGAGATCCTCGTCAACGTTTCGCTCGCCCCAAGGTTCGACCTGGCCGCCATGTTTCTGGACGGCAAAGATAAGAAGATCCTTGAAGATTTGCTGCTTAGGCTTCCCAAGGAGAGCGAAGAGCTCCTAAGGAGGAGCTATCTGTAAATCTCGTTTTGTTGATTTTCTTGTTGATTGCGTTCAAATTTTAAGCATATATTAAACTCATGATTTATGTCGTAATCGCATTCTAGGTGTGGTACAATAATACAATAACTCGGTCTATTTTCTATTTGCCAGGCTGCTCCATGACGATCGTGTACTTGGGCTTCGCTCCGATGTCCGCGGAATCGGCAACCTTCTTCCCGTGGAGCAGATACGGGCTCTGGAGATCGTGTCGGCAGTTGCTCCATCCCATGCCGAGGCCTGAAATTAGAGGATTAGTTGGGGAGAAGCTTAGGATGAAACATACCGACGCCGGTTCCGAGCCAGATAGGTGAAGTGCGCCCCTTGAACAGCGCTACGGAGGCGACAATTCCGATCGCGAGACCGCCGGAAATCTTCAGCAGCGAATCGGCGAAGCAGCGGTCGAACTTCTGGCCCAGTTCGTTTTCAGATCGGTCGCCCATCTTCGGTTGGATTGAGTGCCTGGAATCGTGGAAATAGGGATTAGGGGGTCCGAAAAACTGATCAAATCGGCCACGGGTAAAATAAATAAAATGCCCACGTTTTGGACGCGGCAATCAGGCCTAAACGACCATAGTTTACCCCGGTTTATTGTCCCAGAGTCTCTGACCGATTTCTCAAAATGGGACCGATTTCTAAGCTTCAAATGGCTTGCGTTTTGAGCTAAATGTGGGGCTTCAACGGTCGTCGTTTTCCGGGTTTTCTCGTTCCGAAAGGCTGTCAAAATAGGACCGATTATAAGCTTCACATCGACCGCATTCTTGACACGTTATGTGATCACCAAAAGGCTGAGATCAGTCCGCAATTGACCATAAAATTTGTCACGAAATGAACCACTTTTTAAACGCGAAAGTCACGGCTGGACGGTCATAGTTTTCAGCGCTTTCTCGTCCCAAATGGATATCGAAATGTAATTGGTTTGAAGCCTCAAAGAGCCAGCATTTCGGGCTCAGAGCATGCTAATATAAAAGGCGAATTTCTCGGTTTTCCAATTCCACGGCTTCGACCATTGAAGTCTGAATTCAACGGCCCAGGGCCACGGATTTAGATGGCGAAATATCCTTGGTATTAACGCAAAATTGCGCACGGAATGCAGGCTTAAACGGACGCCGTTTTCCGGGTTTTCTCGTCCCGGGAGACTATCGAAATGAGACTGATTCTGAGCTTCACATCAACTGCATCCTTGCCACGTTGTGAGGCTGGAATCAATGGGAAACAATTAGTTCAAGAAATCAGAGATCCTTGGAGAAAAATCGGGATTTCAGGATCCCTCAAGCACACCTCCACCGCGAACACAAAACGTCCTCCCTTTGGGCAGTAAAATGGACCTAGAATCTCACATTTCTACGCCTAAACACCCTCATACCCGCTCTTCGCATCCCAAACGCTGATGAAACGTGAAATAATCGCAAACTCAAACGAAAGCGAAGCTCTAAATCAACAAATTACGTCTTGTTTCCAGCGATTTTGATTGCGCTTATGAGCTGAATGCGTTCTGCAGTGATTCCACAACCAATATCATCCAAACACGCGAAAAACAGTTGGATTCCCAGTTTCAAAGTCACCGCAAATCACGCTCCGTGCAAAACGATGCGAGCAAGAAAAAGCGGTTTCTGTGGTTTTGCTTTGGCTCAGGGACAGCGTGGCGAGACCTTCTTGCAAACTCGATTTATAGTTTTGAAGCCGGTTTTTGGATTTCGGAGCCCCGGGCCGTGCAAAGTCAAAACTTTATTGTCAAAACTCAAAACTCAAAACTTTTTTTGAAAAGTCACACTAGAAACTCAAAACCTCACAAAAGCCTCAAAACCAAAGGTCGGTGGCTCTTCCTGACAGTCAAGGAGTGCCGCGCGAAGGTTGTTTTGTGACTTAAAAAGTGGTCTTTTTCCTTACCGCTGTTCGCGAGGAATTTGAGGGTTTTCACTTCATCTGCAGCGTTTTTAGGCAGTGTGGCTAATCTGTTTATCACGATTTTTGACCTTTCCTAATCGCAACTTTCGTGGCATTAAAATTGCCTACGGAGTGACATCGAATTGACCTGCGTGATCATAGAAGGGAAATTTCCATGATCAATAGGGAATCATAGGTGGAAGTTTACTTTTTGGTTCGACTTCTGCATCTTTTTGCTGAAAAAGGCTTGCGCTAACCTTTTCCGAGCTCTGCACGTTACCTGCACGAATATCATATTTCCAACAATCACTAATCTGCCGCACTGCGATAAGGAAAGACAATCTTGTTTATGATCATCTTTGTTTATACGTTCTCCCAGGACTGTTTGGTTTGCTTGCTATGTTCCTGGCTTCAAATTCCATCGGAATTGTTTTTATAAGCCATATGACAGGTGCGGATTTTTGCAAGGTTGGAAATTCAAAAGATCAGTTCTCCCGATTTGCAACTTTTTTTGCCTTCTTCTGTGATTGTAGTTTGTGCCAGATCACGCGTTACCTCTTTCAAAACACCGAAAAAGGATTCCGGTTCAATCGATTTCTTGCAGTCAAGGTCACCCTAGGCGCATACCTAGTTTTACCCCTGAAAACAAGCGCAAAACAACGCAATAATACTGTCAAGAACGTTTGGGTGCACCCTAGTTACGCCTTCCCATCATACTCTATGTATACGTATAAGTATTTTTCTGCGCAACTAGTGGTCATGTGCGCGTCGTTTCCGAGATAAGAGGCGCGTGATTATCGCGAGGAATCATTCTTTCCACGCTCTGACCGTACGGGGATGTCCGCTGTTTTCGTTCTATCGATTTTTTCGGTTTCAGAAGATGAAATTGATCATTCGCGAGGACTACGACAAGATTAGCGATTTTGCGGCCAAATATGTCCGCAGGCAGATCCAGGATTTCCAGCCTGGGCCGGACAAGCTCTTCACCCTGGGACTGCCTACAGGTAAGGAAACGTTTAAAGACGTTTTTGGCCTAACTTGCATAACCAATTCAAGGCAGCACCCCACTAGCAATGTACAAGAAGCTCATCGAATTCTGCAAAGAAGGGACCGTATCCTTCGAATACGTTGTAACGTTCAACATGGACGAGTACGTCGGTAAGCTTATCTTCATTTTATGAACGCCTGTTATCCAAAAACGCCGTTTCAGCACTACCTAGAGATCATCCCGAAAGTTATCACTCCTTCATGTTCAACAACTTTTTCCGGCACATCGACATCCACCCGAAGAACGTGCACATCCTCGACGGGAACGCACCGGACTTGGACGCAGAATGCGCCAAGTACGAAGAAAAGATCAAAGAAGCCGGCGGGATTCGGCTCTTTATTGGAGGGATCGGCCCAGATGGGCACATCGCCTTCAACGAGCCGGGAAGCAGCTTAACTTCGAGGACCCGCATCAAGACCTTGGCCAGGGACACGATCATCGCCAACGCGAGGTTCTTCGACAACGACATCAGCAAGGTGCCGACCCAGGCGCTGACAGTAGGCGTAGGCACTGTCATGGATGCCCATGAGGTGCGTTTCGATCTCATAACCTTGTGATATAGCGTGATTTTCCGGTTTTTAGGTGATGATTCTCATCTCTGGTGCCGGCAAGGCCTTCGCACTGCACCAGGCAATCGAATGCGGCGTATCCCACATGTGGACGGTCAGCGCGTTCCAGATGCATCCAAGGACAACCTTCGTGGCCGACGAGGACGCGACCCTCGAGCTGAGGGTGAAGACTGTCCGCTACTTCAAAGGCCTCATGGGAACCCATCTGAAGCTCATTGGTGAATAGGTGGTCCGAGATAATAAATGTAACTCTTTTTTGCTTTATTTCTGCATCCGTTCTTTGCTTATCACGCGTTTTTACTGTCGATAACGTCGCCTGCACGTCAAACCACCTGCTTAGGGCAGAATGCGGTCAAAGCCCAACAATCACTGATCGAGCGCAGATCGCTGGAGCGGAGAGGTGCAGGGGAGGAGGGGACTGGATGTGTAAACCGAAAGCAGAAAAACGCACCACCTTCCCCACGTGAGCGATAGCAACCCGAGCAAACTATGCTCCTGAGGCAGTAGACGACAAAACGTCGCCGGCCGGGCTGTGAGCCTGTTGGTGTGTGCGTAACGGCAGCGGAGATTCTCCGCTCTCATCTCATCTCGCACTCTGCAGCAATGCAGCTAATGGTGACTTTTTTCGTTTGCATGTGGCGTGATTTTGCCAATGACCCATTTGTGTTGATGCAGCAACAGCAGCGCTCTGTTATAGCGTGTGGTCGTTGTAAGGTCGTAAGACGATTTTCTTACGTGCGGTCGCTAAAAACTACGCAGAGGATGTTTAAAAATGGGTCAAAATGGACTACGTGTATTTTGGGATGGTTAGCAGGGCTTTGGGGGTCTTTAGGCAATGGCAGCGATGCTATTTCTGTGGCAACGTGTCTCTTTTTGAAATCATAAGCCGTGAAACCTCGGCTGTGCGGATTCTTGCTGAGACACTGATCTTCTGATCTTCTTGTCGTCGTGCACTTTAGGATTTTAACGACCTTGCACTCTTACCAAGTGGAACTATTTGCGAGAGCGTTTCTGGAATACGGTAGCTCTTATCCAAACCGTTTTTTTTCAGATCATCTCAAAACAAAATGGCCTCAAATCTCGTCGGCTTCGTCGGACTCGGAAACATGGGCGCCCACATGGCCCGAAACCTGATCAAAAACGGCGTGAAGCTGATGGTCTTCGACTTGGACGCGAAACGAGTCGCCGAGCTAAAATCTGACGGAGCGGAAGTGGCCCAGCACCCCGCGGATGTGGCCGTGGCTTCCAAAACCATCGTGACCATGTTGCCAAGCAGCCCTCATGTTCGATCCGTGTATGGAACCACTTCGGAAACTGTGGATAATGGTCTCGTGGCTCATATGCAGCCTGGAACCCTCTGTATGGACAGCAGCACCATTGACAGATCGGCTTCAATTGAGGTTGCTGGGGCCGTGGCGCTTAAGAAAAGCGCCTATGTCGATGCGCCGGTTTCTGGGGGAGTTGTGGGTAAGTGGACCGACCGCTCAATACCTTATTTGTAACCATAAAATGGCCAAATTCTTGTCGTATTAGTCTGGTCTGTGGTCTTTGATTGACCTCTTGCACCCCGAAAACACGCCACTCGTCTCCCATTGTCTCTGTTGGTTATCTGTCTCGCGGCTGCGGTCTAGACGTCCCTGCAACCCTTCACTCTTAATGTCAATCACAGCCACGTTTTTAAGTCACGCATTAAAGATCGTCATTTTTAGGAGCTGAAAATGCCACGCTGACGTTCATGGTTGGAGGCGACAAAGCGTCCTTTGACCGAGCTACGCAATACCTGTCGATGATGGGCAAAAACACGGTGCATTGTGGAAATGTTGGATGTGGACAGGCGGCTAAGATCGTCAACAACATGATGCTGGGCATTCAAATGATTGGAACCGCCGAGGGAATGAATTTGGGAATCAAGTGAGTGGTTACAGTCAAATTCTGACTTTCGGACTTCATTATAGGATGGGTCTTGACCCTAAACTCCTGGCCTCGATCATTAACACCAGCTCCGGCCGCTGCTGGAGCTCGGACACCTACAACCCTGTCCCCGGCGTCATCGAAGACATTCCTCCCTCCAAAGGCTACACAGGCGGCTTCGGCAGCGCATTGATGTGCAAAGATCTCGGCCTAGCGCAGAACGCCTCCACAGAGGTCCAAGCGCCCATTCTTCTGGGTTCTTTAGCCCATCAGGTCTACCGCATCCTTGCCAACGACCCTAAATACGCGAATCTCGACTTTGGCATCATCTACCAGTTCCTCAAAAACCAAGCGGAGAAGAAACAGTGACAAGGATACTGTAGTCCGTGGACTTGGTGCTTATTACGTGTCATCCTAGATGTAACAATTGTATGAAAGAGCTGTTCATATTGCTTTTGAGAAGCGAACGTTATAGAATCAGTTCGCCATTTCACTATTCGTGCGAACGTAACAAGTTCGGGTTCAAAGCTCAAACTTCGACTAGCTGTAACTTTTTGTAGGAAGCTCGTAAAAAACCTGGGTAATAACTAAAAAGTTCCGGCGTCAATTTCTGAGTCTGAATATAGTCATCGAAGGTTTTGGAAAACTCGAAAAGACGCCTAAAATGCGTTGAAGGCTGTATCTCGCTTAATAACGCGAATTAGAGCAAATGAACCGCGTTACCGTAATTTTCAGCTATGTAAAAGCCGGTTCTTTACGGACTTTTCAGGCATTCGGCCAACAATTAAAGTCAGATCATTGAAACTAAACAAGTCAGATATAAGCCATTTCGCTTTTAGTACAAACCCTGCGGTTCCGGAAACGTTTCAGAACCATTTCATTATTTGCTCGAACCTTACCAACGGTTCTGGAAACGTTTCAGAGCAATTCACTATTCGCTCGAACCTTACCAACGGTTCCGGAAACGTTTCAAAGCCATTTCACTATTCGCTCGAACCTTACCTACGGCTCCGGAAACGTTTCAGAGCCATTTCATTATTTGCTCGAACCTTACCTACGGTTCCGGAAACGTTTCAGAGCCATTTCATTTTTCGCTCGAACCTTACCTACGGCTCCGGAAACGTTTCAGAGCCATTTCATTATTCGCTCGAACCTTACCAACGGTTCCGGAAACGTTTCAGAGCCATTTCACTATTCGCTCGAACCTTACCAACGGTTCCGGAAACGTTTCAGAGCCATTTCATTATTTGCTCGAACCTTACCAACGGTTCCGGAAACGTTTCAGAGCCATTTCACTATTCGCTCGAACCTTACCAACGGTTCCGGAAACGTTTCAGAGCCATTTCATTATTTGCTCGAACCTTACCAACGGTTCCGGAAACGTTTCAGAGCCATTTCATTATTTGCTCGAACCTTACCAACGGTTCCGGAAACGTTTCAGAGCCATTTAATTATTCGCTCGAACCTTACCTACGGCTCCGGAAACGTTTCAGAGCCATTTCACTATTCGCTCGAACCTTACCAACGGTTCCGGAAACGTTTCAGAGCCATTTCATTATTCGCTCGAACCTTACCAACGGTTCCGGAAACGTATCAGAGCCATTTCACTATTCGCTCGAACCTTACCAACGGTTCCGGAAACGTTTCAAAGCCATTTCAGTATTCGCTCGAACCTTACCAACGGTTCCGGAAACGTTTCAAAGCCATTTCATTATTTGCTCGAACCTTACCTACGGTTCCGGAAACGTTTCAAAGCCATTTCAGTATTCGCTCGAACCTTACCTACGGTTCCGGAAACGTTTCAGAGCCATTTCATTATTCGCTCGAACCTTACCAACGGTTCCGGAAACGTTTCAGAGCCATTTCACTATTCGCTCGAACCTTACCAACGGTTCCGGAAACGTTTCAGAGCCATTTCATTATTTGCTCGAACCTTACCAACGGTTCCGGAAACGTTTCAGAGCCATTTAATTATTCGCTCGAACCTTACCTACGGCTCCGGAAACGTTTCAGAGCCATTTCACTATTCGCTCGAACCTTACCAACGGTTCCGGAAACGTTTCAGAGCCATTTCATTATTCGCTCGAACCTTACCAACGGCTCCGGAAACGTTTCAAAGCCATTTCATTATTCGCTCGAACCTTACCTACGGCTCCGGAAACGTTTCAGAGCCATTTCATTATTTGCTCGAACCTTACCTACGGTTCCGGAAACGTTTCAGAGCCATTTCATTTTTCGCTCGAACCTTACCTACGGCTCCGGAAACGTTTCAGAGCCATTTCATTATTCGCTCGAACCTTACCAACGGTTCCGGAAACGTTTCAGAGCCATTTCACTATTCGCTCGAACCTTACCAACGGTTCCGGAAACGTTTCAGAGCCATTTCATTATTCGCTCGAACCTTACCTACGGTTCCGGAAACGTTTCAGAGCCATTTCATTATTCGCTCGAACCTTACCTACGGCTCCGGAAACGTTTCAGAGCCATTTCACTATTCGCTCGAACCTTACCAACGGTTCCGGAAACGTTTCAAAGCCATTTCATTATTTGCTCGAACCTTACCTACGGTTCCGGAAACGTTTCAGAACCATTTCATTATTTGCTCGAACCTTACCTACGGTTCCGGAAACGTTTCAGAGCCATTTCACTATTCGCACGAACCTTACCTACGGTTCCGGAAACGTTTCAGAACCATTTCACTATTCGCTCGAACCTTACCAACGGTTCCGGAAACGTTTCAGAGCCATTTCATTATTTGCTCGAACCTTACCTACGGCTCCGGAAACGTTTCAGAGCCATTTCACTATTCGCTCGAACCTTACCAACGGCTCCGGAAACGTTTCAGAGCCATTTCATTATTTGCTGGAATCTTACTTACGGTTCCGGAAACGTTTCAGAGCCATTTCACTATTCGCTCGAACCTTACCAACGGTTCCGAAAACGTTTCAGAGCCATTTCATTATTCGCTCGAACCTTACCTACGGTTCCGGAAACGTTTCAGAGCCATTTCACTATTCGCACGAACCTTACCTACGGTTCCGGAAACGTTTCAGAGCCATTTCACTATTCGCTCGAACCTTAACTACGGTTCCGGAAACGTTTCAAAGCCATTTCACTATTCGCTCGAACCTTACCAACGGTTCCGGAAACGTTTCAGAGCCATTTCATTATTTGCTCGAATCTTACTTACGGTTCCGGAAACGTTTCAGAGCCATTTCACTATTCGCACGAACCTTACCTACGGTTCCGGAAACGTTTCAGAGCCATTTCACTATTCGCTCGAACCTTAACTACGGTTCAGGAAACGTTTCAGAGCCATTTCACTATTCGCTCGAACCTTACGAACGGTTCCGGAAACGTTTCAAAGCCATTTCACTATTCGCTCGAACCTTACCAACGGTTCCGGAAACGTTTCAGAGCCATTTCATTATTTGCTCGAATCTTACTTACGGTTCCGGAAACGTTTCAGAGCCATTTCACTATTCGCTCGAACCTTACCAACGGTTCCGGAAACGTTTCAAAGCCATTTCACTATTCGCTCGAACCTTAACTACGGTTCAGGAAACGTTTCAGAGCCATTTCACTATTCGCTCGAACCTTAACTACGGTTCCGGAAACGTTTCAAAGCCATTTCACTATTCGCTCGAACCTTACCAACGGTTCCGGAAACGTTTCAGAGCCATTTCATTATTTGCTCGAATCTTACTTACGGTTCCGGAAACGTTTCAGAGCCATTTCACTATTCGCACGAACCTTACCTACGGTTCCGGAAACGTTTCAGAGCCATTTCACTATTCGCTCGAACCTTAACTACGGCTCCGGAAACGTTTCAAAGCCATTTCACTCTTCGCTCGAACCTTACCAACGGTTCCGGAAACGTTTCAGAGCCATTTCATTATTTGCTCGAATCTTACTTACGGTTCCGGAAACGTTTCAGAGCCATTTCACTATTCGCACGAACCTTACCTACGGTTCCGGAAACGTTTCAGAGCCATTTCACTATTCGCTCGAACCTTAACTACGGCTCCGGAAACGTTTCAAAGCCATTTCACTATTCGCTCGAACCTTACCTACGGTTCCGGAAACGTTTCAGAGCCATTTCACTATTCGTACGTACGTAGCAAGTTCGGGTTCAAAGCTCAAACTTCGAATAGCTGTAACTTTTTGTAGGAAGCTCGTAAAAACCTGGGTAATGACAACGAAACGTTTCAAAGCCATTTCACTCTTCGCTCGAACCTTACCAACGGTTCCGGAAACGTTTCAGAGCCATTTCATTATTTGCTCGAACCTTACCTACGGTTCCGGAAACGTTTCAAAGCCATTTCACTCTTCGCTCGAACCTTACCAACGGTTCCGGAAACGTTTCAGAGCCATTTCATTATTTGCTCGAATCTTACTTACGGTTCCGGAAACGTTTCAGAGCCATTTCACTATTCGCTCGAACCTTACCTACGGTTCCGGAAACGTTTCAGAGCCATTTCACTATTCGCACGAACCTTACCTACGGTTCCGGAAACGTTTCAAAGCCATTTCATTATTCGCTCGAACCTTAACTACGGTTCCGGAAACGTTTCAAAGCCATTTCACTATTCGCTCGAACCTTACCAACGGTTCCGGAAACGTTTCAGAGCCATTTCATTATTTGCTCGAATCTTACTTACGGTTCCGGAAACGTTTCAGAGCCATTTCACTATTCGCACGAACCTTACCTACGGTTCCGGAAACGTTTCAGAGCCATTTCACTATTCGCTCGAACCTTAACTACGGCTCCGGAAACGTTTCAAAGCCATTTCACTATTCGCTCGAACCTTACCTACGGTTCCGGAAACGTTTCAGAGCCATTTCACTATTCGCTCGAACCTTACCAACGGTTCCGGAAACGTTTCAGAGCCATTTCATTATTTGCTCGAACCTTACCTACGGCTCCGGAAACGTTTCAGAGCCATTTCACTATTCGCTCGAACCTTACCAACGGTTCAGGAAACGTTTCAGAGCCATTTCACTATTCGCTCGAACCTTACCAACGGTTCCGAAAACGTTTCAGAGCCATTTCATTATTCGCTCGAACCTTACCTACGGTTCAGGAAACGTTTCAGAGCCATTTCACTATTCGCTCGAACCTTACCTACGGTTCCGGAAACGTTTCAAAGCCATTTCACTATTCGCTCGAACCTTACCAACGGTTCCGGAAACGTTTCAGAGCCATTTCATTATTTGCTCGAACCTTACCTACGGTTCCGGAAACGTTTCAAAGCCATTTCACTATTCGCTCGAACCTTACCAACGGTTCCGGAAACGTTTCAGAGCCATTTCATTATTTGCTCGAACCTTACCTACGGCTCCGGAAACGTTTCAGAGCCATTTCACTATTCGCTCGAACCTTACCAACGGTTCAGGAAACGTTTCAGAGCCATTTCACTATTCGCTCGAACCTTACCTACGGTTCCGGAAACGTTTCAAAGCCATTTCACTATTCGCTCGAACCTTACCAACGGTTCAGGAAACGTTTCAGAGCCATTTCACTATTCGCTCGAACCTTACCTACGGTTCCGGAAACGTTTCAAAGCCATTTCACTATTCGCTCGAACCTTACCAACGGTTCAGGAAACGTTTCAGAGCCATTTCACTATTCGCTCGAACCTTACCAACGGTTCCGAAAACGTTTCAGAGCCATTTCATTATTCGCTCGAACCTTACCTACGGTTCCGAAAACGTTTCAGAGCCATTTCATTATTCGCTCGAACCTTACCTACGGTTCAGGAAACGTTTCAGAGCCATTTCACTATTCGCTCGAACCTTACCTACGGTTCCGGAAACGTTTCAAAGCCATTTCACTATTCGCTCGAACCTTACCAACGGTTCCGGAAACGTTTCAGAGCCATTTCATTATTTGCTCGAACCTTACCTACGGTTCCGGAAACGTTTCAAAGCCATTTCACTATTCGCTCGAACCTTACCAACGGTTCCGGAAACGTTTCAGAGCCATTTCACTATTCGCTCGAACCTTACCAACGGTTCAGGAAACGTTTCAGAGCCATTTCACTATTCGCTCGAACCTTACCTACGGTTCCGGAAACGTTTCAAAGCCATTTCACTATTCGCTCGAACCTTACCAACGGTTCAGGAAACGTTTCAGAGCCATTTCACTATTCGCTCGAACCTTACCAACGGTTCCGAAAACGTTTCAGAGCCATTTCA
Organism: Steinernema carpocapsae; assembly: GCA_000757645.3. Taxonomy (NCBI): domain Eukaryota; kingdom Metazoa; phylum Nematoda; class Chromadorea; order Rhabditida; family Steinernematidae; genus Steinernema; species Steinernema carpocapsae. Next base: position 4,158,150 of record AZBU02000008.1, read on the forward strand.
TTATTCGCTCGAACCTTACCTACGGTTCAGGAAACGTTTCAGAGCCATTTCATTATTTGCTCGAACCTTACCTACGGTTCCGGAAACGTTTCAGAGCCATTTCATTATTTGCTCGAACCTTACCAACGGTTCCGAAAACGTTTCAGAGCCATTTCACTATTCGCTCGAACCTTAACTACGGTTCCGGAAACGTTTCAAAGCCATTTCACTATTTGCTCGAACCTTAACTACGGCTCCGGAAACGTTTCAGAGCCATTTCACTATTCGTACGTACGTAGCAAGTTCGGGTTCAAAGCTCAAACTTCGAATAGCTGTAACTTTTTGTAGAAGCTCGTAAAAACCTGGGTAATGACTAAAAAGTTCCGGCGTCAAATTCTGAGTCTGAATATAGTCACCGAAGGTCTTGGAAAACTCGAAAAGAAGCCTAAAATGCGTTGAAGGCTGTAGCTCGCTTAATAACGCGAATTAGAGCAAATGAACCGCGTTACACTATTCACTATTCGTACGAACGTAACAAGTTCGGGTTCAAAGCTCAAACTTCGAATAGCTGTAACTTTTTGTAGGAAGCTCGTAAAAAACCTGGGTAATAACTAAAAAGTCTGTATCTCGCTTAATAACGCGAATTAGAGCAAATGAACCGCGTTACCGTAATTTTCAGCTATGTAAAAACCGGTTCTTTAAGGATTTTTCAGGCATTCGGCCAACAATTAAAGTCAGATCATTGAAACTAAACAAGTCAGATATAAGCCATTTCGCTTTTAGTACAAACCCTGCGGTTCCGGAAACGTTTCAGAACCATTTCATTATTTGCTCGAACCTTACCTACGGTTCCGGAAACGTTTCAGAACCATTTCATTATTTGCTCGAACCTTACCTACGGTTCAGGAAACGTTTCAAAGCCATTTCACTATTCGCTCGAACCTTACCTACGGTTCCGGAAACGTTTCAGAGCCATTTCACTATTCGCACGAACCTTACCTACGGTTCCGGAAACGTTTCAGAACCATTTCATTATTTGCTCGAACCTTACCTACGGTTCCGGAAACGTTTCAAAGCCATTTCACTATTCGCACGAACCTTACCTACGGTTCCGGAAACGTTTCAGAGCCATTTCAGTATTCGCACGAACCTTACCTACGGTTCCGGAAACGTTTCAGAGCCATTTCACTATTCGCACGAACCTTACCTACGGTTCCGGAAACGTTTCAAAGCCATTTCACTATTCGCACGAACCTTACCTACGGTTCCGGAAACGTTTCAGAGCCATTTCACTATTCGCTCGAACCTTAACTACGGCTCCGGAAACGTTTCAAAGCCATTTCACTATTCGCTCGAACCTTACCAACGGTTCCGAAAACGTTTCAGAGCCATTTCATTATTTGCTCGAACCTTACCTACGGTTCCGGAAACGTTTCAAAGCCATTTCACTATTCGCTCGAACCTTACCAACGGTTCCGGAAACGTTTCAAAGCCATTTCACTATTCGCTCGAACCTTACCAACGGTTCCGGAAACGTTTCAGAGCCATTTCATTATTTGCTCGAACCTTACCTACGGCTCCGGAAACGTTTCAGAGCCATTTCACTATTCGCTCGAACCTTACCAACGGCTCCGGAAACGTTTCAGAGCCATTTCATTATTTGCTGGAATCTTACTTACGGTTCCGGAAACGTTTCAGAGCCATTTCACTATTCGCACGAACCTTACCTACGGTTCCGGAAACGTTTCAGAGCCATTTCACTATTCGCTCGAACCTTAACTACGGTTCCGGAAACGTTTCAGAGCCATTTCACTATTCGCACGAACCTTACCTACGGTTCCGGAAACGTTTCAGAGCCATTTCACTATTCGCTCGAACCTTACCAACGGTTCCGAAAACGTTTCAGAGCCATTTCATTATTTGCTCGAACCTTACCTACGGTTCCGGAAACGTTTCAAAGCCATTTCACTATTCGCTCGAACCTTACCAACGGTTCCGGAAACGTTTCAGAGCCATTTCATTATTTGCTCGAACCTTACCTACGGTTCCGGAAACGTTTCAAAGCCATTTCACTATTCGCTCGAACCTTAACTACGGTTCCGGAAACGTTTCAAAGCCATTTCACTATTCGCTCGAACCTTACCAACGGTTCCGGAAACGTTTCAGAGCCATTTCATTATTTGCTCGAATCTTACTTACGGTTCCGGAAACGTTTCAGAGCCATTTCACTATTCGCACGAACCTTACCTACGGTTCCGGAAACGTTTCAGAGCCATTTCACTATTCGCTCGAACCTTAACTACGGCTCCGGAAACGTTTCAGAGCCATTTCATTATTTGCTCGAACCTTACCTACGGCTCCGGAAACGTTTCAAAGCCATTTCACTATTCGCTCGAACCTTACCTAGGGTTCCGGAAACGTTTCAGAGCCATTTCACTATTCGCTCGAACCTTACCAACGGTTCAGGAAACGTTTCAGAGCCATTTCACTATTCGCTCGAACCTTACCAACGGTTCCGAAAACGTTTCAGAGCCATTTCATTATTCGCTCGAACCTTACCTACGGTTCAGGAAACGTTTCAGAGCCATTTCACTATTCGCACGAACCTTACCTACGGTTCCGGAAACGTTTCAAAGCCATTTCATTATTCGCTCGAACCTTAACTACGGTTCCGGAAACGTTTCAAAGCCATTTCACTATTCGCTCGAACCTTACCAACGGTTCCGGAAACGTTTCAGAGCCATTTCATTATTTGCTCGAATCTTACTTACGGTTCCGGAAACGTTTCAGAGCCATTTCACTATTCGCACGAACCTTACCTACGGTTCCGGAAACGTTTCAGAGCCATTTCACTATTCGCTCGAACCTTAACTACGGCTCCGGAAACGTTTCAAAGCCATTTCACTATTCGCTCGAACCTTACCTACGGTTCCGGAAACGTTTCAGAGCCATTTCACTATTCGTACGTACGTAGCAAGTTCGGGTTCAAAGCTCAAACTTCGAATAGCTGTAACTTTTTGTAGGAAGCTCGTAAAAACCTGGGTAATGACTAAAAAGTTCCGGCGTCAAATTCTGAGTCTGAATATAGTCACCGAAGGTCTTGGAAAACTCGAAAAGAAGCCTAAAATGCGTTGAAGGCTGTAGCTCGCTTAATAACGCGAATTAGAGCAAATGAACCGCGTTACACTATTCACTATTCGCTCGAACCTTAACTACGGCTACGGTTCCGGAAACGTTTCAGAGCCATTTCACTATTCGCTCGAACCTTACCAACGGTTCCGGAAACGTTTCAGAGCCATTTCATTATTTGCTCGAACCTTACCTACGGCTCCGGAAACGTTTCAAAGCCATTTCACTATTCGCTCGAACCTTACCAACGGTTCCGGAAACGTTTCAGAGCCATTTCATTATTTGCTCGAACCTTACCTACGGCTCCGGAAACGTTTCAGAGCCATTTCACTATTCGCTCGAACCTTACCAACGGTTCAGGAAACGTTTCAGAGCCATTTCACTATTCGCTCGAACCTTACCAACGGTTCCGAAAACGTTTCAGAGCCATTTCATTATTCGCTCGAACCTTACCAACGGTTCAGGAAACGTTTCAGAGCCATTTCACTATTCGCTCGAACCTTACCAACGGTTCCGAAAACGTTTCAGAGCCATTTCATTATTCGCTCGAACCTTACCTACGGTTCCGGAAACGTTTCGGAGCCATTTCACTATTCGCACGAACCTTACCTACGGTTCCGGAAACGTTTCAGAGCCATTTCACTATTCGCTCGAACCTTAACTACGGTTCCGGAAACGTTTCAAAGCCATTTCACTATTCGCTCGAACCTTACCAACGGTTCCGGAAACGTTTCAGAGCCATTTCATTATTTGCTCGAATCTTACTTACGGTTCCGGAAACGTTTCAGAGCCATTTCACTATTCGCACGAACCTTACCTACGGTTCCGGAAACGTTTCAGAGCCATTTCACTATTCGCTCGAACCTTAACTACGGTTCCGGAAACGTTTCAGAGCCATTTCACTATTCGCTCGAACCTTAACTACGGCTCCGGAAACGTTTCAAAGCCATTTCACTATTCGCTCGAACCTTACCTACGGTTCCGGAAACGTTTCAGAGCCATTTCACTATTCGTACGTACGTAGCAAGTTCGGGTTCAAAGCTCAAACTTCGAATAGCTGTAACTTTTTGTAGGAAGCTCGTAAAAACCTGGGTAATGACTAAAAAGTTCCGGCGTCAAATTCTGAGTCTGAATATAGTCACCGAAGGTCTTGGAAAACTCGAAAAGAAGCCTAAAATGCGTTGAAGGCTGTAGCTCGCTTAATAACGCGAATTAGAGCAAATGAACCGCGTTACACTATTCACTATTCGCTCGAACCTTAACTACGGCTACGGTTCCGGAAACGTTTCAGAGCCATTTCACTATTCGCTCGAACCTTACCAACGGTTCCGGAAACGTTTCAGAGCCATTTCATTATTTGCTCGAACCTTACCTACGGCTCCGGAAACGTTTCAAAGCCATTTCACTATTCGCTCGAACCTTACCAACGGTTCCGGAAACGTTTCAGAGCCATTTCATTATTTGCTCGAACCTTACCTACGGCTCCGGAAACGTTTCAGAGCCATTTCACTATTCGCTCGAACCTTACCAACGGTTCAGGAAACGTTTCAGAGCCATTTCACTATTCGCTCGAACCTTACCAACGGTTCCGAAAACGTTTCAGAGCCATTTCATTATTCGCTCGAACCTTACCAACGGTTCAGGAAACGTTTCAGAGCCATTTCACTATTCGCTCGAACCTTACCAACGGTTCCGAAAACGTTTCAGAGCCATTCATTATTCGCTCGAACCTTACCTACGGTTCCGGAAACGTTTCGGAGCCATTTCACTATTCGCACGAACCTTACCTACGGTTCCGGAAACGTTTCAGAGCCATTTCACTATTCGCTCGAACCTTAACTACGGTTCCGGAAACGTTTCAAAGCCATTTCACTATTCGCTCGAACCTTACCAACGGTTCCGGAAACGTTTCAGAGCCATTTCATTATTTGCTCGAATCTTACTTACGGTTCCGGAAACGTTTCAGAGCCATTTCACTATTCGCACGAACCTTACCTACGGTTCCGGAAACGTTTCAGAGCCATTTCACTATTCGCTCGAACCTTAACTACGGTTCAGGAAACGTTTCAGAGCCATTTCACTATTCGCTCGAACCTTACCAACGGTTCCGAAAACGTTTCAGAGCCATTTCATTATTCGCTCGAACCTTACCTACGGTTCAGGAAACGTTTCAGAGCCATTTCACTATTCGCTCGAACCTTACCTACGGTTCCGGAAACGTTTCAGAGCCATTTCACTATTCGCACGAACCTTACCTACGGTTCCGGAAACGTTTCAGAGCCATTTCACTATTCGCTCGAACCTTAACTACGGCTCCGGAAACGTTTCAAAGCCATTTCACTATTCGCTCGAACCTTACCTACGGTTCCGGAAACGTTTCAGAGCCATTTCACTATTCGTACGTACGTAGCAAGTTCGGGTTCAAAGCTCAAACTTCGAATAGCTGTAACTTTTTGTAGGAAGCTCGTAAAAACCTGGGTAATGACTAAAAAGTTCCGGCGTCAAATTCTGAGTCTGAATATAGTCACCGAAGGTCTTGGAAAACTCGAAAAGAAGCCTAAAATGCGTTGAAGGCTGTAGCTCGCTTAATAACGCGAATTAGAGCAAATGAACCGCGTTACACTATTCACTATTCGCTCGAACCTTAACTACGGCTACGGTTCCGGAAACGTTTCAGAGCCATTTCACTATTCGCTCGAACCTTACCAACGGTTCCGGAAACGTTTCAGAGCCATTTCACTATTCGCTCGAACCTTAACTACGGTTCCGGAAACGTTTCAAAGCCATTTCACTATTCGCTCGAACCTTACCAACGGTTCCGGAAACGTTTCAGAGCCATTTCATTATTTGCTCGAATCTTACTTACGGTTCCGGAAACGTTTCAGAGCCATTTCACTATTCGCACGAACCTTACCTACGGTTCCGGAAACGTTTCAGAGCCATTTCACTATTCGCTCGAACCTTAACTACGGTTCAGGAAACGTTTCAGAGCCATTTCACTATTCGCTCGAACCTTACCAACGGTTCCGAAAACGTTTCAGAGCCATTTCATTATTCGCTCGAACCTTACCTACGGTTCAGGAAACGTTTCAGAGCCATTTCACTATTCGCTCGAACCTTACCTACGGTTCCGGAAACGTTTCAAAGCCATTTCACTATTCGCTCGAACCTTACCAACGGTTCCGGAAACGTTTCAGAGCCATTTCATTATTTGCTCGAACCTTACCTACGGTTCCGGAAACGTTTCAAAGCCATTTCACTCTTCGCTCGAACCTTACCAACGGTTCCGGAAACGTTTCAGAGCCATTTCATTATTTGCTCGAATCTTACTTACGGTTCCGGAAACGTTTCAGAGCCATTTCACTATTCGCACGAACCTTACCTACGGTTCCGGAAACGTTTCAGAGCCATTTCACTATTCGCTCGAACCTTAACTACGGCTCCGGAAACGTTTCAAAGCCATTTCACTATTCGCTCGAACCTTACCTACGGTTCCGGAAACGTTTCAGAGCCATTTCACTATTCGTACGTACGTAGCAAGTTCGGGTTCAAAGCTCAAACTTCGAATAGCTGTAACTTTTTGTAGGAAGCTCGTAAAAACCTGGGTAATGACTAAAAAGTTCCGGCGTCAAATTCTGAGTCTGAATATAGTCACCGAAGGTCTTGGAAAACTCGAAAAGAAGCCTAAAATGCGTTGAAGGCTGTAGCTCGCTTAATAACGCGAATTAGAGCAAATGAACCGCGTTACACTATTCACTATTCGCTCGAACCTTAACTACGGCTACGGTTCCGGAAACGTTTCAGAGCCATTTCACTATTCGCTCGAACCTTAACTACGGCTCCGGAAACGTTTCAAAGCCATTTCACTATTCGCTCGAACCTTACCTACGGCTCCGGAAACGTTTCAGAGCCATTTCACTATTCGCTCGAACCTTACCAACGGTTCAGGAAACGTTTCAGAGCCATTTCACTATTCGCTCGAACCTTACCAACGGTTCCGAAAACGTTTCAGAGCCATTTCATTATTCGCTCGAACCTTACCTACGGTTCAGGAAACGTTTCAGAGCCATTTCACTATTCGCACGAACCTTACCTACGGTTCCGGAAACGTTTCAAAGCCATTTCATTATTCGCTCGAACCTTAACTACGGTTCCGGAAACGTTTCAAAGCCATTTCACTATTCGCTCGAACCTTACCAACGGTTCCGGAAACGTTTCAGAGCCATTTCATTATTTGCTCGAATCTTACTTACGGTTCCGGAAACGTTTCAGAGCCATTTCACTATTCGCACGAACCTTACCTACGGTTCCGGAAACGTTTCAGAGCCATTTCACTATTCGCTCGAACCTTAACTACGGCTCCGGAAACGTTTCAAAGCCATTTCACTATTCGCTCGAACCTTACCTACGGTTCCGGAAACGTTTCAGAGCCATTTCACTATTCGCTCGAACCTTACCTACGGCTCCGGAAACGTTTCAGAGCCATTTCACTATTCGCTCGAACCTTACCAACGGTTCAGGAAACGTTTCAAAGCCATTTCACTATTCGCTCGAACCTTACCTACGGTTCAGGAAACGTTTCAGAGCCATTTCACTATTCGCTCGAACCTTACCAACGGTTCCGAAAACGTTTCAGAGCCATTTCATTATTCGCTCGAACCTTACCTACGGTTCAGGAAACGTTTCAGAGCCATTTCACTATTCGCACGAACCTTACCTACGGTTCCGGAAACGTTTCAAAGCCATTTCATTATTCGCTCGAACCTTAACTACGGTTCCGGAAACGTTTCAAAGCCATTTCACTATTCGCTCGAACCTTAACTACGGCTCCGGAAACGTTTCAAAGCCATTTCACTATTCGCTCGAACCTTACCTACGGTTCCGGAAACGTTTCAGAGCCATTTCACTATTCGCTCGAACCTTACCAACGGTTCCGGAAACGTTTCAGAGCCATTTCACTATTCGCTCGAACCTTACCAACGGTTCAGGAAACGTTTCAGAGCCATTTCACTATTCGCTCGAACCTTACCAACGGTTCCGAAAACGTTTCAGAGCCATTTCACTATTCGCACGAACCTTACCTACGGTTCCGGAAACGTTTCAGAGCCATTTCACTATTCGCTCGAACCTTAACTACGGCTCCGGAAACGTTTCAAAGCCATTTCACTATTCGCTCGAACCTTACCTACGGTTCCGGAAACGTTTCAGAGCCATTTCACTATTCGCTCGAACCTTACCAACGGTTCCGGAAACGTTTCAGAGCCATTTCATTATTTGCTCGAACCTTACCTACGGCTCCGGAAACGTTTCAGAGCCATTTCACTATTCGCTCGAACCTTACCAACGGTTCAGGAAACGTTTCAGAGCCATTTCACTATTCGCTCGAACCTTACCAACGGTTCCGAAAACGTTTCAGAGCCATTTCATTATTCGCTCGAACCTTACCTACGGTTCAGGAAACGTTTCAGAGCCATTTCACTATTCGCTCGAACCTTACCTACGGTTCCGGAAACGTTTCAAAGCCATTTCACTATTCGCTCGAACCTTACCAACGGTTCCGGAAACGTTTCAGAGCCATTTCATTATTTGCTCGAACCTTACCTACGGTTCCGGAAACGTTTCAAAGCCATTTCACTATTCGCTCGAACCTTACCAACGGTTCCGGAAACGTTTCAGAGCCATTTCATTATTTGCTCGAACCTTACCTACGGCTCCGGAAACGTTTCAGAGCCATTTCACTATTCGCTCGAACCTTACCAACGGTTCAGGAAACGTTTCAGAGCCATTTCACTATTCGCTCGAACCTTACCTACGGTTCCGGAAACGATTCAAAGCCATTTCACTATTCGCTCGAACCTTACCAACGGTTCAGGAAACGTTTCAGAGCCATTTCACTATTCGCTCGAACCTTACCAACGGTTCCGAAAACGTTTCAGAGCCATTTCATTATTCGCTCGAACCTTACCTACGGTTCAGGAAACGTTTCAGAGCCATTTCATTATTTGCTCGAACCTTACCTACGGTTCCGGAAACGTTTCAGAGCCATTTCATTATTTGCTCGAACCTTACCAACGGTTCCGAAAACGTTTCAGAGCCATTTCACTATTCGCTCGAACCTTAACTACGGTTCCGGAAACGTTTCAAAGCCATTTCACTATTTGCTCGAACCTTAACTACGGCTCCGGAAACGTTTCAGAGCCATTTCACTATTCGTACGTACGTAGCAAGTTCGGGTTCAAAGCTCAAACTTCGAATAGCTGTAACTTTTTGTAGGAAGCTCGTAAAAACCTGGGTAATGACTAAAAAGTTCCGGCGTCAAATTCTGAGTCTGAATATAGTCACCGAAGGTCTTGGAAAACTCGAAAAGAAGCCTAAAATGCGTTGAAGGCTGTAGCTCGCTTAATAACGCGAATTAGAGCAAATGAACCGCGTTACACTATTCACTATTCGTACGAACGTAACAAGTTCGGGTTCAAAGCTCAAACTTCGAATAGCTGTAACTTTTTGTAGGAAGCTCGTAAAAAACCTGGGTAATAACTAAAAAGTCTGTATCTCGCTTAATAACGCGAATTAGAGCAAATGAACCGCGTTACCGTAATTTTCAGCTATGTAAAAACCGGTTCTTTAAGGATTTTTCAGGCATTCGGCCAACAATTAAAGTCAGATCATTGAAACTAAACAAGTCAGATATAAGCCATTTCGCTTTTAGTACAAACCCTGCGGTTCCGGAAACGTTTCAGAACCATTTCATTATTTGCTCGAACCTTACCTACGGTTCCGGAAACGTTTCAGAGCCATTTCACTATTCGCACGAACCTTACCTACGGTTCCGGAAACGTTTCAGAACCATTTCATTATTTGCTCGAACCTTACCTACGGTTCAGGAAACGTTTCAAAGCCATTTCACTATTCGCTCGAACCTTACCTACGGTTCCGGAAACGTTTCAGAGCCATTTCACTATTCGCACGAACCTTACCTACGGTTCCGGAAACGTTTCAGAACCATTTCATTATTTGCTCGAACCTTACCTACGGTTCCGGAAACGTTTCAAAGCCATTTCACTATTCGCACGAACCTTACCTACGGTTCCGGAAACGTTTCAGAGCCATTTCAGTATTCGCACGAACCTTACCTACGGTTCCGGAAACGTTTCAGAGCCATTTCACTATTCGCACGAACCTTACCTACGGTTCCGGAAACGTTTCAAAGCCATTTCACTATTCGCACGAACCTTACCTACGGTTCCGGAAACGTTTCAGAGCCATTTCACTATTCGCTCGAACCTTAACTACGGCTCCGGAAACGTTTCAAAGCCATTTCACTATTCGCTCGAACCTTACCAACGGTTCCGAAAACGTTTCAGAGCCATTTCATTATTTGCTCGAACCTTACCTACGGTTCCGGAAACGTTTCAAAGCCATTTCACTATTCGCTCGAACCTTACCAACGGTTCGGAAACGTTTCAGAGCCATTTCATTATTTGCTCGAACCTTACCTACGGTTCCGGAAACGTTTCAAAGCCATTTCACTATTCGCTCGAACCTTACCAACGGTTCCGGAAACGTTTCAGAGCCATTTCATTATTTGCTCGAACCTTACCTACGGCTCCGGAAACGTTTCAGAGCCATTTCACTATTCGCTCGAACCTTACCAACGGCTCCGGAAACGTTTCAGAGCCATTTCATTATTTGCTGGAATCTTACTTACGGTTCCGGAAACGTTTCAGAGCCATTTCACTATTCGCACGAACCTTACCTACGGTTCCGGAAACGTTTCAGAGCCATTTCACTATTCGCTCGAACCTTAACTACGGCTCCGGAAACGTTTCAAAGCCATTTCACTATTCGCTCGAACCTTACCTAGGGTTCCGGAAACGTTTCAGAGCCATTTCACTATTCGCTCGAACCTTACCAACGGTTCAGGAAACGTTTCAGAGCCATTTCACTATTCGCTCGAACCTTACCAACGGTTCCGAAAACGTTTCAGAGCCATTTCATTATTCGCTCGAACCTTACCTACGGTTCAGGAAACGTTTCAGAGCCATTTCACTATTCGCACGAACCTTACCTACGGTTCCGGAAACGTTTCAAAGCCATTTCATTATTCGCTCGAACCTTAACTACGGTTCCGGAAACGTTTCAAAGCCATTTCACTATTCGCTCGAACCTTACCAACGGTTCCGGAAACGTTTCAGAGCCATTTCATTATTTGCTCGAATCTTACTTACGGTTCCGGAAACGTTTCAGAGCCATTTCACTATTCGCACGAACCTTACCTACGGTTCCGGAAACGTTTCAGAGCCATTTCACTATTCGCTCGAACCTTAACTACGGCTCCGGAAACGTTTCAAAGCCATTTCACTATTCGCTCGAACCTTACCTACGGTTCCGGAAACGTTTCAGAGCCATTTCACTATTCGTACGTACGTAGCAAGTTCGGGTTCAAAGCTCAAACTTCGAATAGCTGTAACTTTTTGTAGGAAGCTCGTAAAAACCTGGGTAATGACTAAAAAGTTCCGGCGTCAAATTCTGAGTCTGAATATAGTCACCGAAGGTCTTGGAAAACTCGAAAAGAAGCCTAAAATGCGTTGAAGGCTGTAGCTCGCTTAATAACGCGAATTAGAGCAAATGAACCGCGTTACACTATTCACTATTCGCTCGAACCTTAACTACGGCTACGGTTCCGGAAACGTTTCAGAGCCATTTCACTATTCGCTCGAACCTTACCAACGGTTCCGGAAACGTTTCAGAGCCATTTCATTATTTGCTCGAACCTTACCTACGGCTCCGGAAACGTTTCAAAGCCATTTCACTATTCGCTCGAACCTTACCAACGGTTCCGGAAACGTTTCAGAGCCATTTCATTATTTGCTCGAACCTTACCTACGGCTCCGGAAACGTTTCAGAGCCATTTCACTATTCGCTCGAACCTTACCAACGGTTCAGGAAACGTTTCAGAGCCATTTCACTATTCGCTCGAACCTTACCAACGGTTCCGAAAACGTTTCAGAGCCATTTCATTATTCGCTCAAACCTTACCAACGGTTCAGGAAACGTTTCAGAGCCATTTCACTATTCGCTCGAACCTTACCAACGGTTCCGAAAACGTTTCAGAGCCATTTCATTATTCGCTCGAACCTTACCTACGGTTCCGGAAACGTTTCAGAGCCATTTCACTATTCGCACGAACCTTACCTACGGTTCCGGAAACGTTTCAGAGCCATTTCACTATTCGCTCGAACCTTAACTACGGTTCCGGAAACGTTTCAAAGCCATTTCACTATTCGCTCGAACCTTACCAACGGTTCCGGAAACGTTTCAGAGCCATTTCATTATTTGCTCGAATCTTACTTACGGTTCCGGAAAACGTTTCAGAGCCATTTCACTATTCGCACGAACCTTACCTACGGTTCCGGAAACGTTTCAGAGCCATTTCACTATTCGCTCGAACCTTAACTACGGTTCAGGAAACGTTTCAGAGCCATTTCACTATTCGCTCGAACCTTACCAACGGTTCCGAAAACGTTTCAGAGCCATTTCATTATTCGCTCGAACCTTACCTACGGTTCAGGAAACGTTTCAGAGCCATTTCACTATTCGCTCGAACCTTACCTACGGTTCCGGAAACGTTTCAAAGCCATTTCACTATTCGCTCGAACCTTACCAACGGTTCCGGAAACGTTTCAGAGCCATTTCATTATTTGCTCGAACCTTACCTACGGTTCCGGAAACGTTTCAAAGCCATTTCACTCTTCGCTCGAACCTTACCAACGGTTCCGGAAACGTTTCAGAGCCATTTCATTATTTGCTCGAATCTTACTTACGGTTCCGGAAACGTTTCAGAGCCATTTCACTATTCGCACGAACCTTACCTACGGTTCCGGAAACGTTTCAGAGCCATTTCACTATTCGCTCGAACCTTAACTACGGCTCCGGAAACGTTTCAAAGCCATTTCACTATTCGCTCGAACCTTACCTACGGTTCCGGAAACGTTTCAGAGCCATTTCATTATTTGCTCGAACCTTACCTACGGCTCCGGAAACGTTTCAGAGCCATTTCACTATTCGCTCGAACCTTACCAACGGTTCAGGAAACGTTTCAGAGCCATTTCACTATTCGCTCGAACCTTACCAACGGTTCCGAAAACGTTTCAGAGCCATTTCATTATTCGCTCGAACCTTACCTACGGTTCAGGAAACGTTTCAGAGCCATTTCACTATTCGCTCGAACCTTACCTACGGTTCCGGAAACGTTTCAAAGCCATTTCACTATTCGCTCGAACCTTACCAACGGTTCCGGAAACGTTTCAGAGCCATTTCATTATTTGCTCGAACCTTACCTACGGTTCCGGAAACGTTTCAAAGCCATTTCACTATTCGCTCGAACCTTACCAACGGTTCCGGAAACGTTTCAGAGCCATTTCATTATTTGCTCGAACCTTACCTACGGCTCCGGAAACGTTTCAGAGCCATTTCACTATTCGCTCGAACCTTACCAACGGTTCAGGAAACGTTTCAGAGCCATTTCACTATTCGCTCGAACCTTACCTACGGTTCCGGAAACGTTTCAAAGCCATTTCACTATTCGCTCGAACCTTACCAACGGTTCAGGAAACGTTTCAGAGCCATTTCACTATTCGCTCGAACCTTACCAACGGTTCCGAAAACGTTTCAGAGCCATTTCATTATTCGCTCGAACCTTACCTACGGTTCAGGAAACGTTTCAGAGCCATTTCATTATTTGCTCGAACCTTACCTACGGTTCCGGAAACGTTTCAGAGCCATTTCATTATTTGCTCGAACCTTACCAACGGTTCCGAAAACGTTTCAGAGCCATTTCACTATTCGCTCGAACCTTAACTACGGTTCCGGAAACGTTTCAAAGCCATTTCACTATTTGCTCGAACCTTAACTACGGCTCCGGAAACGTTTCAAAGCCATTTCACTATTCGCTCGAACCTTACCTACGGTTCCGGAAACGTTTCAGAGCCATTTCACTATTCGTACGTACGTAGCAAGTTCGGGTTCAAAGCTCAAACTTCGAATAGCTGTAACTTTTTGTAGGAAGCTCGTAAAAACCTGGGTAATGACTAAAAAGTTCCGGCGTCAAATTCTGAGTCTGAATATAGTCACCGAAGGTCTTGGAAAACTCGAAAAGAAGCCTAAAATGCGTTGAAGGCTGTAGCTCGCTTAATAACGCGAATTAGAGCAAATGAACCGCGTTACACTATTCACTATTCGCTCGAACCTTAACTACGGCTACGGTTCCGGAAACGTTTCAGAGCCATTTCACTATTCGCTCGAACCTTAACTACGGCTCCGGAAACGTTTCAGAGCCATTTCACTATTCGCTCGAACCTTACCAACGGTTCAGGAAACGTTTCAGAGCCATTTCACTATTCGCTCGAACCTTACCAACGGTTCCGAAAACGTTTCAGAGCCATTTCATTATTCGCTCGAACCTTACCTACGGTTCAGGAAACGTTTCAGAGCCATTTCACTATTCGCACGAACCTTACCTACGGTTCCGGAAACGTTTCAAAGCCATTTCATTATTCGCTCGAACCTTAACTACGGTTCCGGAAACGTTTCAGAGCCATTTCATTATTTGCTCGAACCTTACCAACGGTTCCGAAAACGTTTCAGAGCCATTTCACTATTCGCTCGAACCTTAACTACGGCTACGGTTCCGGAAACGTTTCAGAGCCATTTCACTATTCGCTCGAACCTTAACTACGGCTCCGGAAACGTTTCAGAGCCATTTCACTATTCGCTCGAACCTTAACTACGGTTCCGGAAACGTTTCAAAGCCATTTCACTATTCGCTCGAACCTTACCAACGGTTCCGGAAACGTTTCAGAGCCATTTCATTATTTGCTCGAATCTTACTTACGGTTCCGGAAACGTTTCAGAGCCATTTCACTATTCGCACGAACCTTACCTACGGTTCCGGAAACGTTTCAGAGCCATTTCACTATTCGCTCGAACCTTAACTACGGTTCAGGAAACGTTTCAGAGCCATTTCACTATTCGCTCGAACCTTACCAACGGTTCCGAAAACGTTTCAGAGCCATTTCATTATTCGCTCGAACCTTACCTACGGTTCAGGAAACGTTTCAGAGCCATTTCACTATTCGCTCGAACCTTACCTACGGTTCCGGAAACGTTTCAAAGCCATTTCACTATTCGCTCGAACCTTACCAACGGTTCCGGAAACGTTTCAGAGCCATTTCATTATTTGCTCGAACCTTACCTACGGTTCCGGAAACGTTTCAAAGCCATTTCACTCTTCGCTCGAACCTTACCAACGGTTCCGGAAACGTTTCAGAGCCATTTCATTATTTGCTCGAATCTTACTTACGGTTCCGGAAACGTTTCAGAGCCATTTCACTATTCGCACGAACCTTACCTACGGTTCCGGAAACGTTTCAGAGCCATTTCACTATTCGCTCGAACCTTAACTACGGCTCCGGAAACGTTTCAAAGCCATTTCACTATTCGCTCGAACCTTACCTACGGTTCCGGAAACGTTTCAGAGCCATTTCATTATTTGCTCGAACCTTACCTACGGCTCCGGAAACGTTTCAGAGCCATTTCACTATTCGCTCGAACCTTACCAACGGTTCAGGAAACGTTTCAGAGCCATTTCACTATTCGCTCGAACCTTACCAACGGTTCCGAAAACGTTTCAGAGCCATTTCATTATTCGCTCGAACCTTACCTACGGTTCAGGAAACGTTTCAGAGCCATTTCACTATTCGCTCGAACCTTACCTACGGTTCCGGAAACGTTTCAAAGCCATTTCACTATTCGCTCGAACCTTACCAACGGTTCCGGAAACGTTTCAGAGCCATTTCATTATTTGCTCGAACCTTACCTACGGTTCCGGAAACGTTTCAGAGCCATTTCATTATTCGCTCGAACCTTACCTACGGTTCAGGAAACGTTTCAGAGCCATTTCATTATTTGCTCGAACCTTACCTACGGTTCCGGAAACGTTTCAGAGCCATTTCATTATTTGCTCGAACCTTACCAACGGTTCCGAAAACGTTTCAGAGCCATTTCACTATTCGCTCGAACCTTAACTACGGTTCCGGAAACGTTTCAAAGCCATTTCACTATTTGCTCGAACCTTAACTACGGCTCCGGAAACGTTTCAAAGCCATTTCACTATTCGCTCGAACCTTACCTACGGTTCCGGAAACGTTTCAGAGCCATTTCACTATTCGTACGTACGTAGCAAGTTCGGGTTCAAAGCTCAAACTTCGAATAGCTGTAACTTTTTGTAGGAAGCTCGTAAAAACCTGGGTAATGACTAAAAAGTTCCGGCGTCAAATTCTGAGTCTGAATATAGTCACCGAAGGTCTTGGAAAACTCGAAAAGAAGCCTAAAATGCGTTGAAGGCTGTAGCTCGCTTAATAACGCGAATTAGAGCAAATGAACCGCGTTACACTATTCACTATTCGCTCGAACCTTAACTACGGCTACGGTTCCGGAAACGTTTCAGAGCCATTTCACTATTCGCTCGAACCTTAACTACGGCTCCGGAAACGTTTCAAAGCCATTTCACTATTCGCTCGAACCTTACCTACGGCTCCGGAAACGTTTCAGAGCCATTTCACTATTCGCTCGAACCTTACCAACGGTTCAGGAAACGTTTCAGAGCCATTTCACTATTCGCTCGAACCTTACCAACGGTTCAGGAAACGTTTCAGAGCCATTTCACTATTCGCACGAACCTTACCTACGGTTCCGGAAACGTTTCAGAGCCATTTCACTATTCGCTCGAACCTTACCAACGGTTCAGGAAACGTTTCAGAGCCATTTCACTATTCGCACGAACCTTACCTACGGTTCAGGAAACGTTTCAGAGCCATTTCACTATTCGCACGAACCTTACCTACGGCTCCGGAAACGTTTCAGAGCCATTTCACTATTCGCTCGAACCTTACCAACGGTTCAGGAAACGTTTCAGAGCCATTTCACTATTCGCTCGAACCTTACCAACGGTTCAGGAA
The DNA here is from genome assembly GCA_000757645.3 of Steinernema carpocapsae. Taxonomy (NCBI): domain Eukaryota; kingdom Metazoa; phylum Nematoda; class Chromadorea; order Rhabditida; family Steinernematidae; genus Steinernema; species Steinernema carpocapsae. The sequence goes on from AZBU02000008.1 coordinate 4,175,276, forward strand.
ACGTTTCAGAGCCATTTCACTATTCGCACGAACCTTACCTACGGTTCCGGAAACGTTTCAGAGCCATTTCACTATTCGCTCGAACCTTAACTACGGCTCCGGAAACGTTTCAAAGCCATTTCACTATTCGCTCGAACCTTACCAACGGTTCAGGAAACGTTTCAGAGCCATTTCACTATTCGCTCGAACCTTACCAACGGTTCAGGAAACGTTTCAGAGCCATTTCACTATTCGCTCGAACCTTACCAACGGTTCAGGAAACGTTTCAGAGCCATTTCACTATTCGCACGAACCTTACCTACGGTTCAGGAAACGTTTCAGAGCCATTTCACTATTCGCACGAACCTTACCTACGGTTCCGGAAACGTTTCAGAGCCATTTCATTATTCGCTCGAACCTTACCTACGGTTCAGGAAACGTTTCAGAGCCATTTCACTATTCGCACGAACCTTACCTACGGTTCCGGAAACGTTTCAAAGCCATTTCATTATTCGCTCGAACCTTAACTACGGTTCCGGAAACGTTTCAGAGCCATTTCATTATTTGCTCGAACCTTACCAACGGTTCCGAAAACGTTTCAGAGCCATTTCACTATTCGCTCGAACCTTAACTACGGTTCCGGAAACGTTTCAAAGCCATTTCACTATTTGCTCGAACCTTACCAACGGTTCCGAAAACGTTTCAGAGCCATTTCACTATTCGCACGAACCTTACCTACGGTTCCGGAAACGTTTCAAAGCCATTTCACTATTCGCTCGAACCTTACCAACGGTTCCGAAAACGTTTCAGAGCCATTTCATTATTCGCTCGAACCTTACCTACGGTTCCGGAAACGTTTCAGAGCCATTTCATTATTTGCTGGAACCTTACCAACGGTTCCGAAAACGTTTCAGAGCCATTTCACTATTCGCTCGAACCTTAACTACGGCTCCGGAAACGTTTCAAAGCCATTTCACTATTCGCTCGAACCTTACCTACGGTTCCGGAAACGTTTCAGAGCCATTTCACTATTCGTACGTACGTAGCAAGTTCGGGTTCAAAGCTCAAACTTCGAATAGCTGTAACTTTTTGTAGGAAGCTCGTAAAAACCTGGGTAATGACTAAAAAGTTCCGGCGTCAAATTCTGAGTCTGAATATAGTCACCGAAGGTCTTGGAAAACTCGAAAAGAAGCCTAAAATGCGTTGAAGGCTGTAGCTCGCTTAATAACGCGAATTAGAGCAAATGAACCGCGTTACACTATTCACTATTCGTACGAACGTAACAAGTTCGGGTTCAAAGCTCAAACTTCGAATAGCTGTAACTTTTTGTAGGAAGCTCGTAAAAAACCTGGGTAATAACTAAAAAGTCTGTATCTCGCTTAATAACGCGAATTAGAGCAAATGAACCGCGTTACCGTAATTTTCAGCTATGTAAAAACCGGTTCTTTAAGGATTTTTCAGGCATTCGGCCAACAATTAAAGTCAGATCATTGAAACTAAACAAGTCAGATATAAGCCATTTCGCTTTTAGTACAAACCCTGCGGTTCCGGAAACGTTTCAAAGCCATTTCATTATTCGCTCGAACCTTACCTACGGTTCCGGAAACGTTTCAGAGCCATTTCATTATTCGCTCGAACCTTACCAACGGCTCCGGAAACGTTTCAGAGCCATTTCATTATTTGCTCGAACCTTACCTACGGTTCAGGAAACGTTTCAGAGCCATTTCGCTCATCCATGCACCACATGAGTGACACCGACGATGCGTACGAGTGTTTCGTTGTCCATTCGCTGCTGCCGCGTGAGCGCCTATTTTTGCCAAAAACGGTACCCAGTTTTGTCCGCAATCCGGCTATCTCAGGTGGATTCCAGGGTGGATCCAGCCTCACTATGGTTCGAAATTCGCGCATGTTCTAACGGGAAGCGGAAGGCGACTTTTTGGGTTTTTTGTTCCACTCGCAGCTGCTTTAAATTGCCCAAATGAAGCCATTAATTTCGCCTATTTCGGCGACCATTTGTGTAGGATTCCCGCCAACAAACAACCTGTTTCCGGCCAAGGGGTGATCGACGTCGTTGAATCAATGAACACTTAAGATGCGGGACGCGAAACACACGGGATAAATCACCTATTTATTCACGTTAATCACGGCACACGTCAACTCACAAACCCCCGCGCGTATTCGCCTCACGTTCCACGACGACCGTCGGCGGCGCGGCGGCAGCAGGAAAGTCATGTCGGAACCTAAGCGGCATCCGTTGGGAGCTGGGTGGCAGACCGCTGCCTACATTTGCGCCAATCGGGATCGGGACAGTTCATACCACATTTGGAATTAGAATTGCAGCTTGTCGTGTCTTGTAGTTTTGGCTTATGTTAGGCAATTTCGTCATGTGCCATTTTGCGTGCAGGCTAGGATCGTGTCTTGGGAAAAGCGTTAATCAGGAGCGAAGGCACTGCAGTTATTATACCGTATAATAACTGCAGTGCCTTCGCTCCACGTATAAGTCACGTATAATTTATACGTGACTAGAAGATATCTTTACAAACAGCGGGGTAGTACTTTAGGCTGCCAGATTCAAACAGGCTTAGGCTTGGACGTTTTTCAATGTAGTTTTTGCGGCGAAGCCGCCTGCATCCGGGTGTGTAAGCTAGGAGCGACAGTTCCACAAACTGCGGACATTTTTTTCAAAAAATAGCAAAAAAACAGAAAGTCGAAGCCTGAAGCCTGAAAGTCACTGTCCCGGTATGAACCGCCCTGGTATGAACTGTCCCTGCGCCGCCAAACAGTTATGGGTTGCAAGTTCCTTACGGACGAATTTTACGAGTCGTTTAAACTCGATGCTCCCACAAGGAAATCTGTGGAAGCGAAATGAGGAAGCGGCGATGAAGAAACGGCGGCGATCAGTTTCTGACGCCGACTTTGCAACCTTTTGGGCTGTTTCATGCCACCCGTTGTGGCTTCATTTTGTCTAAACCGTGCTTTCCATTTGACGTATTTTCTCATCCATTAGCTGCCACATTTCAGCATCCAGTGAGCTCTCGCCAAAAATTTTTCAATTGCGTCGGAAATTCGCCCTCCTGCGAAGCGATTGTGGAGCGAAATAGCCGATTATTGATGCCTTTTTAGACTGTTTCATGCCACTCACCCCTGCTTTAAATTGTCCAATTCGTCATATATCCGTTGTCACCTATCCACTTCACGCGATTGCCTCTTTTAACCAAAAACTGTCCTATTTTACCTTTGCCACTGGCAGCTGCTTCAAATTGTCTAAATGAAGCCCTAAATTCCGCCTGTTTTGCTGCCCGTTCGCTGCAACTTTTCTGCGTCTCCAGAGCGCCTATTTTTGTCAAAAGCAAGCGCTCAATTTTATCTGAAATTCTCCTTTCTGTGAGCCTCAATAAATAAGTTTAAAATTCAACAGTAAAAAAAATTAAACGGTAATTGAATAAAAAATTGCAGTTCTAAGGAATTATGCAGCTTATCGGCCACATCGAGCAGTTCTTCAACCGTGTTTAAGCGTGTTTCTGTTTGCATTCCCTTGTTTTCTGGTTAAAATTAGTTTAGAATCCGCGTTTTCCTTGTTTCCAGCTCCCACCGGTTTGCCTTTTGATTGTCGGACAAAATGAGACTCAAGCACACTGTCTGGAGCAGCACAGAAATTTCAGACATGTCTAAATGTGAATTTTGCTATTGATTGGTGTGCTATTAAACCGTGGTTTTCGTGCACCGTAAAGTTTTTGTTTTTGCCAGATTTTTTGCGAAAAATTGTTCTCGATTTTATTTTTCGATTGCACCCGAAAACGGTCAAATTGGACAGATCAGCGTCGAGATACGAGCCTCCAAAAATCGACCGTACTTTCTTAACAGTTTTTCCAGACATTTGGCTATAAGTGCACAACGTTAGACCCGACAGCCAGTTGCACATTCCATCTTAACATTGTATGCTTCAAAAATGCAACGGCTCCGAGATAAACGCGCTGTTTTTTTTATTGCGCCAACCTGTACATTTTTCTGAGATTTTCTGAGCTTCGACATTCGTATGTGTTCGTGGGAAGCGGAAGATGGATAAGCAACGACTACTTGGGTTGTTCTGTTCCACTAGCAGCTGCTTCAAATCGTGCCCTTAATTTCGCCTATCTTGTCACCCATTTGCGGGCAAACCTTCGCATGACGTAAACGCCTATTTTTGCCAAAAACGGCCCCCAGTTTTGTCCAAAATTTATCCCTCTGATGCTTCAAAATTCGCGTGTTTCTTTGTGTTTCATTTCCTTAGGCCGTGTTCTGAATTCCCTGCTTTCAGGAAATTCGACGTGATCGCCATGAGTGAAGGAAACGAGGACAAAAAGCTTCCTGAAAAGCCGAAGAAGCTTGTGTTCAAGTCGTCGACCATCAGCACGGACGCGTTCGCTCGCAGCAAGGAAAACTTCGTTTCTCAGCCGAAACAAACCTCCATCCAGTTCAAGAAACTCGGCATCTTCGACGTCCCTCAGGGGAAAAGAGGGATAAGAGCACTGCGCCTGCTGCTGAACCCGAGCAACTCCTCTTCGGCCAGAAACGTCAGCGAGGGGTATTCAGCGTTGTTTGCTTCAAATCACTTCTCATCCATCCGCTTCCAGGAACTCACTTTCGCAACCCTTGCGAGAAAGAACTCTACGGATATCCCGGAGGACGACAGCCAGGATGCGAAGCGCGTGAAGACGATCGAACTGGAGTTCGTCAAGAAGGAAGAAGGCGCTGAGATGAAGCTGCAAATTCCCGTAAAGCCGAAAGAAGCCTCCGAAAAACCACAGGAACCGATCCCTGAGGTCATCACCGGCGAAGAGAACGACACGTATATCCTCAAGGTGAGCTTAACCATATCTTATTGATCAATTGTGACCGAATGATATCTCAGATGGCTGGCAAGCTGTGGAAGTTCCAAGACGGCGCTTACGCCGAGCGAGGCCGTGTTGAACTCAAAATCAACTGCGCCAAGAATTACTACGCAACCAGCCGCATGATTTGCCGCGCAGAGGTCGGAAACAAGCGGCTCCTGATCAACTCGGTCTTCTTTCCAGAGATGAAAATCGAACGGAAGTCTGACAAAAGGGTGCAGTTCAACGCGTGCAGCTCTGAGGATGACAACAGCATGCGGCTCTTCCTCTTTCAATGCGCTGTAAGTAGTTTACCTTCCATACTGATCTAATAGCCTTCCTTAGAACCCCACCGAAGCGGATGAGCTTTTACTCAAGCTCAACGAACACCATGGCTTCTCCAAGATCCATGCGTATAACATGCGAGAAGACGAAAAAAGACGGGTGTTAGCTGAGCAGAACGCCTTGTTAATCGAAGAAGAAGAGTAACATATCGTTGAAGCGTATCATAATCGTGAAGTAAATTTATGTGAATGTATATGTATCGTCGACCTCGTGACCCAGGCCCTCAATAATTTGAAGCTTGTAGCGTTTCCTTAGGTCACCACAGCTCCGTCGGGCTCCTGACCCCAATGCCTCCTCAATGGAGCTAAGAAAACGCGTTTTAAATCGATGCGCGGCCTGTATTCCGTCGTTTTTGTTCATAGTCCTTGAGGTGCGTCCGAGCAATCTCTTATCGGAGTGGGAGCATCGAATGCCGGCGCAGTTTTGTTGTTTATGCAGTGGCGCATGTCATCATCATATCCCCCACCTCTCGCTCGCCTTCGTGTCTCATCTTGTTCGCGTGTATCGTTGGCAGCGTCGAAAGCCCACACACGACGAAGTGAATTCACGATTCGCATTTTAGCAGCCTTACTCTTCTCGGCCCCGCGTGGATTTCCGAAGATTCGACGACGGCGCCGATGACGTGAAGGCCGTCTCTATTAGCAGAATATTCACCCGAAATACGACGAATTTTGGAGCTCGACGATGGAAGGATTCACGCTGCTTTCTGTGCTCTCGTTGGCGATGTTCGCTGGAAGTTATATTTTTGGATCGGTCCCGCTTGTCATGACGCTCTCTGAGGTAAGCGTTTTGCTGTTGTTTTTTAGGCTGGATTGTGCGGATTTTGTGGGAAAGTCGAAAGCGAGTTTCTGGCATCGATTACGCGTGTTTTGATGGTGATTTCTGATGGTTTCTCTGGCCAGAATTGAGGCGAAAATTGAGGAGCGAAAGCCGGGCGATTTGAGGTGGATCTGTGCATTTTTAAAGCGTTACGGGTGGTTGGAAATGAAGCCATTTTTGGAGCTAGTTATGGGTTTGAATTTCACATGTGTAGGTGCCAAGAGCTGTCCAAAAGTTAGGGCTAATCCGATCAGTACTTGGTTCAAATTGGTGCACTTCTGATATGTAACAAGTCGCTGAAAAGTACATAGGCTATTTTGGGGGCTTGGGGCAGGATTTCTGGTGCTTTTGTGGCTTCGAATATTGATGTGTTTGAGCTCGACATCTCTGACAGGAATTGGCTCGAATTTAGCGTGGATTTGAAGTGGAAGTGCGTGCTTTTAAGGCGTGGTTGAGCTAGAAGTCTTTTTTGGAGCGAGTTTCTGGCTCGGATTCGACGTGTTTTTGAGCTTTGGTTGCATTCCATTACACGTGTTTGTCCAAAATTCAGGGCGTATCCGATCAGTATTTTAAATTAATTTGTGCCCTTCTAATACGCAGTAAATTGCTGAAACGCTGGCCATTTTTGAGTCTTACTAAGGTTATTGGCTTGAAAACAGGCCTAAATTGTGGCCCAGAGGTTTACGTATTTTACTTGTTTTGATTAGGAATCATAAACTTCTATTGTGCTTCTATTACCGCAAAATGAATTTATTTGGGCATGTATCTTTGCTTGCTCCTTATTTCCATGGAATGTGCTTTTTTGCCTGTTTTCTGCATTTGTTTGCAGTTTCCCTTGAGTTGAAGCGCCTGAGGCTTCTCAATCTTGCTCCTCCGTATCTTCTCTTAAGAACCCCAATTTCAGTCCCGAGCCAGGATATTCAGCGTCTTCGGAGCTGGGCTCCTTGTAGGAACAGCCCTGTCCGTCATCATTCCAGAAGGCGTTCAATCGATTTACGACAGTCAGATCGGTAAGCTGCTATTCTCCTGTTCCTCTTTTGATGGGGCTCTTTTAGAAGCCTACGACCGGATAATGTTCTACCAACAGCACCAAAGAATCGACGTGGAAAATCTGCCGAGAGTAGTCCCAAAAGACGCTGAAGTGCACGAAGAGTATGTTTTTGATGTGTTGTAAAGTGTGAATCATCGGAATTTTGAAGGCTAGCTGCAGCAGGATTGAACCAGCAACTTGAAGCCGAAGAAAACATAGAGAAGGCGAAGAGCGTCCAGAAGAGGGCAGCAAATGGAACACCGGAAGAGGTCCACAGTCGGGTGCCCAGAGGATTGCATAAAGAAGTTTCAGCTAATGGTATGTATTCTATGAACCTGTAGACGAGGAAAATTATTTTAGAGCACAGCACACATGACCACGGAAACGACCACGACCACAACCTCAAAGAACAATTCCAATTGGCGCACAAATCCATTGGTCTCTCGTTGGTCATAGGATTCGTCATTATGCTTCTGATCGATCAGATCAGTCGTGCTGGAACTGGAAACGTCGACCGGCAGTTTAAGATCACCGCTACGATCGGATTAGTCGTCCATGCTGCTGGTATGTAAATCTAACCTTCTCCTTAGCTAAAAAACGCTTTATTTGAGCTGACGGAGTAGCTTTGGCAAGCGCTTCAGTTATCAACAAAACGGACGTCCAATTCATCGTCTTCGCCGCAATCATGCTCCACAAGGGCCCCGCCGCCTTCGGATTAGTGAGCTTCCTTCTCTCCGAAGGTCTTCAGCGGAACCGCGTCAAGAAGCATCTCCTCATCTTCTCCTTATCCGCTCCTGTCACAGCTTTGGTGACCTACTACGCTATAGCCACCGTAAGCCTCTCCTCATGTTATCCTAACCCCATAAAACCACGTTTTTCAGTTCGGTTTGGGTGGTGAATCTCTCTCCTCGGGTTCCACAACAGGTATTTTGATGCTCTTTTCCGCGGGTACATTCCTCTATGTGGCTACGGTGCACGTCTTATCCGAACTGGTAAGCTTTTTTTCCTCTTTTTAGATTTCGAAAACCCCCTGATTCTAGGTAAACAACCCCAAATCCGGTGATTTCGAATTGATCCCAACGAACACGTCGGGCCACAGCCACTCCTCCTCGGGATTGAGCCTCACGGTGCGTGAGTTACTCGCTCTCGTAGTTGGCGCCGTTTGCCCAACGATTTTGGCTTCAGGACATTCCCATTGACCTTGTTTAATGTATAACTCTCGCTACGGACGTATGCCTTGTTTAACAGGTTGTAAATATGAGATGAGATATCGATAAAGACTAACTTATGTGAAGTTAGAGCTGAGAAGCCGAGCAAGTGTGACTTTTACGTCTGGTCTTGAATCGAAATTCTCAGGTTTTTGTTTTAGCGAGTTTTTAAGCATTTGAGAATTTCGCCGAAGCGATGCGCGACAGCTACGAGGCGCTCGGCGATTTAAACGAGCCCCAAAACGGGATGTATCCTAGGTACGGTTTTTAGGCCACTGGAAAACCGCATTAAGTGATCATACGACGGCGGTCGTCATTCTTGCTTACGAGTTCAGTGCTGGACGGTTGTGTGTGTTGTATGCACGATATTTGCACGATTTCAGATTCCGAAAATGGCCCGTGAAGCTGTTCCCCAGTTGGAAAACGCAGTAGACGTCGAAATAGAAACGCTCATGCTCTGGCGCTCTCGCAAGACCGTCTTCCAGGTACGTTTTCCCGCTTTTTTGACCTCTTCTAATCTCCATTTTTCAGATGTTTTGCGACCGCGGGTACATGGTCACCTCAGAGGAGCTCGAAGAAACTCTCGAGGAATTCAAGGTCCGATTCGGAATGAAACCGCCCAGAAACATGCTGAACGAGAAATTCTCGCACATTATGGAACGGGATCGTGAGTTTAGGCTTTTTGTGGGGTTTGAGGGTTTGCTTTCAGTTAGGGGTGTGCATTCAATAGAGGAACAGGTCACTACCGGGGGGGGGGCGGTCTTCAACTCTTTAGGCTCACATTGAAGCTTAGGTTGAGCTTATGTTCAAATTGAAGCTCAAACCTAGGTCGAGCTAATGCTTAAATTGATGCCTAGGCTTAGGCTTAGGCTTAGCTCGAGTTTATGCATCAATGGAAGCGTAGGGTTAAATTGAGGTTTTTTTCGAAAGACTACCAATAGAAGCGAAAAAAATTTCGCTATGCTTCCGAGTTCTTAAAAGGACCGATTCGGGTTCACCCCTAAGAAATGATTTGAATACCTTTATAGGGTTCGGTTTTAGCAGCTTGGGGGATTTTGAAATTTGGGCTTAGTTGATAACTTAGGCTTAGATGATGCTTAGGCTTCTATGAGACTTAAGGCTTAGATGCGAATAAGCTTAGGCTCAGCTGTGATTTGAATACCTTTATTAGCGTTGACTTTAACGGCTGAATTTTGAGGCTTAGGCTTAGGTTGTGCTCAGGCTTAGTTGATAACTTAGGCTTAGATTTTGCTTAGGCTTACAGTTGTTGTTTGTTAGTTGTTGTTTCAATGCCTTTATTAGGCCTGGGCTTAGACTTGCTCATGGGTCGAGTATTCGAATTCCCCTTTTATTAGGGTAGAGAGCTTATCTCTCTCCCAGTGTCTAGTAAAGTTAAGGTTAAATTGAGGTTTAAGCTTTGATCGACCTTAAGCTGAAATTGAAGCTTCTTATTTCCGAATGATTCGCTTTCAGTGCATTGCTTGGTGCTCTTCCCGCTCAATCCTAAAGTCGGCGTCTCGGACATGAAGGCAGCTGTGGTGGAGATGAAGGACAACAACTGCCGCCACGTCGTTTTCATCGTAAACCAAGGTTTGACGCCCTCCGCGAAGAAATTTATTGGAGATCTCCCTGTGGACATCACGATGGAGGTCTTCACCGAAGGCGAGCTGCTCGTCAACGTCACGGAGCACGAACTCGTCCCACAACACGAAGTCCTGGAGGACTGGCGGAAGGAAGAACTTTACAAAAGATAGTGAGTTCTGTTTTGCCAGGTTGAATTCTAATTTGGAGCTTCTTACAGCACAGTGCGCGACGGAAACCTGCCGAAGATGTCGAAGAACGACCCCATCGCCCGATATTACGGCATGAAGATCGGCCAAGTCGTGAAGGTCACTCGCGATTCGAAGGCAGCTGGCCGTTATACCCATTACCGACTTGTCTGCTAATCTTGTTAACTGTTGTTTTACGTTGAAAAAATTGTTGCGAATATGGTGTGAAGTGTAGTTGTGTCTTTGGCTTTGATGTCCAATTTGAAATCCTTAGCCTCTACATGCTTTGAGTGTTGGTCGATGACGGATAGCTTTTGATGCTATCAAAGAACTGCCGCGAGACAAGATGCGTCTTGTCACAAGTTGCGTTAGACGTACTCTCCTTAAGACTTGCGCGCGATATATATGCGCGTTTTGACAAAGGAGAAGTCACCGTCGGCGCAGAAGTTTTCAGAGAAGAGTTGCGAGTAGATTTGATGTCCAATTCCGAATTCTTAGGTCTCTGCAAGGGGTTCTTAGAGTGTTAGGCTGATGACAGATCGGAGAAAGGCTTAAGCATGGTCATGTTTTAGCTTTCAGAATCAAATGCACGAGACCGAACTTTGGCAAATACCCGACGTGATGTACTCACGGTTCTGTCGTAAGTTGGGGCTTCTTTGCTCTGTTCTAAGCTACGATTTCAGAGATCAATGACGTCAAGAAGAGCGCTGATTTAGCCGTGTTCCAACACTTCTACGCTCGTCTCGATTTCGACGCCATGGAGGCTCTCTTCGAGGGAGAAACGAGACGACAATTTCAGGAGCTTTTGGAGAGGGTGGACGTGCCCAGAATCGAACAGATGTGGGCGTTTTATTGTGTGGAAAAGTGGAAACCGAAGAGGATCGAGAGGTCGAAATTTAAGGAGAACGAGGTAATGCATCGAAAGGGCTCCTAACAAAAAGACCAATAATGGCTTTGAAAGTTGCAACCTTCAACAGCAGTGGATTCGCCCACCTCCAACTCGATCGTGCAACGCCTCGAACCACTCATCCACCGACGCTTGAAGTTCGAGAATCCGGAGAACCTGAACCTGGAATTCTGGAATGGACCTGACATCATGTACGCACGGTTCTGCCGTAAGTTGAGGCTTCTTTAAGCTGTTCTAAGCTCCGATTTTAGGGATCAATGACCTCAAGAAAAGCGCTGATTTTGCCGTCTTCCAACACTTCTACGCTCGCCAAGATTTCGACGCCATCGAGGCTCTCTTCGAGGGTGAAACGCTTCAGGAACTTGCCGAGATGTTAAGACGGATCAAGGTGCCAAGGATCGAACAGATGTGGGCGATTTATCGCGAGGAATCCTGGAAGCAAAGGAGTGACAGAATAACTCACGAGGTATATTTTGAAGAACGTTCTTTCGGGTAGTCTGGAGCTAATTTTCGAGCCCTTATCTGGATAACAAGCCGCCTCAAATGCTCGAACCCGTATTCTCGAACGGACCTGTCGTTATGCACGCGCGATTTTGCCGTAAGCTTAGGCTTCTTTGCGCGGTTCTAACCTCAAATTTTAGGAATCAATGACCTCAAGAAGAGCGCTGATTTCGCCATTTTCCAACACTTCTACGCTCGCCAAGATTTCGACGCCATCAAGGCTATCTTCGATGGAGAAACGCTTCAGGAATTCTGCGAAATGGTGCAACGGATCAAGGTGCCCAGGATCGAAAGGATGCTCGCGATTCACCGAATGGAATCCTGGAAACGAATAAAGAAGAGTGAAAGGGTAGAAAAGCGTCAGATCCCATTTGAGTGCCTTACTTGCAAGATTAGAAAACGAAGCACGAGGAAGACTGGTAAGCAGATTGAGGTGAGGATTTGGCCTTCGAAGATCCTATATAATCCAAATCGCTTTAGAAAGAAGAGGCTATGAAGCTGGAAGAGGCGGTTCGTACCGGTAAAAACGAGGAATTCCTTGAGATTTACGAGTGCAGCGTGAAAGGCCGCAGCATTCGCAGCCGTACAACGTTCAAACGAAACGATTTCGTGATCGAGTACAGAGGTAACTTTCAGGATGCTTGATTTTTGATAGCTTCTTGCCCTTAGGCGATCTTCTCAGCAAGCAAACTGCTCACAAGCGAGAAAAGGAATATTCAGAAGACAGCTCCATCGGATCATACATGTACTTCTTCAAGCACAAAGAAGTACATTATTGCATTGACGCGACCCAGGAAACACCCTTTAAAGGGCGTCTGATCAACCACAGCGCTCTCAATCCAAATCTAAGAACAAAGGTACGTATGTAATTGACTCGAAATCGTAACGTGATCTCATATTTTTAAGGCGGTCGAACTCTCCGACGGCTCCGTGCATCTGCTATTAATCGCTCACAGGGACATCGAAGTCGGTGAGGAGCTCCTCTACGACTACGGCGACCGATCGCGAGGGAACGTCATTAACAACCCTTGGCTCGTTGAGTCGTGACCTGTAGAACTTAATATGATCCGCTTATTGTTGCTATTTTATTATTTTATTGAGATTAAAACGATTCAAACCCAAAATCAACCTTGCTTGCTTCTCTTCGCGCTTCACAAGGCGAAACGGAGCGACCGACCGAACGTACGAACCGATTTTCGTGGTAGGATCTCGCCCACGAATGCGATGTTGCGCGAAGTATAAAATATCTGAATTTTGCGAATTGAGCAGTTTTGAGGGGCTTATTTTCTCGCCATTTTGAACCGTTTGATGTTTGAAATCTGCGCTTCTCTTTTCATCCCTTTTAGGGACACTTTACCCTAATTCAAAACTGTTCTGGTCGTATTTGAACTAGAGATGTCGGGTTCGGGTTTTAAAACCCGAAATCCGAAACTTTTTTCGGGTTCGGGTTCGGGTACCCGAAAGTTTCGGGCGGGTAACATCTCTAATTTGAACTCAATCGCGTTTTGCGTTATTGGATATCACTTTTGGCTCTCGTTTTTTGGCTCTTTCAGCTATTATTGGCTTTCCTTTTGGACACTGACGTGACCATTTCAGCCCTCAGCAGCCATGGATTCCAACTCGAGCATGGAAGCTCTTGAAACGCTAATCTCCGAGCGCTTGAAGAGTGAAAATTCGAAGCCCAACAATGAAGCTTTCTCCGATGAACGTTCCCAGGATTTCGAGGAAGATGAGGTGAGTGCATTGCGCTGTTTCCCTTACTTAATTTGGTGTTTTTAGATCTGCGATCTGTACCCAATTCCGAAGATCGAGTTCAAGGAAGCCGCTCCTGAAGAAGAAATCGATCAGTCCCGAAATGAGCGCGTTTGGAGATCGGAAAACCCGCATTTAATGGACAAATCCGAGCCGTTGAAGCCTGACGATGAAGCCGCGAAGCTCAAGTTGGAATCCGGGATCGCTCTGAATCCGATGCCTGGAAGTTACTTCCAGACGTTTGATCGAATGTACGAATTCAAGCTGCCGATGCTTTCGATTGTTCCTCATTGTCACTTAGCGCAGGTGAGTAGTTTCTGCAAATTCTCTGGCTCATTTTGATTATTTTCGACCTGTTATCTAGGTTCAAAACTGCTAAAATTGTGCCAAATTTTAGCCCTCAGACACGACGATGAATTCACCCTGTCCCAACTCTACCATGGAACTCCTCGACGCGCTCATCTACCAGCGCTTGAAGCACGGGACTCCATCGAAAATGCACAAATTCTTCACCCTCGAACGCAGCCTGGAACTCGAGAGGGTTATGGTGAGGAAATCTGTTTTCCTGGCTCATTTTTTGTTTAGATTTCTTACATTGATAGCATAAGGAAGTCCCAAGTGTGCGAGACCGAATTCCGGAAGGGACCTGACGCGATGCACGCGCGATTTTGCCGTAAGCTTAGGCTTCTTTGCGCGGTTCTAACCTCCAATTTTAGAAATCAATGACCTCAAGAAGAGCGCTGATTTTGCCGTCTTCCAACACTTCTACGCTCGCCAAGATTTCGACGCCATCGAGGCTCTCTTCGAGGGTGAAACGCTTCAGAAATTCTGCGAAATGGCGCAACGGATCAAGGTACCCAGGATCGAAAGGATGCTCGCGAATTACCGTATCAAAGCCGGGAAGCGAAAGAGGAGGGCAATAGCTTACAGCTTGACATTCAAGGTATAAAAGCTAAATTAAGGGTTCATACCTTCAGCTAGATCTGATTTCAGTGCCGCATCTGCAAACATCAAATTAAAGGATCCCAAAAAAACAGGATGGCGCACGTCGGAGTCCACGAGAACATCCCGGTCCCGTGTATTCTCAAAAGTTGCGATAAGATCCTTAGTACCTTCAACAGCCTGGAGAGCCACATCTACGTAAGAAGACTTTTATCGTAAAAAATTCACTCCTAGCGTTTTAGTACTACCACAATCTAAGGATTTCAAAGCTCAACGCGGCCCAATATCATCAGCTACACGCCGCTCGAAGGAAGTACAACAGAAGAGCGGCCGTTTTCGAGGACAAATACTTCCCTCCTGAAGCCTTCGTGCAATTCAACGATCGCGTAGCTCCACACTTGCACAAGCTGGAAGCGAGAAAGTGTCAGGAATGCGGCAAGATCGTTGGTAACCCTAAATCTCGTCGTTCTCACGCTGGCGTGCACCTCGGCTGGACAACCAAGTGCGTCGTTGAGAGCTGCGAAAAGATCTTTCCGTGTGCGCTGGAGATTGCTGGTCACCTACATGTGGGTTTAATTTTGTCAGATCGTTTTTTAGAAAAATTGGTTTTAGGCTAAACATAAGAAGAAGCTGGTTGATCTAAACGCAAGTGAATTATACGCTTACAGGAAGGCGAGGATGGAGTTCCAAGAGCTCATCAAAGAAGAGTTCTCGAAGTATTTTCCGATGAACGCGCAGAGCGAAGAAATCGGCGGCTGAAACGGTTTTTTGTATAAATTGTTGCTTATTATTTATCATGCGAAGAATTTGGTCATGAAGTGACGTTTATTCGGCGAATTTCAAAATCAATTATGAGGCGGCAAGGTCGTACAGTCAGCATTACGGGGATTACTGTAGCATGGATCGGCTTTTGGGCATTTTCAGGGTTTGTGTGGCTAAGAGCCGATAATGCTGGACAGAATCGTCGTAATCGCTGTCGCAATCCATTCTAAACACCGTTTAATAAGCGAAAATGAAGCTAAAACTGACACATCACAATTTCAGGCAGAGGCGAGTGAGTGGGACGGAAGCCAACTCGACTGAAACGACTACGCGGGTGAAAAGAAGTGCGGAATGCGCTATTTGTTCAAGGGCGCGTCTTTGGAGAACTCTTCAACTCCTCACGTTGACGTCATCGTGCAAACACTGTCCATCGGTCGACCAAAGTCATAGGAAAGTCGAAAAAAGTGTATTTTTTTACTTGTAAACTTGAGGCAGTCACAAGTGGATACAAAGAAGGGGAAACCGTCAATATCTGACCAATTTTTAGGCAAGGGACGAAGGAATATGACGAATATCTTGTTCGACTTAAAAGCCTCAGTTTTATTCACTTTTGAGGCTTTTCTGCGTCTGTCCCATGTATTTGGATACTGTCGAATGAAGTTCTCATGACGTTCACTTTTCAGACTTTGCCGTCTAGTAGATGCCCGCCGACTCATCCCAGACGTCTAAATTCAGTCCTCACCCTTCATTCTCCTTCATTTTATCCCCTGTTAGCAGTCGTTCATAGAAAAGTCAAATGGGTCTACTTTTTTACTTTTGAGCTTGAGGCGGTCATGAGTAAATAAGCAGAGGGGGAAAGGCTCATGAAACGTGATCAACTAAATCTAACGTGAACAACCTGTTCAACATAAGAAGCCTTGATTTTATGCATGTCTTCTTGTATTTTCCATGTGTTTTCGAACACGTTTGGATTCCGCAGATGACCTACAGGGTGATTCAAAAAAAGGGCTGGCCAGACAGGGGATGGAGCCCTGTCTGGAATTCGCGGAGCGGAGTCATTTCCAACACAGTCAAAAGGAACGACCGGTTGGTTTTGCTAACAAATAACGCGAAACCGACCGGTCATTCCGCGATTTCCAGACATGGCTCCATCCCACTGTCTGGCCAGCCCTTTTTTTTGAATCACCCTGTACTTATGACGTTAACTTCAAACTTCGCCTGTCTACTAGACGTCTACTTCGTCCGCTTTCAAACCCATCCCAGACGTCTGACTTCATCCTAAGCCCTCATTCTTCTCGATTTTATCCTCAGTGAGCAGTCGGTCGCTTCGTTTTGAACCATCATGCTAACGAAGAAACGAAAGGTAAGCAATTCTTCCCATTCTTCTCACCTCTGATCTCGCGTTTTCAGTCTCACAAGTCGGTTGAAACTGCCGAGGATGCTCCCAAAACGTCCAAATCCTCGATGTCCATAGCTAAGGATCCGAAAACGTCGCTTTCTGTGATGAAGTCGGTCGGAACGCAATCTGCGCGCACTGATTTGTCCGCCCATTCGATGGAGGAGAATAGCGTCAGAGCGATTGAATCGCAGATTCAGAAGCTCAATGCTGAGTGGGTTTTAGTAATTTGAATTCCCTGAATATTTTTTGTGTTTAGGGCTGCGAGCCAGAAGAAGCCAGAAGCGCTTTCAAAGGATAAACCCGGCTACAAGTACCGAGGCGTCAATTCGAGGCACAAGAGCTCACAGGTGAGGCTTTCAAAGACCTTTCTAAAGGATTCAAGGGGCGAAATTCCCTACATTGGGAGGTGCAAAAATGGCCAAAATTGAGGCTTTTTAGGGTCGATCTTGCAGGCGATAGAAAGCTTAAAATTTGGGAACAGATCTGGGATATTTGGGCGCTTCTTAAAGGGTACAAAGCAACTTAAATTTGGAATTTGTAAAGCGCTTACGGAAAAAAGCGCTTACGTCGGTTTTGGGTCGGTTTTGAAGTTGGAAATGATCGAAAGGACTCAAATTTTAGACTTTATAAGTGCAAATTCGGAATTTCTTGGCGCTTCTTAGGGAAGGGAAAGTGTCCCAAATTTGGTCAGTTCGGAGGGCGAAAGAACCTTGGCTACGCGCCGAAATTCGAAGCGTTCGGAATGTCCAAAAATGGGACATTTATGGACGACTGTTTGAGTCGATCTTGCAAACGGTAGGAACCTCATAATATGGGAACGGATCTGCATATCTGGGCGCTTCTTAAGGACAAGTGCGTGTCATAAATTCGGGATTTGCAAAGCGCTTACTTGGGTCAGTTTTAGGGTTGGAAATGGACCCGACTTTTGGAGTTTTTTGTCTGGTAAATTTGGGATAGGCTTTTGGGGTGCCTGAAAATGGCCAAAATTCGGACGATTCCTTCCGTGGATCTTGAAGGCTATATAAAAACCTCAAAGTTGGGGTATTTGGGCGCTTCTGAAGAACGAGAAAGTTGCCTAAATTTTCGGGATTTGTAGAGTGAGACTTTTTGGGGTTTCAAAGCAGGGGTAATTTTGGACGCTTTTAGGCCGCGAAGAAGACAAGCTCGATGTCCAGAAAATCCTCCGTTGCTGTGGTCAGCAAAAGCCACATTGAAGCCGAATCGTCCTCCAGCGTGAGGACGACGACCGTCTCCGGAGGGTCGAGCCGAAGGAGGCCCCAAGGATCCAAGGGATCAATCAAGGTACTTTTGAAATTGACGCTGTGGACTGCATCTGATTTCAGCTTTTTAGCGAGTGAATCTCTCGAAACTCCGCCATGAAGCCAACGGCACCTCTTCGAACGACTCTCCACCAGCCACGCAATCGCCGACGACGAACAGCTCGAGCGCCTCAGCGGCAAAGAAGCGCCTCGCAACGAGCAAATCGAAGGTGGTCCAGATTCGTCCGGCCTCCATCAAGCGCTCACAGATGTCGATCGCCACAGCGCAGAAGAAACCGCCGAAGAAGAACCCTCAAGCGTCACCCAACGCTGGATCGTCTCCTCAGAAGAGCCACGTAGACAAAGGAAGTCCTGAAAGAGCTTTTGGGACCGACAACTCGCAGATGTCCAAAAGTCTTCAGAGCCTTCAGTTGACCGTGAGTTCTTCGACCCCTTTCACAGTCCTTAAAGTGATTTCAGACATCTGTAACCCAAGATGACTCCTTCGACGCCCGGAAGTCCCTCAGCAGCGGCCATTCGCTTCAATTTAGCAATGTTCCGCTCTTCCATCGTCGTTTGAGGGCTTTTGTCAACGAGGTCACACGTTTTAACTTTCTTGCTCATCCTCATTTTTCAGTGCCTCAAGTCCTCAATCAAGTCGCTCCACACCGAATACGACGAACTCCGATTTGTGCCTACGGAGCAACAGTCGCGGATTGGAAGACTTGAGGAAAACGCAGCTAAGAATCGCTACACAGGTGAGCTGGGAGGCTTTAAGCTGAACTAATTAGCTTTTTCAGATATCTTCTGCCTCGATTCCACCCGTGTGATTCTCAGTTTCCCCAATAACAGTGAATCCGAGGATTATATCCACGCAAATTACGTCTCTGGTCGGAATCTTCGTAACAAGTACATCTTGACCCAAGGACCGATGATGAAAACCATTGCTGACTTCTGGAGGATGATTTGGCAAGGTAAGATGACTTTTTTGTATGATAATACAAGCCGTGGACGCCGATCGAGTGCGGCTGAAAAAGCCATGTGGGCAGAACTGACCATTTGCCCAGCCCAAGCGATATGAGCACTTTTTGGCATGGGTGCGAAAAAGCGCAAAGAAGTGTGGCCAATTCTAACAATTGGCCAATTTCAGAGAAGTGCGGAACCATCGTCATGGTGTGTAAGAACATCGAAGACAACAAGAAAAAGTGTTCCGAATACTTGCCGTAAGATTAGGGTTTTTTTTGCTATGATTAAGTGTGCTCTTTACAGGAGCGAGGAGAAAAAGTTGAGAATCGCCGGCATCGAAATCCAGCAGAAATCGCAAACGTGGAAGAAGAACCAACTGAGAGAAACTATCCTCGAGATGAGGTACAAAGGAGAGCTCCGTACCGTAATCCATTGGCAATGGAGCGGATGGCCGGACCATTTGGTATAATTCTGCACGTTCTTGGTCATGTTTTCATTAAGGACTTATAGGTGCCCTCGAAGGACCTCCAAAACTGCTTCCGCCTGCTCCAATCCGGACGCCGCAACTCCACGACAGTGATCCATTGCTCAGCGGGAATTGGTCGGTCTGGAACGCTCATGGCTCTGGAGATCTGCCTCACTGATCTCATGCAGGGGGAGCATACGAACGTATTTGAAGTGGTCAAGTTTTTGAGGAGGCAGCGAGCCCACTCTGTGCAGACCTTCAGCCAGTACCTCTTCATCCACCGCGCGCTGCTTCAGTTTGCCGTTTACTGCAAAACGGTCTCCGCCGAGAAGATTCAGCCCTTCGTAGATCTCTTTCAGTCTTATATGAGCACGAAATAAAGCGAGTTTGGATTTCATTGACAAGACTTCAGCGGTCACAGAAGCAAACACAGGGTCCATTAAACGTACGTTGGTAAGAAGCCTTTTAATTTGTGGTAAGTAATAAAGCGAACGGTGGTTGTACAAGAAGTCAAACTAGCGTTCAAGGTGTGCTAACAGGTCGCATGCAGAAGCTGTAGAATGCAGTCTGAAAAAGAGTTAGACGCGCTACCTACCCGATTTCTTCCTCCACCACTTTTCTCTTTCTCTCAAACAAGATATTCGTTTTGTTCGCTCTTTTAAGGTGGCCGACTTCGTTAAACGTGGAAGTAGGTTGCATTGATAATGTTGAGACCACTCACGTAGTTCTTCGCGTTTTTAGGCTCGACGGCACGAGTTATTTTGCGCATGGGTTACAATCACTTGATAGCCGTACCTAAGAATTAGCCTTTCACTCTTTAATACCATAGGCCACATACTTTTCAGACTCTATTTAAGCAAATTCTTGGCAAATGGCCATAGTAGGGAAGTTGAACATATTTGGAGTAATAGGGGCCTTTTCCTTAATTATACACGTGGCTACATTTAAGCCTAATCTTGACCACATCAGCTCCTAAAATATAATTCTAGCTTATACTAAAACTTTACCCCACATACCTCAGTTTCAGGAATCCACATAGCTGTGTATTTCTAATTTATGCTTCTAGTTCAATTAAGCCATCAGATCCTTTTTTCATGTCAGCCGGGCTATTCCTTTACCTCAAAGCACTACAGTAAAATGAAATTTTCATAATGTTGAAAATCAGGGAAGACAAACCATTGAAGCAATTGACCATTTAGCCATGTGTTGAGCTCTTGTACCAATTTCTTGTTGTATTGGGCTTGCGCCTCAGCAAAAATGCACCTGGAATCTTTTGTAAAAACTCAAGACATCGAAAATTTGTTACTAAGTTATAAAGTTTCGAGTGTGGCTTTCAAGAAGACGGGTTAGTTCAGTTATGGCTTTGGCGGACCAGCAAAGGAGTATTAAACCGTTTTTACGACATTATGTAATTATTGCAATCCAATCCAATCTAACTTAAACTTAAACTTTCTTTTTCACACTTTCATATTCTTTGTCATAGAAGTAGTATTTTGGCTCTAGAAAACCAACAAGCTAGTCAAATTTACGTGGTCAATAAAACCTTTAAACTGATTTCAATTTATCGGAAAGCAGCAATCAATTCCACATTTCAATCAACTGAAGATTCGCTTGGAATTTCGCATTCGTCCACATAACGTTTTTTTAAAGTTTCGAACAATGTGATTTTTTGCTAAAAGGACAACCCACGTTAAACACTATTACACGATCGTGATTCTTACAAGTTCCTATGAAATCGGGTATGGTTCTCGTTTGGTTTATTTTAGGATTGATCGCTTTGCTGTGGTTGACCTCACAAAGTGTGTTTCGTTTTGCAAAGCAGCCGTAAGCTTGGATAAATAAGTCGTAAATTGAATCAGATGTATTTGAAAACAGTATTAAGAACGACCGATTTTGGGTAAACAGGAACTTACAGTTAGGATCTACGCAAAGGAAGCAAATCAGAGCAAAAAAGAGTGCCATGTAAACAATTGAGCGACTAAGGCAGTTTGCCATTTTGCACCCAAAGATGACATAGACAAAGTGAACAAGAAAAGACGTGGTGTAACCGGAAATAGAGCTAGTTAAGCTTGCGCTCTGCTGGCTATGATTGCAGCTAATTTGACCACAAAGGAAGCTGTCAGACTTGATCTTTGACATCTTCTGGGTTATTTTTATGTTTCCGTGCAAGAGTGCGAAATAATAAAGTTTATTCCCCAAACCAAAGCGACCATTTTATTAGATATTCTCAAAGCTCAAAAGTCTGGATAATCCTTAGGCGCTCTTGAGGTTTCCTGACGTAAGCTGTCCAAGGATAGCATTGAGCTTGTCCTGAAAAATAGCCTTAAACCGATTGTATTTTTTTATTTTTGAACTGACCACAATGCCAGGAGAAATGATGTCAAGAACAGGAGACAAGGCCTAAAACAACAAATCTGAGAACCACCTAATGTTAGAGCTTGATCAACCTTAACCAGAGGACCGAGGGCTTCGACAACAGGCTTGATAGCCTAAAACAAACATAAATTCAGGTAAAAAACAATTAGGGCTTACGGCAAGAAGAGGGGCGATGGCTTCGAGGACAGGGCTCACTGCCTGGACGACTGGATTAGCTGCCTAAATGGGGTTTTTTAAAGCTTTACTTTAAAAGCTTTTATAGTTACATCAACAACAGGCTGGACAGCTCCGAGGACAGGAGACGCAGCGTCCACCAGAGGCGAAACGGCTCCCAGAAGGCCTCCGGTGCTTTCATCTCCAGCCACAGGGGCGACGAGTGCGACAATCGCGAAGAGGGCAATCGAGCGAAGCATCCTGACGATTGTGGATCCGTGTAAAACTGATAGAAGTCGCCTACCGATCCTGCTTTTGTATCCTCTTTCGCCGTGTTTTCCACGGCGAGATCAGAAACTACCGGATTTCAGAAAAACGTAAAAACAAAATTTCATAAGGGCAGAGGAGTCAGAGGAGTTCACTGTCAGAGGATTCACATGACAGGCCATTGAGCTTAAAACGTAGATGTACTATTAACATTTTTGTTTTTGATGTGTGTGTAATCCCGTCCGGAGAACAAGCAACGTAGGGTTTTTTGAATTCGGAGTTGCGGTGTCGTTGAAGACACGTTGGAGAAGAAGGAATTTGTGGTTTAGTACCGTGGTCTTAGCTACGCGTAGCTGAATTAGGAATTTTGGTCTTTGGGAAAGCGCATCAGAAAACAAGTGAAAGAGTACAAACGTTCAAAAGTCAGTAAAGTACACTTGATGCCTGATCGCTTCAAATGTATTCAAATGTTTCGAGAGGTTGAAGACCACATTGAACAGATGCACTTTTGGATCCAGAATTTGATTATTCAGTCGAATATCACAATTCTAGCCCATAAACATCTCTAGCATTGGCCGTGGTGACCTCGGCCACCTTCATCGGCTCCTCTTTTCGCATAAACGCGGCAATCATCTCGCAGGTCACGGCTATGGAGCACGGCTCGTTCCGGTTGAAATTTGAGTGTTTGTGCAACTCTTTTACCGAAAAATGGATACGTTAGAATCCGTAAATTCAAAACCAAAAGATGACCTTCTCGGTGAAGGTTTCCCTCACAGTCGCTGGCACCTTCTTGTCGTTGATTTTCGGGTACATATAGGGAGCGTCAGTTTCCAGGAGAAGGCGTTCCAGAGGAATGATTCCGTTCTCAAGAGCGTATCTGACGCCCTTGTCCGAGCGGTCCTTCCACAGGAATCCTGAAAATATACTAATTTTAGCAAAAGAGATCTAAAAACACCCTACCAGTCAATCCGATGTATAATCCCATGTCGATGTCTTTCTTGGCTTCGTCAGCAGTCCCAGTGAAACAGTGGATAACGGCTCGAGGGAGTTGATCCGCGTACTTCTCCAGGATTTCGACCATTTCCACGCTGGCTTCGCGCTCGTGGATGAAGAGGGGCTTTTGAAGTTCACAGGCGAGAGCGACCTGGAAAACTGAAGCTCAAATAAGGCTAAAAAAGATGAAATTTACCTGCTTCTCAAACGCACTCAGCTGATCCTCTCTGGACGAGAAATTCCTGTTGAAATCGAGGCCACATTCGCCCACAGCAACGCACTGAGGATTCTCCAAAAGCGTCCTCAAAACGGCCGAAGTTTCGTCGGTGAAATGCTTCGCTTCGTGAGGATGGACGCCGGCAGTAAAATACAGGAATCCTGAATGCTCCGAGCTGAGTTTCTCGGCTTCTTTGCTCGATTTCAGGTCGTTCTTGAGGCCTGGAAATTGTGGAATTTAAGGGTACACTCGGTGGATAATGCGACGAACTTCTTTGGCTCTTGCGGGAGACCTTTGAGGGAACTGGGATTAGTGAGATTAGCTCCAATATCAACCAGCTTGTAGGGAACGGCTTCTGGTTTGGGAGAGCCGACCGGCCCCGGAGTTACTCATTTTTTCGTATTAAAATTTACTAAAAAGTGTTAAAAGTCGTTTAGAGAATCTGACAAAGAGTAACGAAAGCGTTAAATGGGCCAAACAACGTCAATTTAAAAACCAACCAATCGTGAAGCTCTCAGCAAAGAGATTGTATGAGGCTTCTATTCTATGAGGGTTAAAAAGATGTTCAATTTCAACAGAAGATGCTGTTAACAAAGGTAACGTTGCGCAATAATTGCACGTTTTTTTTACAAAGTCTCTTTATTTCCGATCGGAGATGTTTTTCAGGAGGCAAGATTGCGCAATCGCTATGAGTTGTCATGCAGGCGTGGCAATGAAAATCCACTTTTCATTATGTAAAATGTTTGAATATGATGAGGACGCCTGTGCTTTAAGACCATCACTCATAATAGTTACGTGTCCTGAAACCCGACGACACCACTTTGAATCGATTTTCCTTGGCAACAAGACATGGCCTTTTATGCATTACTTAAAATAATCCTGTGAGCTTTGTAGATTTCCTTCGTAGATTCATTATCGTCCGGTTAGTTTTTTTACCTTGTTCAGATTTTTTACCTTGTCGGCTCTTTCTAGTAGGCCATTTGCCTGTACCTTTTTTGCTTCCAACAGCCGAGCTTCAACTAAAGCTGCCTAGCTACAGTTGTCATTGCGCAACTTTGGGTGAAGACATTTTTGGTCGAAACTCGACGTCCCTTCATCCTTGGAGTCCCGCAGCATCTCTCTTTGCCAGGTTTCAAGTATTAGAGAGCCTATCACGGATTCCGCTTTCCCACAATATTTACCGTAAACTTCATACGTTCATATCGATTTTGAAATTGCGTTCGGCCTGAAATTCACCGCTGATCTCGTATTTTTAGACTTGATTTCTTCCTCGTTTCTCCCTTAGCCCATTTTTCCTACTTGTGTGACGTTCTTTCACTCGATTTCAGTCGGAAATTTTGTATTTCATTCCATGTTCCGCTTTCAGATAATCACGTTATTCTGTACCAGATTCTCTCTCGGATTTTCGGCATTTTCTCGACAAATTTCGAAGCATAAAATTACCAAAATGGGCAGCGAAGCCACCCCGAAGCCGGCCGTTCCCTACAAGCTTGTGGACATCGGAGCTAATCTCGCTCATCCCAGTTATCACAAGGATCTCCCGGAAGTTCTAGCAAGGGCCAAGGAAGCAGGTAAAATCGCATTTCGTCTTTCTAAGTCTGAAATTTCATGATTTCTAGGCCTTATAAAGATTATGATCACCGGATGCGACCTGAAATCGAGCAAAGAAGCCGAGAAACTCAGCTCGGAGCATTCAGGATTCCTATATTTTACTGCCGGCGTCCATCCTCACGAAGCGAAGCATTTCACCGACGAAACGTCGGCCGTTTTGAGGACGCTTTTGGAGAATCCTCAGTGCGTTGCTGTGGGCGAATGTGGCCTCGATTTCAACAGGAATTTCTCGCCCAGAGAGGATCAGCTGAGTGCGTTTGAGAAGCAGGTAAATTTCATCTTTTTTAGCCTTATTTGAGCTTCAGTTTTCCAGGTTGCTCTCGCCTGTGAACTTCAAAAGCCCCTCTTCATCCACGAGCGCGAAGCCAGCGTGGAAATGGTCGAAATCCTGGAGAAGTACGCGGATCAACTCCCTCGAGCCGTTATCCACTGTTTCACTGGGACTGCTGACGAAGCCAAGAAAACATCGACATGGGATTATACATCGGATTGACTGGTAGGGTGTTTTTAGATCTCTTTTGCTAAAATTAGTATATTTTCAGGATTCCTGTGGAAGGACCGCTCGGACAAGGGCGTCAGATACGCTCTTGAGAACGGAATCATTCCTCTGGAACGCCTTCTCCTGGAAACTGACGCTCCCTATATGTACCCGAAAATCAACGACAAGAAGGTGCCAGCGGCTGTGAGGGAAACCTTCACCGAGAAGGTCAGCTTTTGGTTTCGAATTTGCGGATTCTAACGTATCCATTTTTCGGTAAAAGAGTTGCACAAGCACTCAAATTTCAACCGGAACGAGCCGTGCTCCATAGCCGTGACCTGCGAGATGATTGCCGCGTTTATGCGAAAAGAGGAGCCGATGAAGGTGGCCGAGGTCACCACGGCCAATGCTAGAGATGTTTATGGGCTAGAATTGTGATATTTGATTGTTTTTGTTTATGGGTTAATTATTTGTTAAAGGTTTTTCAGAGGTTTGTTTAGGGATGGTTTAAATTCGGTTTCGTCCGTCTGTTATTTAAGGTTTTACGTCTAAACCTTCATTAGGGCACCTTTT
This sequence comes from Steinernema carpocapsae, assembly GCA_000757645.3. Lineage (NCBI taxonomy): Eukaryota > Metazoa > Nematoda > Chromadorea > Rhabditida > Steinernematidae > Steinernema > Steinernema carpocapsae. Next base: position 4,200,898 of record AZBU02000008.1, read on the forward strand.
GGGTGTGAAAGCTCAGTAAAGGTGCATATACGGGTTCAGACAAGCTTAAATGTGCTTTTTTGTCTTTTACAGCTTGGCAAAACAGTGGTAAGTGCACCCTTTTGAGACAATTACAGGTCTAAAAGAGCCCTATTGTGTTTCAAAACACTTCACCAGACTTGCAGATTTATTTCAAGTGAGCTTTGAACCGAAACCGATGGGTTTGAAGCTGGCCTCTAGCCTCAGACGCGTCTGAAATGCTTCTTCTTGTCTCATACAAACTCATTTTCACTCTTCTTGCAATCAAAAATCGATGGTAACGTTGGCACCCAAGCACCGTTTTTCGGTTATTGCATGAAAGTTATGCAATTAGATCTCCTTTCATCGCCTGTCCTTCTCAAACAGCCGCACAGAACCCGCAAAACTTGTTTTTCTAGTTTAGGAGCGCTCGCTATCTGACTCATCGTCGCAAATCGCTGCTGCTGCCCGTACTCTACACACCGCTCGCTCGCTCGATCGCTTCCTTCCTCCTCCCTGCAAGCGCATTTGTTAGTCTTGAGCGAGGAGATCATATTGTCTGTCTCTCCTGCACCGTCTCGTCGCGAACTGCCCTGCCGTCGCTACGATACTCGGGTTCTCCTCCGCTCTACATGCTCTGTTCTGTGTTTATCTCCCGGTCGCATGTTGCAAACGCACAGCTGATGTGCGCAGGTCCTCTCGCTCGCCATGCGTGCAAAATGTTGCACTTTTGGTTCCCGCTGCGTTTTCGGTTTGCAGACGTCTGCAAAAAAGGCGACGTCGTCTGATTTGGTCCTCTCGCTCGCGGCAGTCGTTTTGAAACGCGCGCGGCTTCAAACAGCGGCTTCATTGTGTCTGTTGTTGGGGTAGTGTGTCTATCTGTGTGTCCGCCCGTCTACGAGACCCAGACTTGTCTGATCGCTTGCTCGCCTCTCGGTCGCCCGGCCACCAGCTGCAACGCCGCCGCATGTCATCAAGTGCAGCGCTGCTTTCCTTCGTCGATTTCTTGTGGGAAGCAGATGCGACTCTCCGATTTGGTCAAGTCAACCCCATCGCTTCCACTGTGTGCTGCTTTGCGCACTATCGTCGAATTTGGGATGTGCTGCGTACGTGTGCACGCTAAACACGGCGCTGCCGCGATTGATTCGATTCCGCTTGTGTGTCGCCGTCAGCTTGTGCGTAAGCAAGTAATTCAATTTTTTGTGCGCCATTTATGGAATTACAGCCTTTTTGTGCTTGGAACTGTCTATAGATCGACAGTTTCGGGTGTTATTTTGCGTCGGAATTCCGAATTGGGTGTCTGAAATGGCCATTCAGACGATATTTGCGTATGATGTGTCATAAACGCATCACGTGACATCATTTCCAAACAAAATTTGAAGCCCATTTTAGGTCATGTCTCAATGGGCGATTCAAACGTCTGAAATGGGTTGTCTGAGACGCATTTTCGCGACCATTCCAGATCCATTTTTGACACTCATCTGGAGCGAATAGATCGTGTCTCAATTCAGAAATGCCGAATTGGGTGATTTTATTTTCACCATTTTCGCGATCATTTTAGACGAATTTCGAAGCCTTTTTCAACCCATTTTAGGCTGCTATTAATGGTGAAGCAGTCGTCTCTCAAATTGCGATTTGCGCGTCTTAGATGCGCATATAGACTGGTGTCTCAGGCGCGATTTCGTGACCATTCCAGGTCCATTTTTGACGCTTATCCATCGCATATCGGTGGTGTCTCGAAGACTGATTTTTCATTTTGGCTCACGTACCTTGTGGGGAGTCGGTTGTGTTTACGTGCTTTCTAGACGCTAGACAAGTCTACCTCGACCTCGTCTCGAAATTGGCGCGCTTATTCACTTCCGCTTCCCTCGCAAGAGCCGATCGGTTGTGCCCCCCTATCGCTCTCCTCTCCTCCTTAAGCATCGTTTGCTGATTTCAGTGTCATGGCTGGAAGCGGACCTAATCGAGTTTCGCTCCCAACCTATTCCGTCGCCGCTGTCCGCCCTATGTCGCCGTCCCGTGCCTACTTAAACGTGCCTTCAAACCGTTTCTACCATGACCATCAAGCGAGTCCTCGGGCGTCCAACTCGTCCATATCCGTCAACCGGCACAGCTCCCAGCGCTTCGAAGTCATATCGAAGCAAGCGACCAAGGTCACCGCCATCTCGACGCGCCTGGAATGGAGGATTGAACAGGTATGTGTCGACGCTCTTGAATTGGTGTTGATATGTGCGTGCTTTCAGTTCGAGAAGCTGATGAAGCTCTACAGGAACGGCCACAACTTGGTCAGTCAGCAGTTCTCGTGCACCCACGCGTCGTCGGTCGTTTGGGAACTTCACGTGTATCCCAACGGCAAGCGCGAAGAGGACGCTGGACACGTGAGCTTCTTCCTTCGCCAGGTGGGTCTCCAGCGCGGCGAAGAACCCATTATGACCGAATTCCAAATCTACACCAACGACAAGGATGGAAATCGCGTGAGCGTTTGCCGCGACACGAAGGATTTCACGAATCAGCAAGGTCGTGGAAAGTTCCAGGTTCGTATCGCCTTTGCAGAATGTGAGCATCCGCATTTCTAGGTGCAACGGGAGAAGTTGCTGGGAGCCCTGAAGACGGATCTCTCCCTCTTACTGATTTGCGAGGTTGAGTACTTCCCTCCTGGCACGAAGATCTCCGTGCAACAAGCCGATGAATGCGAGGACCTCGACGACACCGAGGATCGTCACGAATTCTCGCTCAGAACCGCCATGAAGGACATGTTCGACTCGGAACGCTTGGCTGATTGCATCATCAAGGTATGCTTGTGGCCTCTAATATGCGTTTCTGGTTATTCACAATTCCAGGTCGAGCAGAAGGAATTCCGGGTTCACCGATGCATCCTCGCGCAGCAGAGCGAAGTTTTCCGATCGATGTTCTCGCAGTCATCGATGGTCGAAGCCCAGAAGGGAGTGATCAACATCACTGACAGCCACCCTGAACCCGTATGTCACCTGTTTATGTGTCCCATTTTACGTTTCCCTCATTTGACTGTCGATCCAGGTCAAGGCGATGCTTGAATTTATCTACACCGGCACGACCAACCTCAGCCTCCCGACGGAGAGTCCAGTTATCACTCCGAGAAGCAGTACGCTCAAGACGTGCTTGCGGTCGCCGACAAGTACGCCATCCTGTCGCTCAAAGAACAGTGCGAGCGCTTCCTGGCTCACTCGATTGACGCGAAGTCGATTGCTTCGATTGTCGTTTTCGCCGACACGTACACTGCCCAGATCTTGCGAGTGGTATGTTACCCTTCAGCTAGTGTTCCTTATCTTATTTGTTTGTCATTACAGGCGTGCACGCGCTTCATCATGGCAAATCAGCGCGACGTCATTCGAAGCGCGGAATGGAAGCAACTGAAGCGCGACCGCCCCGACCTGGCCAACAGCGTTCTTGAGGCAATTCTGATCGGTGACTTTGAGGGCGACTACTCCACATACGACACCACCTCCGTCGAGGACACCTCCCTCGAATCCCCTGGCGCTAGCCGCCAAGACGACCACAGGGATTCTCCGGACCGCAAGCGACCAAGACGGACTCTGGCCGGACGCAGCTAGGCGCACGCATCTTCTACGGGTACCCTCATGTTGCCAATTGAGTCTATCACAAACGATGTATTTTTGTATATAGCATTATCATGTTTTGCGCGGAAATCGCTTTATTAGGGACCTTGAAACCCTGACAGATTGTTACAAATTGAGTCTACATTGATGCACTTTTGTTACTTCACCCGCATAAATTAGTTATTCGTTTGCCGTCGCTTCTGAGTCACGGTTCAACTCCGTTTCATACATGTTCGCGTGTAGGGAACGCAGATTTGAACGGTGTTCTTAAGGATGATCGACCTTGGGAGGACCAAATGGAGGCTAATCACGTTGACGTACAACGTGAACGGCCAGAAACCGGATCCGGAAGCCGTCCCGCAGCTGCTTGAGAACGAAAATCTCGCGGGAGGTGATTTTGTGGCGATTGGGCTTCAGGTGAGCCTCGGAGCTTCGTTCTTAGAGCCGTTCTTATCCTTGGATTACAGGAATTGACGCATTCGGACGTCGGGAACTTTATGCCTCCGGAAGAAACCTGGGCGAAGCATATCGCGGATTGGATGACCTCACGAGGAAGCGTGCTGCTGAAGAGGACGTATCTAGCCAGCAACATGCTGTTGCTGTTCACGAGGATCCATTTTTTGACCAAGGTGAGTGGTGGGGTCTTCAGAGAGTTCTGGTGACTGATCGCACCCTGGATTCGGACGCTCTTTAATAGACTTAAAAAATAAATGTAACTAATAAAAAATAAATGAAGGAAGGCGATGTCTGGATGTTGGTCTAGAATGGGTCTGGAATCGGACGTTTTAGCTGGGACGTCCTTTAAATGAGGGAGTAAAATGTCTGAATATTGGTCTAAAAGTCTGGAAATACCACGAATGGAGGAGACATTTTCGCAATCGAAACGGTCACGACCGGTCGTTTTCGTTCTGATAGGACAGACATCGTCTGATGTGTCTAAAAAGGGTCATTTGAAGGTGAAAGCAGCCGCTTACCGGTCGATTTTATGCAGAATCGCACGGAATTCGACTGATCATTGAGCTTTGATAGTTTAAAATGATCTTTCCCTCAAAGACGTCTCGGTAGAAAAGGGTCATTTAGAATTGAAAGTAACGTGATCGGTCGGTTTTCATGCAAAATCGCACTAAATTCGATCGGTCGTCTGGTGTTGATCTCTGAAAATGGTCTTTTCAGACAGTTTTAGCTGGGACGTCCTTTAGATGAGGGAGTAAAATGTCTGAATATTGGTCTAAAATGGGTCTCGTATCTGGAAATATGACGAACGAAGGCATTTTGGGAATCCAAACATTTTACGACCAGTTCGTTCTGATAGGGCAGACAGCGTCTGATGTGTCCGAAACGGGTCATTCGAGGACGAAAGCATCCGCCTACCGGTCGGTTTTCATGCAGAATCACTTGAAATCCCATTGTGCTTTGCTCGCTACAAATGGTCTTTTCAGACATGTTTAGCCGTCAGAGCCAGACGTCTCGACGGAAGCGGGTCATTTAGGATTGAAATTGACTACAGGGTGGCCCAAAAAGAAAATCCTTTTGCCAGACACCTCCGGCTCGCCGCTCACTGGCCAGACAGAAGAGCCCCATTCCGGGATTGCGCGTGGCAGACGACCGGTCGGTTTCACGTTATCTGTTAGCGAAACCGACCGGCCGTTCCTCGCGACTGAGCTCGAAATAACTCCGCTCCGGATTTTTTTTTTTGGGCCACCCTGTATTGACCGGTCGTTGTTGGCCTCTGCCTTGCCTCAGACATGGCGTCAAATGACCATTGTCTCAGACATGGCTTGCTTGTGTCTGAAACGGGCCATTTAAGGGCGAAAGTACTGACCGGTCAGTTTTCATGCGCAATCGCACGGAATCCGACCGTTAATTGAGCTCTGATCGCTACAAATGGTCTTTTCAGACATGTTTAGCCGTCAGAGCCAGACGTCTCGACGGAAGCGGGTCATTTAGGATTGAAATTGACTACAGGGTGGCCCAAAAAGAAAATCCTTTTGCCAGACACCTCCGGCTCGCCGCTCACTGGCCAGACAGAAGAGCCCCATTCCGGGATTGCGCGTGGCAGACGACCGGTCGGTTTCACGTTATCTGTTAGCGAAACCGACCGGCCGTTCCTCGCGACTGAGCTCGAAATAACTCCGCTCCGGATTTTTTTTTTTGGGCCACCCTGTATTGACCGGTCGTTGTTGGCCTCTGCCTTGCCTCAGACATGGCGTCAAATGACCATTGTCTCAGACATGGCTTGCTTGTGTCTGAAACGGGCCATTTAAGGGCGAAAGTACTGACCGGTCAGTTTTCATGCGCAATCGCACGGAATCCGACCGTTAATTGAGCTCTGATCGCTAGAAATGGTCTTTTCGGACAGAGCCAGGCGTCTTGGTGAAAACAGGTCATTTGGGGGCGAAGTTGACTGCCGACCGGTCGGTTTTCACGTGATTCAGCTTGCACCGTAATCTTCCGATCCGGAAAGCTTCGCTTCGGGGAAATGACGTTTTTGGGCAGATTCAGACATCTGACGGTTGGCCTCTACCGTCTGAGGCATTTCGTGGTTTTCGGTCATTTCCGACCGCTCTATGCATTTTGAAACGTTGAAAATGAAAACAAAACATGCTCTATTCCCAAACCAGACCCTACATAACCTGTCTATAACCTGGATGCACTTTTACCCATGCCTAACCCGCCTCTTCCAGATAAGCAGCGTGGATTTCCGCTACATCCGAGCAACGATGGGCGGCCTGGCCGGCTACAAAGGCTCCATCGCCGTTCGAATCGTCTTCGGCGGCGACAAGACGTCCATCTGCTTCGTCACAAGCCACATGTTCCATTCGGAGAAGTTCTACTGGAAGCGCGCGGAGCAGTACAAGAATTCCTACTCACAGTGCACGTTCCGGGACAAGCCAGCGACAGGAAACGATTTCGTTATGTGGATGGGCGACCTGAATTGGCGTGTGGACACGACGATGGACGCGGAGAAGGTTGCGAAGGCGGTAAGTCCTCTGGAAGGAAACGAAGCTGCCATGGGAGAATATATCCAAGCGAACGACCAGCTGAGCCGGGCGATGGAGCTGGGCCACGCGTTTAACCACTTCGTAGAAGGCTCGATCTCGTTTTTGCCGACTTATCGGCTTTTGGTAAGCGCTTTTTCGGTTTTGTAGCTTCCATTTCAGACAGACACGGAAGACCAGTCGGTGATAGCCTGTGTCTAGAAATGGTATTGTAGGTAGGTACGACGAATTTCGATCTCAAACGCGTCCCATCCTGGTGTGACCGAGTCCTCTACAAAGAAGACGACAACTTAGCGCTAATCCGGTACAACTCCTACTCACGGATAACGCTGAGCGACCATCTTCCCGTGATCGCCGAGTTCGAGTGCTCTATCGACGAGCCTCTTGAACTCGAGCTGATCCACTTCCTCCCCCTCCAGAGGTGGTATTCCGGTGTCCCGCTCTCCTGCCGCTTCCGATTTGGCCAAAACTACTGGCGACGCGATGGATCTTACAAGGATTGGATAGGAATCTACGAAAACGTCACCGAGGTGGAGAATCCGCTGAAATACGTCTTCGCGCTAACGACTTTTGATGAGCTTTTTGAAGGTAAGTTTCAGCTATTCTTTTGACCCGTTTCAAGCCTTTTTTGTTCCAGGAATTCCAACAGTTGTAGCCGAGTTTTCCGCGCTGGATTCCGGCATTTACAGGATCGGATACTTCAGCTACAACCGCGGCTGCCTCATAGCATTGTCGAACCCCTTCGTTGTCTCCTTGCCTCACCTCTCTACAGCTACTGAAGCCCTCCCATCTACCTCCATGAAACCTTAATGAAGCCGCAATATGTAAGCAGATACTTTATAGATTGTATTTAAATAATAACGTATACGAAATGATTATAAATTGTAAATAGAGGCCTTCTACCACCAGCGCTCAATGAGGTCTTTGACAGCATCGACCACGTTTTTGTGCCCAAAGACGAATCTGTCGATTGAGGCGGTGTGGTAGGAAACGTCGGTGAAGACCTGAGCTTTGGGTTTGAAGCCTTCATGGACGAGTCGGGCGCATTCGGTCCCGAAAGAAACGAGGCCTTGGAGGAAGAAGCGTTTGCCCAGGGAAGCAACAAATCCTCCACCGCTGTCACCCTAGAACCAAATGAGGCTGAAAATTAGAATTTTTTATCTTACCGAGCACATATCCTTATTGTTATACTCCATCGCGCAGATCACGTCGTCGGGGAGGTTACTGTAGAGTTTCTTACAGTAAGCACGGGTCAAAGGAGGTCCAACATCAAGATTTTGAAGAATCGGATGCACTACGAGATTTTTCTGGGCTGAAAGTGGTTTTAATTAAAGATAGGTGTGTGGTTCTTACGATCGCTCCCCCATCCATAAGACCAAAATGTGGGTTTTTCTCGGAGGCCAGTGGTATTGTGGAGGTGCGGAAGGCAGATGTGAGTTTCGTCGATTGGAAACTCGAGTTCGATCATGGCAAAGTCGGATCCGTCGTTGCAGTTGTGGAGCAGGAAGAATTCGCGGTATTCGGCTCTAAGGGAGGCGGTTACGATGCGAAAGGTTGAAGGTTAAAAAGAAGGCTTTAATAAAGTCTAACCGTTAGACTTCATTAAGGCATTATACCTAATTACGTTAGACTCGTTTGCCATGACTTCGTCTGCCTGACCCTTTAAATGTCTAAGCCTTACAAACAAGTCCAAAATCACTTCAAGCATCTTTAAGTCTGGCATAATCCCAATCCTATCTAATATAATTCTGCATATACCGCTCTTAAGTCTACCGCCAATATAAGCCAACCTCATTAAGCTTGTCTCAACTTAAGAGCACTTCTGGTGAGTATATCACCGATATCACCCACAGCCGCCGCATGCGTTTGACGCAGCCTCACAACGCATGATTCGTAGCAGGGTGTGCCACAAATAGCTGCAGCACGACGCATCTGGGCGACGGGGACACAGCCTCACGACGAATCATTCGTGGCACCCCCTGCCACGAATAGCTGCAGCACTACGCATCCGGGTGACGCAGCGGAGCGACGCCGAGGCTTATCAAGAATAGAAGCTTACAATTAAAGAAAAAAGGGATAACTTTCTTGATGCATCTTTACCTTATATATGTTTTTGTCTGTCCAACCATTTAAATGCCAAAGCCTTACAAGCAAGACCACAGTTTCCTTAAGACGCCTTAAACATGAGGAATTTCTAAGCTATAAAAACGTAACTATTCTTAAACTTGAGCTTGCAGAAACCAACCTCCTATCTGAACAACTCTTCTCTAATAATTTTTCAAACAGAATGTTTTGTTGTAAGCTTAACCTTATCTAAGATTTGCGATGACTAAACGGTAAGCTTTAGAAAGAAGTCCAAAAGCTCTTTTAGCTAAAATTTCTGGGAACGTGAAGTCTAGACCTTCTCAAAAGCAGTTCTCTTTTACGCTAAACCTTTCTAAGCTTTTTGACCAAAACACTTACCTCACAATCTTGACGCTTTTAAGCCCATCGTGACCTTCACAACTCGGATCCTCACTTTTCACACAAGTTCCTCCATAACGCACTTCGAAATCCTTAACCACAGTTTTTGGAACTACGAAGGTACACCCATGGTCTTTTTGAAAGAAGCAATGTGCGGCCGTTAAGACGTGCTTTTTTGAGACAAGCGTTCCTGTGCAGATGTACTCTGAGACCACAATTCTTGGCTTTAAAGGTTCACTTAAAAGAGCTGACCGTCTTTGTTGAATATAGCCACGGCCCACGGCATCTCTCCATCCTTTACAGCAGTTCCTCCCATCGCTTTTTGCTGTAATCCTTCTGACTCGACTATAGGATTGCTTGAGGTCAGGTTTGCGGAAGCCTCACCGCCGTCATAGTCGTCACCGACCATATTCTCAATTTCGTCGTCGATTAAGCTGGGATCTATGGCGCTGTAGTTGACGCTTTTTATATGCTGTAATCCGCAGTTTTCGGTATCTAAACGACTTTTAAACAAAACCATAGTAGAATTTTGAGGTTATACCATATACAGATGACCATTTTATTAAGGGGGATCCGAGAACGACGGACCAATTTAGAAGCAAAACAAAGAGAACCAGAAAGTAATTGGGATTTGTCATGGGATCATGACAGGAATGAGTGAAGTGAACAGATTTTAGTGGGTATGTAATGCAAAAAAACCATGGGAAAGTAGAGTTCGTGATAGTGACTAACCGTTTCGTAGGCAAACTGGTGATTCAGCACTGAATTGCACATTTTCCTGTCCTTCTAAAAATATAAAATTTCAGAAAAAAACGTTGTGATTGAGCGCTGAATATGCGTGCACAGTTTTTACTGGCAAGTAAGTTAAGACAAGCTAATCGCATTTTAATCTCACTTTTATAGAAAGGTCAAATACCAAGTGGCGTCATAATCAATGCCGAACATACATATTTTCATTCAATTTTCGACTAAAATGAGATCTTCCGCGCTGTAATTGAAGCTTTTAATATGCTGTGATCCAGAATTCTTGGCATCTAAACGACTTTTAAACAAAACCATTGTAAAATTTCAAGGTCTTGCTATACACAGATGGTAAAAGTGCTCCGAGAACGACGGGCCAAATTAGAAGCAAAAGGCAGAAAGTAATTAGGGTTTGGAATGGGATAGTGATAGGAATGAATCAGGTGGGCAGAAAGAGTTGGTCTTTTTTTCCACAAAGCCATGGGAAAATTGGATTCGTTGATAATTCAACGCTGAATTGCACATTTTTTCAGAAAACCTAAAATGACGGAAGAAACGTTGTGGTTAAGCGCTGACTCAAAAGCGTCTGCAGTTTTTGCTGCCAACTACGCATAGGACGGCCCCGTTAATGTATAATACATCCTAAACTTTATCAGCCATAAACATCTTAAAAAACCGAATGACTCCATGACTTCTCGCATAAATTCTCTTTTATCCATCTTATCTTGCTATCCTTATTCAAATATTCCACAACACAATTCTTTCACTCAAACTGAATTCGATCTTCTCCTGAACGATCCATTCTGCCATAGTCATTCTAGTGTAGCTTTACATTTGCCCATTACAATACTGTCTTTCCACTAATTTTAAGCTCTTTTTGAGGAAGCACCTTTTGGAGAAGCGTCAGGTTATATGTTTTTGAGTACTCATACCAACTGTCATGAGCGAAAAATCTTACGAAAACCAAATATTTTCACGCAGCAAAGTGGTCGATCCAACTGTCGTTGATTTTGGCACTGATCAAAAGAAGTTTGTGAGCTCGTCCTTTTAAGAGAATCCTATTCAACTCTTTTTTGTCCACACCAGGACAAGTTTTGTTGTAAGAGACAGCAAAACGCAAAACGCAGCTCTACCGATTGCGTTATTTTTTGTGACGCTTTTGTAAGTAATATTTTGCATGGACTCCGAGAGTTCCTGAAAGACGAGCTGATCTGAAAGTTAGCGCGTTTAACAGGCAAGAACGAGCTAGAAAGATGTCTTTGAAGAAGTGAAAGGGAACGTTATCCATTTTGTGAACTTATCCCAATATAGTCAGTTTTTAATGAGAATCACCCCAGGTGAAAGCAGTGCTAATAAGCGTAAAACCATTTGAGAAGCATGTCGACACAAGAAAGGCGGCGCGTGGGGAGTGTCGTCGAGCGCGACGTGATTTGCTCAGCGCTGGAAAGCGACAAGGCGTGATTCAAACCGTGCCTACAGACACAGTCGCGTCGGGAACCCAAAGTAGGGGATCGAACCAATGAAGGGTTCGCTTGCGGGATGGGCAGCAGACGACAGCTCTACCGATTGCGCTACACGTATTCCACATCCAAAGTAGCCCAACGAGAACGCAGCACCCAGGGTCCCGCCGCGATTTGCTTTTGCTTTCTCCGTCCACGGTTACTGTATTGCTTCGTTCAATTTGCAAATTTTCAATAGATTTACGCTTTTTCAGCTGTGTTTTTGTTCCCAAATGGTCGTCGTCAATCCACTTTTGCCGGCTAACCGCAAGGGGTGGTTTTTTTGTTGGATGAACGATAGTGCAAAGCATTGCCATTGTACAACAAGGGAAACATTGTTTTGTTTAAAAGTTCAAAATTTAGAAATTGTGCAAACGCATATGCACGTGCATTTAAACGACTCCGAACAACTCCCAACGACTCTCCAAATTCGATTAAATCGCATGAAATAGAAAACGTTCCGTTAGCTTTTGTCCAGAATGTGATTCGAACAAGCGAAAAGGCTCCTAGATTGACTCATTTAGAAGGTCAATTTGGAAAGTGCGCCAGCGTTTATTTGGAACGTTACAACACCGTGCATATTCAGCTGTTAGATGGAAAATTTCTTGAAGCTTACAATGAATCGGAGAATTTATGCGGCGAATACAGAGGAATGACTTGGCTGGAGTTCTACGCTTCCTCTATTGAAATCTCTTCTCTGGACGAAAGTCTCCTAGCGCGGATTTCAAAGGAAAAAGGAAAGTTCTGGCTCAACTTACATTGTTCAAACGTCAATGACCAATGGATCGATTGTTTTGTGTCATGGCAAAATTGAACAGGTGTGTCCGTCAGTTTTTACAGTAATATACACGTCATGAAGCTGCTTAAAAAGATTCTAAAAAGGAAAGGTCTTTTAACGCTACATTTCGAATTCGGACTTGACATAGAAACCTATTTCGCCTTAGAATTTTTGCAACAAAGCCAGTTTAAGGCCTTGTCATTTGGCTCCTCTGGTTGGGCCACTGTAGAAGAATTATGGAATTTGTGGAGGACGGATCGGGAGCGACTGGTTGGTAAGACTGTCACTTGGCACTCTAACACGCTAATCCATGACAATACATTTACAAGAGTTGGTCGCGTTGAAGCCAAGATTCTCCAATTTGAGTCTGGAAGCCGCGTTGTTGAATATTTGAATCCTCATGTTCAACCGCATATGTCTGATGACGTTTTTCTTTGCGGCTTATCGGTGACTGTGCTGTACTTTTTGTAGACTTGAATTTTGATGTTTAAACGGCAAACAAATGAAATCAGTCAAAAACTAATTCTAAATTTTGTTTACTCCTGACTAGAGATGCAACCCGACCGAAACTTTCGGGTTACCCGAACTCGAAACCCGAACCCGAAACCCGAAAAAAGTTTCGGGTTCCGGGTTTAAAACCCGAACCCGAACATCTCTGCTCCTGACTACAAAAATGTCTTGCGCGCTGTGAAGCGGTTTTAATATTAGTATTATTACAACACCCGCTCATTCTCAACTTCATAAGCAAAAAGCTCACGTCCTAACAAAGGAACATTCCAAGTGTAAAGTAAACGCAATTTGTTACCAAAAAACTTTTAAAACTGGTTAAACTTATCTGTATTTAGAAAGGTTTCTGCTCTTAAAAGCTTTGAACTATCCTTCTAAACCAAAAAATGCCTCAACGGACAAAAAAAGCACAATTCCAAAATTTAAAATGGCATTGGGTTAAGAGAAAGGGCCATACAGCAAGTACTAGCTGTATGATGACCCCAAGTCACAACAAACAGCAAATGGTGAAAATCGGTTATATTGAACGTACTACCAAAATCCGTTTCGGTTTGCACTGGTAGGAGAAGAGGCAGGCGACGATAGGAATTTGGCAGGTTATTACTAAAACTCTATTAAACAGTCAGATCACGTTTGGCAAGTCGTGAAAATCAAAATTACGGGTTCTAATCAACCATAGTTAAAAGTTTTTAGAACTTTTTAAGTGAAATTCAAATTTTTTATTTTTCATTGTTATTGTTTTCATTTTATTTCTGTTGTAAATTTTTATTTCAAGGTCACTCGCATTTATACTGTCAATAGATCGGTACAGGTTTGAACTCCCTATGTATGCAGAGTGCCTACCCACAAAAGGTCATTCGTGCGGTTTAAGCTTCTTCGCTCGCTCTTTTTCCTGTTTTTGTTCTTTCCTTATCTTTTCGACCGGGTTTTAATAGGTAAAAAATAAAGATCTGGATTAGTCTTTTTAAGTAAAATAGGCTAAAACGCTTCAAGACAACACCCGTTTATTCTTTAGACGATTGTATAAGCAAAGCGCTTGCGTCTAACAAGGGAACATTCCCAAGTGTGAAATTCAAATCGAGCTGAAAATTGGTGAGTAGATAGATCTCGACGCGCTGATTCCGGAAAAAATAGGTCTTACCTGCGAATGCGAGGTCTAAAGTGCCTAAAAGTGCATGTCTAAAACGGGAAAACCGACCGCTCAGCAGCCGTTCACCAGGTTCAAATGGCTCCCGCCTGAGACTGAAATGGCTCCTGTCTGGTCCTGTAAAATGCGTCTCGTCTGCAGTTCGCCTCATTTCGGCTGAAAGTCGGTTGTTTTGCGTGAAACATGGCCATTAACCCGTCAAATGTCCGGTAAATGGTCGTTGTTTGTCGGACTTTCCGGAATTTGCTCTTAATTGTGCCGAATTTGTGCTTGCGCACAAACCAGTTTTCGACGATTTGGGACATCTGCTTGCGGTTATAACCGTGGAACCGTTCTAACGAAGTGCCGTCCTCATCGTCAGAAACTTCGGCGTCGTCGTCATCCTCAGAAAATGCTTTGACAAGTTGATCTCCGCGATCTTCCATAATATCTTCAAGATAATCTACAAAAATGTGCAATTTACGCCGGAAAACGCTTCAAATCTTACCGAATAACCCGTTAGCAATTTCTTCTTCAAAGTTCGAGTAGTTCTCCGTGCTCTGATGTCCAGGAAATCGCATGACAAGGAGCTTCAGGACATTTGACGGGTTAATGGCCATGTTTCACGCAAAACAACCGACTTTCAGCCGAAATGAGGCGAACTGCAGACGAGACGCATTTTACAGGACCAGACAGGAGCCATTTCAGTCTCAGGCGGGAGCCATTTGAACCTGGTGAACGGCTGCTGAGCGGTCGGTTTTCCCGTTTTAGACATGCACTTTTAGGCACTTTAGACCTCGCATTCGCAGGTAAGACCTATTTTTTCCGGAATCAGCGCGTCGAGATCTATCTACTCACCAATTTTATGCTCGATTTGAATTTCACACTTGGGAATGTTCCCTTGTAAGCCTAACAAGGGTACCTTTCCAAGCGTGAATCAGCAATCGGACTGAAAATTGGTGGGCAGATAGATCTCGACTCGCTTATTCCGAAAAATATAGGTCTTGCCTTCCAATGCGTGACCTAAATGCCTAAAATGGCACGTATAAATTGATAAAGTGCCATCCAAAATTTCAAGCCGACAAGCTCTAATGTCCAACGCCAAATTACCTGTTTTCGTATGTGAGGCTTGGTCATAGAAGCTTACTGTCTGCTCACCTGTCGGGTTTCCCATTCTAGAAATTTCCTTTTTGGCACTTTATGGGTCGCATTGGCAGTCAAGACCTATTCTCTTGTAAGCTTAATTTTAGGGCCAGAGAGCTTTAAGCTTTAAAATGGACTGATTAAGAAAAGAGAGCTGATTAAGAAAAGCAATCCTTTTTTAAATTGAATTTTTTGAATTAAATTTATTTCAAGCAGATTGCAAAGGCTAAGCAAGATATATGTTTATTGTAGGCATCACATCTTCTACCACCAATCTTTGAGCATCATCTTAGTAGCATTGTGGACCTGGTCTCCAAAGATGAACTTGTCGATTGTTGCGGTGTGGTAGGTAATGTCGGTGAACACCTGAGTCTTGGCACGCTCGCCGTTGAGGAGGTTTGTGCAGTTGGTTCCAAACGAGACGAGAGCTTGAATAAAGTAGTGCGGAGGGTCATGAATGTCATGAGTCACAAAACCGCCACCGCTATCGCCCTGAAACAAGGCAATTAGTTTTGATCATTTTGTGTGATCTGAATACCGAGCACATGTCCTTGTTCTGGTACTCCTTGGTGCAGACGACGTCGAACGGCAGATTATTATACTGTTGCTTGCAATAGCTTTTTTTCAAAATTGAGGCGTGTTCTACTTTTTGGAGAGTTGGGTGGACTTGTTTTTTCTGGATAGCTAAAACAAAGTTCTGAAAAACAAGATTTTTTGAGCTCAGCTTACGGTCGCTTCCCCATCCAAAGGAAAAAAAGATGTTCATATTGCGAAAGCCAGGGTCATTGTGAAGGTGAGGAAGGCAGATGTGAGTCACGTTGATCTCTTTTTCAAGCTCAAGCAGGGCGATGTCTCGGCCGTTGGAGCAGTTCCAGGGACGGAAGAATTCTTTGTATTGGGCTCTAAATTGAGTTGTAAAACGCATTTTTAGGACTGTGAAAATGGAAAATGTAAGATAGAACGGCCTTTCTTTTAAAGAGTTATGGGTGAGTTATGGATTCGGTTTAGTACCTCACCTTACAACTTTGACGCTCTTCATTTCGTTGTGCTCTCCATAGTCATCTTCCTCACAATCAAGATCATTAGGAACGACGCATGTCCCACCATAATGAATCTCAAGTTTCTTGATCACCTCTTCCTGAGCCAGATACGAGTCACAAAAATTTCTGTGATCTCCTGTGAAGCAATGAGCAGCCGTGATTACATGTTTCTTAGAGATAAGAGTGCCGGCGCAGCGATAAACTGAAATTATTTTTTTTCAACTACTAAAAGCATTTAGAGCCGTTTACCTCCTTCATAGATAAGCGCGACGGCCCATGGATGCTCTCCTTCTCTCACGATCGTACCTCCCATCGCCTTGCGTCGAATTCCGTTTAGATCCCCTAGTATAATGCGAGCAGTGATAGGTTTGTTGGGATTCTGAGTCGTGAAGTTTTCATTAGAGAAAACCCCGTTTTCTACATCGTAGTCCCCGCCTCCGCCTCCATCATCCGAAATCGCGTCGTCTCTTAATCCCTGTTCTTTTAATTTCGTATAGTTGATTTTGGTCTGTTGCAGCCCACAATTATCAAAATCTAAAGATAACCCTTTTAAACAAGCTTCGAACATGAAACATACCATAGCTGGAAGGGAACTTGGTGAGCGGTGATCCCAGGATTGCTGTGAGAAGCAGAGCGGTCCAAAGGAGGAAAGCGGTCATGTCTGGAACCGACAATGGAGACTGTCAGTCAGCAAAAGGTTTAAGATAGGGAGGATTTTGTGACTAACAGATTTGCAAAATTCGGATTAGTCAATCTGGGGAAGGTCAATCAAATGCAAAGCTCCCAGGGTTGAGTGATTCAGAAAGTTGTGACACAGAGGATCTGCAGAGTCCCAGGAGTTTCATGAGATAGAGATGAATCATAGTGAGAAACTGGAGATTCCACAGAAGATGACTCAATCGTTAAAAAACAAAATTTTTGAACTAGGAAACCGAAACATATTTGCCGTTAAAAATCAAGATTTTAATGTAAGAAATAGCTAAAACAACTTTTTAACAGTGTTGATTCTTTGATCTTTAGACTGTTTCGCTATTTTTCTTACTTACAAAAAATATTCTTAAAAATTAAACGCCTTTCTAACAATTTTGATTCATATTTAAAAATCACCGTTTTGATGTTTTTCGTGACCGTAAAAAGTGACTGTTCAGATCGACTAATTCATTGTATTGCAACCTGCACATCCTTTACGCCAGCCTTGCACGTCTCTTCTTATCAACTGCAAATTTCCGAGTGTCAGACTTGTGAGATAAGGGTTAATTAAACCAAGACATCGATTTTGGCTCTAAAATATATTTGCCGCTAAAAACAAGATTTCGAAATTACAAATGGCTAAAAACCTTTTTCTATAATTTTGATCTTTATCTAAAATACTCCTGGGGGCAATCTAACAATTGCAAGAATCTTACGGATTTGAGATTCGAATGACGTAATTTAAAACCTGGAAAAGCTCGGAAATATTGAGCACTTGGGATACTTTGAAATCTAGACACGCTTCGAAATAACCTCAATAAACGGCGAATCCACTCCCATCTGGCCTTCTTCATTCATTTTTTGACTTCACAAAAAATTATGGAGAACAAAATCAGCATTTCAATAAAATTTTAACGCATTTTACCAAAATTGAATGGCCAAATTTGAGTTGATTCGCCGTTTATTGAGGTTTCCAAGCGTGTCTAGATTTCAAAGTATCCCAAGTGCTCAATATTTCCGAGCTTTCCCAGGTTTTAAATTACGTCATTGGAATCTCAAATCCGTAAGATTCTTGCAATTGTTAGATTGCCCCCAGGAGTAAATACTTCCGACAGATTCTAGAAAATCGGAGATTTTCAAGTCACGGTCCTCGGCGGCTTCGCCGCCTCGCTTCCGCCTGCGGAAAACTTCGCGCAAAAGCAAGCCTCGGCGGCTTCGCCGCCTCGCTTCCGCCTGCGGAAAACGCGCGGCGGTTTTGCCGCCTTGCTTCCGCCTGCGGAAAACGCACGGCAACTTTTCGGCCTGCGAAAAACGCGCGTCAACTTTTCCGCCTTGCTTCCGCCTGCGGAAAACGCGCGTCAACTTTTCCGCCTTGCTTCCGCCTGCGGAAAACGCGCGTCAACTTTTTCGCCTGCGGAAAACGCTTGTCAACTTTTCCGCCTCGCTTCCGCCTGCGGAAAACGCGCGGCAACTTTTTCCGCCTGCGGAAAACGCGCGGCGGTTTTGCCGCCTTGCTTCCGCCTGCGGAAAACGCGCGGCAACTTTTTCCGCCTGCGGAAAACGCGCGGCGGTTTTGCCGCCTTGCTTCCGCCTGCGGAAAACGCGCGGCAACTTTTCCGCCTGCGGAAAACGCGCGTCAACTTTTTCGCCTGCGGAAAACGCTTGTCAACTTTTCCGCCTCGCTTCCGCCTGCGGAAAACGCGCGGCGGTTTTGCCGCCTTGCTTCCGCCTGCGGAAAACGCGCGGCAACTTTTCCGCCTGCGGAAAACGCGCGTCAACTTTTCCGCCTGCGGAAAACGCTTGTCAACTTTTCCGCCTCGCTTCCGCCTGCGGAAAACGCGCGGCAACTTTTTCCGCCTGCGGAAAACGCGCGTCAACTTTTCCGCCTGCGGAAAACGCGCGTCAACTTTTCCGCCTCGCTTCCGCCTGCGGAAAACGCGCGGCAACTTTTTCCGCCTGCGGAAAACGCGCGGCGGTTTTGCCGCCTTGCTTCCGCCTGCGGAAAACGCGCGGCAACTTTTTCCGCCTGCGGAAAACGCGCGGCGGTTTTGCCGCCTTGCTTCCGCCTGCGGAAAACGCGCGTCAACTTTTCCGCCTGCGGAAAACGCGCGTCAACTTTTCCGCCTGCGGAAAACGCGCGTCAACTTTTCCGCCTGCGGAAAACGCGCGTCAACTTTTCCGCCTCGCTTCCGCCTGCGGAAAACGCGCGGCGGTTTTGCCGCCTCGCTTCCGCCTGCGGAAAACGCGCGGCGGTTTTGCCGCCTTGCTTCCGCCTGCGGAAAACGCGCGGCGGTTTTGCCGCCTTGCTTCCGCCTGCGGAAAACGCGCGGCGGTTTTGCCGCCTTGCTTCCGCCTGCGGAAAACGCGCGGTGGCTCCGCCACCACTAACCGACCCGGCGGATAAGACAAAGACTTAGAAAGCCACAGAGCTTCACACAAAAAAGTTTGGCTGAGGTGGGCTTATTTCGTCTAAAATCCACTTTTTCCGGCTACACATGGCACCGGGGGTAATCCAATAGTATATTCTGAATCCCCAGATCATTCTGCACAAAGTAACGGATTCACTTTTTTGAGATAGGGCTTGTATAAAAAATAAAAGGCAGAATGTCCAAAATGTCGCTAATTTTTGTCAGAAACAAAACGCGACAAAATCGACTTCTGGAAATCCACATTTTTGGACACGTCTGATAGCAAGCGTATGCTCGTTTGAAAGCTCTCGGCGTGACAGTCACGATGCACTAAACCGCAGCTCCGTAGCTATCATAGATCACGAGAATCAATGCGACCAAAAATAAATGTATGAGCGCCCCCAGAATTGAAACTCAAATCCAATTGAAACTCAAAAGCAATTGACTACCTTAAGTAATTCATTGTATCTCAACCTGCACATCCCCCATTTCACCCTTAATTTCTACGTTTCTCCTTTTAAACTTCGGTCAGCTGCTTCCGCCACCACCAGGCGCCCTTCGGACTTGCGATCGCCGTTTCCCACACCCTCTTGTCCCGGCAAACAAAGGTAAATTAAATGCTTGTGGCACCAACTCGTCTGCCTCACCCAGGATCATTTGTCAGTGCCTGATTGAATGATCGATTACTGCCGGCGCGGTTTTGCTGATCCCTCTTCGGTCGCCCAAACGCTCCCTCGCCGAGCGTTGGGATCGCGTGCGCGACTCGGCGGCAACATAAAAGCGACAAATTTCCGTCGTGATTTACGCAAACGATCAATTCAGCGATTCGCTTTTTCTTAGTTTGTTGCAACGCCAAAAAACCAAAAAAAGATTTTATCGGAAGAATTTTTTTTGTTTTTTTGCAGAAGCTTGTTTGATGGGCGCAGAGATCTCAGATCATTATTTCCAAGTTATCTTTAGGATCGTAAAACTGCTGCGGAACATGCCAATTAACGTGTCATTGAGGCGCCGGATTTGGATGATCCGATCGGTGACGACGAGGCGGAGATGACAAATTGGTTATCGGAGGAAATCGATGTGCGGAGAGGATTTGTCGCTTGAGTGCTCTCAAAGCGGAAGTGATCGCCGCGATCCTTTTGCGGGCGATTCGGCGCCCGAAAAAGGCGACTTTGATGTATTGGTGGATCATGCAAATGACTGTTTTGGAGACAAAAAGTTGGGATTTTGTAATGGACTGATTTTTTGAAGGGGTCATTTCAAGTAGGAAATCACTTTTGCGTAGTGATCAATGTATTAAAAGATTCAAATTGATCAAAGATCCCACAAAATATGAATGAAGGTTGAATTTATAGGTCACGTTTATAGGTCAGCCGGAATAAAATATTTATTTGTTAGAATTTAGAGGAACAATTAAAAGCTAAGAAAAAACTTATCTGAAATGTTTCCCAGCTTGCATGCGACAATTCAGAGCGGAAAGAAACTTTTCCTAGGTAGAATACAGCGTTTTAAAGCTTTAAAAAACGTTTTACAGCCAGAAAACAAAAAGTTTTACAGGCAGAAAGGAACGTTTACAAGCCGGAAAAAAGCGTTTTCGAATGGCAGAAACCTTTCACAGCTGGAATTTTACGTCGATTTTATAGGCTAAATCAGACGTTTATTTGTAAAAATTTAAAAAGGCAATTACAACTTAAGCATTTCTATTCTTATCTGTTCTTATTGCGCTGGCTTCTTGCAAACAAAACTATGGAATGAACGGTAACTACTTGAAGCCCATCCGATTTCGTGATTCAGCATTTAAAAGATATCGTCAAGCAATGTAAAAAGTATTTTCACTTACACATCCTAGGCCAAAACCGATATCTTTGGAAAGCTTTCATACGTCGGAAAATTCGTCATAGGTCAATTCGTTTGTGCCTGACCATTGTTGATCTTTGTTCAACTTTGAATATACCTCTCCGATCCAGCACAACTGACATCTTCTTCTGATAAAGAGCCAACAAGGCAACTTTCGCAAACGTAAGGGAGAATTACGGCTTACCCAAAGCTGTGCCATGTCGAAGCTGTCCAAATTTATGTCAAAGCGTTTGCGGAGATGGATCCATCGGTCCAACGTTGCTTACAGATTGCATTTTTATCCTTTTCAAGGCTCTTTTATTACTATTGTTTGGCTTTCCGCCACTCTGTTCAAAGAAAAACGTTTTACAGCTTGAAAGACATGCTTCAGAGCCTGAGAAAAACGTTTCTTAACTTCAAAGAAACTTTTCACGACACACTTGAAACGTTTCCCAGCTGGAACGAAACGTTTGAGAGCTTAATAAACGCTTAAGAAAAAACGTTTTTCAAACACAAAAAAACGTTTCGGAGCGCCAAAGACACGTTTCTGAACCTATTGATAATTTTTCACACCCAAAAGCGTCTGGGTGTGAAAAATTATAACACACAAAAAATTTTCTGAGCTTGAAACAAATGTTTCACATCTAGGACTCTGAAGGAAACGCTTCTCAAACGTTCAAAAACGTTTCACAACTGAAGGAAATGTTTTCTAGCCTATTTGAAACTTTTCACAACCAAAAGAATCCCTAAAGATTGTTTGAACAGTGCCTTTCATCCCTGCGTACCAATCGAAAATTGAAATACTGCTGTATTTGACGTCTTTCATGGTTGATAACGGCGCGGGCGCGTGGGATGAATTCGTCGATCCATTTTGCGACCAGGCTGTCGGGAAGCTCGCTCCAGGCGGCGCGAATTCGTTGTTTCAAGTCAGCCCCGCTTGCGGGATTGTCGTTTTTGTAGATTTCCTTAGACATCCAGGCCCACAGGTGATAATCGCAGGCGTTTAGGTCTGACGACGAAGCTGGCCACTCGGTCGGCTTCATTGCGAATGACTTCTCCAGACACGCGGCGCGATTTCCAGACATGCCTCCGTCCCCTGTCTGGCCAGGGCTTTTTTTGAATCACCCTGTAGTCTGCCCTTCAAAACCTCCGCGACTTCATTCGCGCTTGTTACCTGCCGGAGACCGGTCGTTCCATCTCTGAGCTCGTGTTTGGATTGCAACTACAACGAGGTTTGTTGGTTATCCTGTTTTTCCACCTCATTCACCATTTTCAGTTAAGAGACATCACTTGGACTCTTTCGATGTTCGCCGAATGCACTTGGGCCTCCGCTTTCTTCTTCGCGGCGGTCTTATCTTTGGTCGGATGCCGTAAATCGAAGCGGAACAGGAACGCGTTCAGCCCTACGAGTTCCAAGCCGAAGCTCTCGGAATCCAGCGTGCTGGAGCCGAAGCCCAGCGACAAGGGCTCCATGAAGAAGAAAACCGCCAAGAAGAGCCGCGACTTCTCGTTCGAGGACTATGAAGTGGCCGAGGTCGATTCCGGGATGAAGGCTGTGGGCAGCGTGAAGAAACGTCCTGGATCCGTCGTTAAGGAAGTTGTAAGTGTTGTTTTGGGACCTTATTTAAGGGAAATTAAGGGCTTGTTATTTTGGAGCCTTATTAGCGGTCGATTTAGGGTGGAATCACGGTGTATTTTGGAGTATTTTAAGGCTTAATTTTGGCTGATTATTGTGTTATTTAGGGCTCTGCTTGTGTTCATTGGAGGATCCATGGTTTGGCTATTTTAGGGTTTGATTTTAGGCACATCGTAGTCTTAAATCCGTCTTGTGGCTCTTTTTGAGCAGCGATTTCGACCTTTTCTGCTGCTGAATTATATCTTTTTTGGGGTCATGTAAATCATGATTTTGCCTCGATTTTTGGCTTTACCGAACGGGTTTTTACAGTCATTTGGAAGCTTTATCAGTGGTTATTTTTGGGCATTCTAAGGTTCAATTCTGGCTCATTTGGGTTGTGATTATTGTGCCATTTAAGACCTTGTTTGTGTCCTTTAGAAGATCCTTGATTTGGCTATTTTGAAGGCTAATTTCGGGGACTTCGTGAGCTCGAATTCATTTCGTCACGTGGCTCTTTCCAGGCGGGAATTTTTGTTTTTGGTGAGGCAGAATTTTCGCGGTTTCGGGAGCGTGCAAATCACGATTTGGAGTTGATTTTCGGCTTCACCAAACAGTTTCTGATTCAATTTGGAGCTTTATTAGCGGTAAATTTCGCATGACAATTTGTAGCGTATTTTTGAGCATTTGAAGGCTCATTTATTGTGTCATTCGAGGCTCAGTTTGTGTCCATTAGAAGATCGTTGCATTAGGCTTACAATCCGCAGTTTTTGGGCTCGAAAAGTGGCCATAAACCACCTGAAAACCGGGTCAGCTAGAGCCAAAAACGAGCCAGGGCAATAGCAATAGTTTTCCTCATTTCTAAGGGTTCGTTCTGAGCATACTTCTGTTCTGCTGAATGTCGTGAATTCGGCTGCCATTTTCCTTATTTTCCGCCCAGGAATATCCCTTTTCCGTGTCCTCCTCTCGCTCATCTCATTTTCAAGGATTGAACCTCATTTTAACCCTTATTTTCAGAAGCCTGACGAGGGGAACTACATCTGTCTCGGCGACCTGGCGGCTTCAAAAGCCGGTGCGCAGCAGAAGCGTCCTCTAGCCCACGGCCCGGGAAGACGACGCGAACGATTCCGTGATTGTCCCGAGAACGCGATTCGAGATCCAACGACGGTAAATACCAATATTTAGGACTTTTGAGACTAATAAATGCGCTTTTAGGT
Source organism: Steinernema carpocapsae (assembly GCA_000757645.3). Lineage (NCBI taxonomy): Eukaryota > Metazoa > Nematoda > Chromadorea > Rhabditida > Steinernematidae > Steinernema > Steinernema carpocapsae. The sequence goes on from AZBU02000008.1 coordinate 4,224,547, forward strand.
CGATGAGGATTCCACGGTGCAGGATGGAACTACACCATTCCGGACGGTGGAAGATCTCAAGACAAATCAGACCATGGATGATCGCAACTATGAGCCTTTGGGAACGATGAGCGCCGCTCTTAGGAGCCCTCCGAAACAACCGTACGTTTTTAGTTTGTTTTTGGGGAATTTCGACGTGAAACGAGCCACGTTTTTGGCCTGCATTTCGCCCGAAATCTTCAGTTGCCTCGGCTTCAATTCAATTCAAAATGAAGGCTAGGGTTTGAAGGGCTAGGGTTTGTCTTCAGGAAGGCTAGGGTTTGAGCCTAGATTTTGGAAAACACCCTGTGGAAAACCTTTGGGTTTTGGTTTGAAAGACGTCAGTTTAGTGCTATTTACATTACCTTTCAGGATGTTCCGTGTGCCAGCGAAGGACAAGACCGAAGAGGACCAAAGCAGCTACCAGAAGCAGCAGAAAGTCTCCGACACGCAGCTTAGCCAAGCTGCGGACAAGAGCAATAGCCAGTATCTCTAGGGTCAATTTTGTACCTGACCTGCATAAAAATCTCCCTGTTTAGCCTGCAGAGTAAACGCAATGGTTCGACTTCTTTTAAAACGTTTGACAACCTAACAGATGCATTTCACGACCACTTCAAACATTTAACAGCTGAATGAAACGTTTCTCAACCAAAAAGATGTTTCACAGCCTAAAAGAAACGTTTCACAACTATAACCAGTATCTTTAAGTTCGATTTTGCGTCTATCCTGCCTGAAAGCATGCCTCTCTGTTCGACCTGCACAGCAAATCCAGCGCTTAGTTAGCCATGATCTCATTTTCCCCTCTCAAAAATTGCCCTTTTCAGCCTTTAACCAACGCACTGATCTCCCGACTTCGTATCACAATGACTTCTCCGACGTCTTCTCCTCCAGCATCGAATTCGCGCACGCCTGTGCGCGCGCCGTAAATTTGGATGGTAATAAAAGGCGACATTATCGGAAACGAGGGGCAGAAACTCGATTGTAAATATTTTCTTTTCGATGCGCGTCTAATCGAGCGAAAGTAATTTCATTAGTGCGAAGGGAAGACGGAAAAACTGCTCAGAAAAGCGGAAAGCGATCGGTGTGGAAAACAGAAGAAAAAGAAGAGAAACGAGAAAAGAGGATTCCGTGATTTGGAGTGATAGCGATGCCACTTAAAACTTGTTTTTAGGCTGCTTGGAACGTTTTTGGGGAAAAAGTGATAAGGGTACTGTAGGTGACGGTGCAGGCTGACAGCAAAAAAAAATTTGCAGGAATTCAGGCTGATGACCTTCGCGGGCGGCTGCTGCTGAAATTGGAGATGTGGGATGAGGAGATAGATGCGACGTCGTGAATTATGACGCGATTTTATCGGTCAATTTTAATAATTGGCGTTTGCAGGATAGATTTCACGGTTGGCATAGATCAGGACATTTGAGAAACAAGATTTGACATTTTTGTTAAGACAAAAGAAATGCAGAGTAAAAAAATTCCGACCGCGCGACATTTTTTGGAAAGTTGAAAATAGTGCGTTTGTCTGCACGTGAGCAACTGTCTGGCCAGACATCTGACTTCATTTTTGACAAAAGTGGAACTGTGGAAAAAGCGGTTGGTGTTGCAATTTCGGTAGTCTACTAAAAAGGGAACCATTTAACGTGCTACCAACTGATTTGGATAAAATTTGGCACACAGTTAGAGTTCGACATTCCGACATCAGTTCAATTAAAAAAAAAAAAACTCTTGGCCAAAGTGCTCTGCCTCGCCGCTCATTGGCCTAACTCGGTTTCGCTAACAAATAACGTGAAACCGAGCGGTCGTTCCGCGATTTCCAGACATGCCTTCATTCCCCTGTCTGGTCTAGGTTTTTTTTGAATCACCCTGTGTTTAAAAAGCCCAAACAGCCACCAGATAAAATTGAAACACCAGACTCAAGTTAAGCAACCCTCCGCTGATCTCCCTAAACTAATAAATTTATCCCCAAAACGCACACACACACACATTACCCTAATCCCCATCTCGTACAGTATGTCATGCGTCCATCTAATCTCATAAGACGCTCCGTCGATCTCTTAACGCATAGGCCGCTTCATGCGCAAGCGAGATCATAGACAAATGACGTGTCAAGTGCATAATTACTAGTGCCTTCGGTAGCGATCAGCATCTGGTGCAGGCAGCGGCGGTGGCCGTTCTCAAGTGGAATTGTCTTGCCTCGAGACAAAAGAGTCCACAACTGCGTGCGGTTAGGGAGTGCGCGCGGCGACAGTAGTAAATCAAACGGAGGCGACTTTTTCAACTTCGGGTTTTCTCCTGCAGCCACTGCTGCTTTTAGGACACCGAAGAGCCGAACGCGTTTATGAGGTCACGCACCGGTCGGGCTCTTTGCGTTTTTTGAGTGGTGAGCAAGCGGTTTATCGCTTTGATCCTACCGAAAATTGGTTCTGCTCGTTAATACCGTCGAGAACGGCTTGTTAAGTGGTTGGAAGAAATTTTTTTTGTTGATTGTTGTGATGAGTCAGCGAAACGTGATCACGGTTTATGACAGCATTTCGAAACTGGGAATTTTTAACATCAAATATATTTAGAAAAAATTTTGCTTGGATTCAATTAAAATGGAATGACTACGATATTTACAAAAATCCTTTTGATTAACAATTTTAATAACGATTTGTATTTGAATCTATTGCAACAATCGTGATCTAAAAAATAAACAAATGTTATTTTTAAACTTATGTTGGAGCGAAATGTGAGCTCGCTCAGCAAGATTTATGTGCAAATTGCGGAAAAAAAAACGTAATAAAATTGTCATATTTGAAAAACTGTGGAAATTCCACAAAAAATAAAATTGATGCATTTAATTTTTATTTTTAGGATTCAAAGAAAGTTTTTTTTTGTTTTTAAAAATCACGGTTTTAAAAGTGCGTGTGAAAAAATTGCTTCATGCTTTGTGCTTTATCTTTATGCTTTATGATGCTTTAAACGTAATACTTTATTGGTAATACATTAAATAAATAATTTTCGTTAAAAACACAGAAAGAAACATTTTTGATAATTATTATATAATACTTAAAAAATGTTTTTTCGCTTTTGCAACATGAGCAAGTTTTTGAAACACCTAATTTAAAATTTAATAAATTATATTAAATTTAAATTGTAAATTAATTAACACAAAACCAATTTACAAGGTTTCAATTTTTACTAGCTTTTTCACTTTTGCTCTTTCTTACGACCTTTTCCGTATTAAAATTTTAAGTAGCTTGATTTTTTGTCTGACATGTTTGTCTCGTAATCTTCGAACTTTTTATGATAGCAAGTACTCTCAAAAACCTCTACAATTCATTGTAAGCATCTTTCCCGATAGTCCAAAAAATGCATCAACTGTTTTCAAAGCTGGTCAGGCCAGTGGTTTGTGTAAAATCAGAATCCTTTCAATAGCGGACATTTCGTCAAGCCGGAAAAGAATGATTTTAGAAACGAATCCAATCAATCACAGGTCGAGGACTACGTTTTTTCTTTTAGAACAACACCTACCCGTGATCGATCAAAGATTCACTGAGGTGGCGAATACGTCAATTTCAATTGACAGCCGTTTTTCTGTGTTTAAAATTAGAAGTTTACACTGGAAAAGTCTTGGAATTGACGATTTGTCAGAGAATCGAATACTTCCTGGTTTTCCTGAACGAAAGCAGTAAATCAAGGCAAAAAAGGTGTTTTTAGAAATTAAGATTTATGCCAGATTTTGTCTAAATTTACTTTATTTTTCTGGAGCTCCGATCGACTTCCCCATTACCAAATTTGACCACTTCCGGCTTCTTTTTCCATCGAAATTATGAAACCGTTTTCGCCGTTAAACGTTTCAGTGTAAAAACAAAGAATCATCCATCTTCGTTATTCCTTCTCTGTACATATATTTGAAAATCGAACCAAATCGATTACCGTTATGTCAATCAAACCGGCGTCGTCGTTAGATTATCGTAACCCTCCGCAACTTGGCCTTTCGCAGTGCTGCGCAACGTGTTGCGATCTCCTCTTTGGGCGCTCAAAGAAGACTAACTTCCACACACAGACGCACAACCCGTTTCCACCTTCTAACTAACGCGAAGCGACAAGCCGTCGTCGTTCGATTTCTTCAGCGTCTTCGTTTCGATTTGTTTGTGTAACTCTCCGTCTTTAATTTGAATGGAAGACTCCAGTTACGGTAGGTGAGGTATGTTGTACTAATTTTTTGAGTGGTCAAATTTCGGGTTAAAAATGTGATACGCAGTTTTGATCTTTTGCCCTTAAAAGATGGTAAACTGAAACTCTCAAAAATTGAAAGACTTTTTTACCGTTATTAACGGCACTTTATTTTTACTTTACAACGTTATAACGTATTATTGTTTCCTGAATATTTTAACAATAAACGCTGCTTCGCGCGCGAATTCGCTAAAATTATATTTGGAGCGCGTTGCTTAAGCTTTCTTCCTTACGTCAGTTTTATGTTTGGACAGAAATTGCGACCGTTTCACATTTTTTGAAAAGTTGAAAATGTCATTTTTGTCTAAAAGGGAGAAACTGTCTGGCCAGATATCAGATTTTACAGGGTAATTCGAAAAAAAAAATTCCTGGTCAGACAGCTCCGGCTTGCCGATCACTGGCCAGACCAAGCGGAGTCATCAAACTTACTCGTTGCGAATAAGTAAAACCGACCGGTCGTCTGCCCCGCGCACCCCCGGAATGGGGCTCTTCTGTCTGACCAGTAAGCGACAAGCCGGAGCTTGATTTTTGTCAAGCTCCGGCTTGCCGCTTACTACAGTGCTTTAAATAAACCTAAAATCTAGTTGTAAGCAGGCAAACTAAAATATTCTATAATTTTAAACTTTTTTTCGTATGTGACCAACGTTAATTTTTGAATTTAAGCGGTGCCCTCGTTGTTTATCCGTTTCAACATTCCCTCCTGAATAAACGCTTTTTTACCCCAGCAAGCAGATTTATTCTACTCTCAAAAGAAGCTCTGGAATGCTTGCGTTTTGGGTGGGAAAATAGAATTGAAAATAAGGTTCTAAAGGGAATTCGCACGCATTCGGATGCATATTGTATGTAATGTTTCCCTTATGCTCCACTCACACATTCGTCGCCCGCTTAATGTTATCCCGTTAGGCGCGTGGAAAGGATTAAGCGCTCGGCGATTGCGTTCAGGTGACCTCAGTGGTTATTGGGTGCTATTATAGGATTAGCTGGGGTGAACGAGATATTGCGATACCTATCGAATCTTGTTAGGAGGTGTCGGTTGAGCTGACTGACTTTCGGACAAAGATATTCTCAGAGTGGCTTGGACCAATGTCAGTGAACAAATGTAACAAAGTGTCGAACAGGTTTACGACCCTTGACCGCGGGGAACCGCTTTGATCACCGCCTAAAAAGTTGGCACCTGTCGAAAGTGCCCGACGCTTAACAAATCGCTTTTTGATTGTTTTGGTCTGAGCAGTAGGTTGTGTCGGAACGGATGGGGTACTGTAACTTTTCTAATTTGCGCTGAAAAGAGATAAAATCGTTTTACGATCCGATGGAAAATTTGGTTGTTTTGTTAGTAAGGATGACAGAACTGTGGTCTAGTTCCGGGTATGGTTTAGGGGAAATGGGTGACAACAGAAGCAATTTTTTTCACACCAATTTTAAAACAAAACAAATCATTCTAAACAGTTCAAATCAGTATTTTAAGATTTATTATGGCTGACCACTTCGACCAACTTTTTTTACTATATGTCAGCAGGTTTACCTACCCAACCTCAGCCCTTAATTAAATGATATCAACCCAAACTATTTTCTCGCTCGATTGGCTGCTTGCTTTTACACTATTCGCTAATTACAAAGTGCACCGCCGGAGCTCCAAAACAAATTAGCCCGCTTTTTACAGACTCCCGTCTTGCCGTTTTCCTGGCTTCGGAGTCCCTTAACCGAAGTGTTGATTGTCAATTCTGAGCGATCAGATGTCGTGACGCCGTCGAACGGCACAATAACAATTATTCTCGCCAATTTAATTCGATTACATTGTTTATGTGCCTGGAGGCGAGCGGCGACCTGAGCGAGCGAAGGTAGGCAAAGAAGTGGCCGTCCGTCGACCAGCGGAGACGACGATCTTGATATATATCACCGGAGAACGCCAGTCACACACGCGCACTGCGCCCTGAAGACTACCACTGGATACACGCACAGCCTGCTGCCATGTACACCGTGTATCTGGCGAAATGACTCTTCGAGGTGAATACGGTAAAAGCAAAGCGTAATCAAATCCGAGCGCGACTTCAAAATATTTTCCTCCGCTAACGACCTTATTGCTGCTCGTTGCGATAACGGGCTACGGCGCGAACCAATCAGGATTTATGAGATTTCGCGGAGGTGGCGATTCTTGGCTCTTGGAAGGTGAGCGCTTCAGGGTCTTGTGAAATGGGGCTCAAAACGACCGCGGCTAATTGTGCCGTGATTAGGTGGAAATTATTAGTTTGGTGTTACATTCACCGATTAATGGGTTTTCGGGAAAGGAGATGAAAAACAAGCGTCAATCGTCAAATGAAGTTTACTGTATAAAAGTTAACATAAAATGTAGAAGGCATTTAAACATTCGTTTTTATGCAAATCTAAGCAAAAAGAGTGACACAAAAAAGCCAAAAAACATACTAAAACTGAGATCGTAATTGTAACATATAGTTTGCAATTTGAAAAATGACTTTATAATTACAGTATGCCACATAATGATATGGACACCTATTTTTTTTGTCGTAGCTTTGCAAACACGAGTTTTGGCGTTTTGCGGTTTGAACCACGTAAAAGAGCGTCGCAAAAAACGTAGCAAAACAACCGAAACCAGCACTCCGGTAGCTTTTTCGAAAAATTTTGGGGACATTTAGAAAAATAAGCGAATTTCGCTGCCACATAATGATATGGACACATTTTCAAAACGTCTCTTTTTGTTTGTTTCTGGACGTTTAGCAATGCGTTATCTTTTGAAAACGAGTTTCTCACGTAAAATTGACCTAAAGGCGTCGTGAGCCCACAGAAAAAAAGGTTTTTAAAGGCAATTTCTGAAATTTTGTGAATTTCAAGCGCTTAAACCCGAAACTGAGCAATTTGTATGTTTTTTTGTCGTTTTCAATCTTTCTTGTAGTTTCTTAGTTCACAAACATTGGAGAATCACATATACGCAAGTCTTATGTTTCAAAACAAACGAAAGATCCCAAACGGAGCTTTACCATCATCTGGTGAAGCTTGGAATTTTGGGACCCAGACTCTAAAACCCTTTCAAAACAACTGTGAAAAATTTTTAACGCTTTTTCAAACGTTGTTTAGTCTTGTAGAGCGTAGTCGAAAACGTAGAACATAGTTTCTAACAGACATATGCTTACAGCAGCTCCAAGAAAGTAGATAATTGAAACGAATGTTGAAAACTCTCCATTTCCATACAAAAAGTGGATTTTTTCTGTGAATTTTCGAAAACACTAACTGCAACAGTGTGTCAACGGGAAAATTGGGGCAAGGCGTAAAGTTATGTTTTTGACTACGCTCTACAAGACTAAACAACGTTTGAAAAAGCGTTAAAAATTTTTCACAGTTGTTTTGAAAGGGTTTTAGAGTCTGGGTCCCAAAATTCCAAGCTTCACCAGATGATGGTAAAGCTCCGTTTGGGATCTTTCGTTTGTTTTGAAACATAAGACTTGCGTATATGTGATTCTCCAATGTTTGTGAACTAAGAAACTACAAGAAAGATTGAAAACGACAAAAAAACATACAAATTGCTCAGTTTCGGGTTTAAGCGCTTGAAATTCACAAAATTTCAGAAATTGCCTTTAAAAACCTTTTTTTCTGTGGGCTCACGACGCCTTTAGGTCAATTTTACGTGAGAAACTCGTTTTCAAAAGATAACGCATTGCTAAACGTCCAGAAACAAACAAAAAGAGACGTTTTGAAAATGTGTCCATATCATTATGTGGCAGCGAAATTCGCTTATTTTTCTAAATGTCCCCAAAATTTTTCGAAAAAGCTACCGGAGTGCTGGTTTCGGTTGTTTTGCTACGTTTTTTGCGACGCTCTTTTACGTGGTTCAAACCGCAAAACGCCAAAACTCGTGTTTGCAAAGCTACGACAAAAAAAATAGGTGTCCATATCATTATGTGGCATACTGTATGTAAGCAAAGATGTGAATGTTTATGTCAACTTAAAAAATTAAATCAATTTAAATAAAATTAATTTAAAAATCAAAGAGTTGATTGTCAAAAAAGTTAATTATTTGCGTTTGATTATACGACTTTATGCAATTTAAGCAAAAAGTGATGCGAAGAAAGTCATAAAACGTTGCAAATTAAGATTGTAACCATAAATAACAGTTAGTAACTTAAATAATAACGCAAATGTTTATGCCAACTTAAAAAAATTAATTTTTTTTAATAATCAAAATCAATTAAAAAACCAAAGTGTAGCTTATCAAATAAAATTATTAAAAACCCCAGGCCCAGAAAAAAGGGTCTGCAATGAGCGGGTGCAGGACTCCGGTGCGACTCATTTCGAGCACGCGCGTTGAAAGCAAACCGGTCGGAACTCCGTCCGAATTCGGGTTGAAATCAGAAAAAAACGGTGCAAAATTCATCGTTTTTGTTCCTGATTTTCTCCGCAGCCGACAAAAGCTTACAAAAAATTGCCAAAAAATGAGCAAAATTTTGCCAAAGGCGGAAGCATAGTAGGGGTTGCGGAAGAATCAGGAAGAAAAGCGCTGAATTTCGCACAATTTTCCTGTTTTCCACGCGAATTCGGACGGAATTCCGACCGGTTCGCTTGCAGCGCGGATGCTCCGAATGAGTCGCTCCAGACACCCTCCAGTCGCTACAGGTACCCCCACATCGTAATCGAACGCTCAACCGCTCCACTTTTGTCAAATTTAAGTCAAGTCTGACCAGACAGATCCTCACTTTCAAAAACGTCATTTTCAACTTTTCGAAAATGCGGAGCGGTCGGAATTTTTTCCAAAACGTCTCAAAAGAATCGCAAGAATTTTAAAAACCTTAGCGCACTTTGCGCAACGTTTATTTAGTTATGAAATGATAAAAATGTTGTTTTGTTTCACAGTTGCAAGATTGTGCATTTTAGTTTACAAACAATAAATCTTACTTAAGTGTGGTTTTTTAAAGTTACAAACGCCTGTTGCGCGCGGCCTTTGGCCGCGCGGATTTGAGTTTCAATTCTGGGGGCGCTCATACATTTATTTTTGGTCGCATTGGTTCTCGTGATCTATGATAGCTATGAAGCTGCGGTTTAGTGCATCGTAACTGTCACGCCGAGATTTTATTAAATTTTAAATTTTGTCAAAGGTTCCAGTTCGTTAAACAAAAAAAAATTAAATTTTTAGTTGTAAAATAATGAAAACATTGCTTTTTTCACATTTGCAAAATTATTTTTTTAAACCAACGTTGAATTAATTCTGGTTCTTCAAAAAAAAATTTATGTTTTACCAAATTTTAAATTTTGTTAATTAGTACCCAGTTGATTATGACAAAAAATTATGTTCAAATTTGCTAGTTTTTAAGCGTTTAAATATCAAAATTTTTAACTTTTCATTAATTTTTTACAACACTGAAAATCTTTCACTAATCTTGTCCACAAGTATCTGTCGCTCGACACCGGTCCCACCACGTTCCACAACGTATTAACGCAAATCATTTGTCTCTTCACTCGCAAACCACTCAAAACCCTTTTCATCCGTCGATGTAGAACACCGCCAATCCTCCTCTCCACCGTCCGAAAGAGAGTCAAATCCCGGCGTCTATGACAACTATCCTAGTTAATCCTATTACAGAAGCCGCTCCCGCGCAGTCGGTCGGTGACATCGGCGGCGGTCTTCGGCGTTCTATTTGAAAACAGCGGCCTGTGCGCGAGATAGGTGCTACAGCTGGGAAATTCAATTTGGGTTTATTGTTATGTCACCATATATATGAACCTTATAAAATATGTAACGTAATTTAGTTAGTTGTCAGCTTACCCTTAAATTAAAATGGACACCTAAAATCGGAAAATTGATTGTTTTGGCTGTAAAATTCCTACAAGCCCTGCCACCCCAATAAAATCATTTCCTCCCACATCACGCCGTTCGCATGGATTCCATAAAAATTCCGTCTCTCCAGACAAGCGGCACGCTTTAATCGTGTCAATTCTCGTGTAAACAGCGTTGGGCCGCATCGGCAAACACGCATTTGTCAACTTGTTTTATTGGTTTTGCTACCGTATCCGCAAAAAACATCGTCGTTAGCTGAAGCTTGTAAACAATGTGTCGTAATCGCGACGGAGCCATAACTTCTCGGGAACAAGCTTGTTAGTAAGGGAAAATTCCTCGTTTTATGGGGTTTTTGTTTTGTAAAAAAATGGATGCGGAAGTTTTTTTGAGTGGGTTTCGAGCTAGATTTAAACCAAAAAAATGCAGAAAAAAGGTTACACCCATAAGTGGTTACAGGGTTACAGATAAGTGTGGAGACAGCTTTTTTTCTTTATTTGTTAAAATTATTTTCTGCATTTTTAGTCCAATTTGTAAAAAGCACTTTTTGAAAACATGAAGCGCTCAAATTGAAACTTGTAAAATTGTTAATGATGTAAAAAAATTGGGGCTTCTGTGTGCGGCTGATACTTTTGGATAAGCTTTCAGGACGACACAATTTTTAGAAATAAGCTAAAAATGCTGAAACCAAAAATTAGTCGGTTGCAAACATCAAAACTGATGGTTCAGGGTCGTGTCAATTTTTAAGAATTTCCAGAAACAACTTGGCGCCTAAATTAAACTGATAACAACTTTCACAAAAATAAGAACGAATTAATTGAATTGTTGTGAAAACGTTATGGCCAAAAAAACGTGCGTCCATACTCAAACAATAAAAATTGTTTGAGAAAGGTAAAATGTTATAAGTAGGGTCAGCTTATGGGTGACCCTACTTATTACATTTTACCTCCATACCTAATTCATACCTTTCTCAGACAATTTTTATAATTTTTCTAATCAGCTTAAATAATATTTATCTTTTTTGCTTACCGGTTTTTCACCCTTATCAAATGTTTTTACCCTGTTTGCTTAATTTTTACGTGTTCAAAAAACCCCATTTTTAGTAGCAAAAAACGTCGGATGAAAACGTGTTTGTTAAAAATTTAGGTCATTGCTGCCATGTGCTACAGTAACTCTCTCTATCGAAACGTTTTTCCAGCGCTCTAACCCATCAAAAACATCTTTACCCACAGCTTGTAAACAATATGTCGTAACCACTTATTCGACCGCATCACTCGTCCATAACCACTTTCTGGCCTGTAATTTTCTATCCGTTACCGCCGGCTTCCAAACGCGGCCACTCTGGGTGACATAATCCCGGACGCGTTAATTGCGCAACGCGTGAAACGATCGGATCTTTAAGAGGCGATTGAGCTGCTAGTAAACAACTTCGGGAACACGGTGAGGAGAGTTGCGCGGAGATAAGATCGCGTTTGGAGACGGGCGCTTAATGAGGCGTTAGGAGTAGTAAAAAACGATGACGGCAAAAAGAAGATCGAGCGTGTTATCGGAGCTACGGTGCCTACTGTGACGCGCACTGGCAGTTTGTAAATCCGATAATTGGCTGCGGAAGGAGAGGTGGACATGATGATAGATCTGATTGCGAGTAATTGGTTAGAGTGGATTTACCTTGTAATTGAGCGTATTCAAAATTGTTTTTTACGGTAGCAAAATTTGAATTTTTTGCCGTAGTTTAAAACCAAAAACAGAATATTTTTCTTGCTTGACTCGGGTCCACTCGATCTTCAGATCGCCAGAAACATTCTATTCGACAGAGAAAACTATTTTCAAGGTAAACGAGTCTAGACAAACATTGAGGACAGGTGGGTAAAATTAGTGCTAGACGGGTGGTGTTTTTCGTTAAGCCCAAAATTTGTTATTGTATTGCAGATGAGGTCAACTTTGACACTTGATGATATTTTTTACATATTTAATTTTGAAAAGCCTTTTTTTACGTTTTAAAGTCTTTAAAAAATTAGCAAAAAAGTTTTTCTTAGACTCAAAAATCTGAATTCTTCAATAAAAAATGCAGTAAAATATAGTTGAGCAACACTTTCCAAACTGACCATTCAACACTTCTGGGCTTCTGTGCCGCACTGCTGCTAATGTCCCTCTCAATCTTAGGCGTTTGCGCACATCTTCTTGCGGTGATTAATTGTTGGAACAACACCGGCGAGCCGACAAATTGCTCATCCATCAGCGCGCCTGAGTGGGAAGCGAGGAAGAGGTTGTCATCGTCGTCGTCGACGACGTCGCCGTTGGCTGAACGAGGGGCTGGTGGATGAGTCGTGGAATGAGGGGGCATAGCGGAGGCACAGTAGGGTTATCCTCCTTGGTAGCTGCTTAGTCGCGGGCTCCGAGATGTCGACGGGGAGCGGCAGGCGGCGGCGGGCAGCAGCAGCCACGACAAGCAGCTCCTACGAAAAACTCTTTCCAGCGTGAAACATTTCAGATTGACATGTTATTTTAACTTTCGGCGTCTGTTTTTGTTAAGCCACCGTATTCCGTGCTTCTCGGTGCCGACTGTTTTGACGCATGGAAACAGTTGCCCACTTGCGTGGAACGTGTTCATGATTGAAAGCCGCTTGTCGAAAAAAAGGTTTTTGTCGGATTTTTGGCGTATTGTAAAAGTGCAAATCTGTAAAATGTAACCTTGTGTTTAATCCCACTTTTGATCTTTTCCTACTTGTAGTTTCCGGTGTTGCAGTCCTTGTGAAAATTGTTTTCGTGATTTGAATTGTACTTTCAACAATTTCTGACAACCAAGCAAGCCGTAATTAAATGCCATTGTTTTTAATAAATAATTAAATTTTAGGTAAAAAACAATTTTCTATAATAAAATGTACATGTCGACAGTCAAAACAAGTTTATCATTTTGTTTTTACGTTTTAAATTATGTAGTTACAATTGCACTTACGTTTACATTATAAAAATACCTACTGGCCGTAAGTTTTTAATACTCAATAGGTCCAATGAAAGCAGTTTTAAAAGTGTTAGTTTCAATTTGAATAACTTTAAAAGCGAAACAAACAACTGCATTTTATTTTTAATTTCAAACAGCTTTAAGAACATTTTTTCTCAAGTTTTTATATAAATTTTAAATCAAAATTTTTAATTTTGCATTAAAAAATAGCTACAATTTTTTAAAGGCATTTTTGATTTGTCATCAAAAATTTTAGTTGTTTTTCAAATTATCTTTTTAAAACTAAAAATTTCTATTTTTGTTAATAATTTGCGTACTTTAAAAATTTCAGTTGATTTTTTTAAATATGAATTTTTGCGCTTTGTTGTTCTCATCCTATTGACACTGAACTGACCCTTTCTCCTATTTATCTACTCTTACATAATTTTTTCCATTTCTATTATTCCTGCGTCTCTGTGCACACGTCTAATCCCACTCATCCCCACCAGATGTCGCTGACACCAGCACCCCAAACGTCGACTGCCCTTCGTCTACTACCGTAACCCGTCTTTCTTCTCCGTTTTTGTCATCTTCGCCTCGGTCGTCTGTATATTCCCATCTGCGCAAATCGCTCGCTTCATCCCCAATCGCCCCTTGCCTAATCGAATCTGACAGCGAGCGCGGCCGCCGAGAATCCGCGTCGATCCAGGTCTGAGTCCGTAATCAAAATTTGTTATCACAACTAAAACAACACTCCTCGGGGCTCGGGCGAGCGAGAGCAACGCTGGCGACCGGGAGGGGCGGTCTCAGCGCGCCTAACCAATCGCCTGTCACCGACGCCCGGAGACTGTTGCGCCGCCTCCAGCGGCCAATCGCGGCTGACGCTCCGCCTGCACCACCAGCGCGCGTGCGCTCGTAGTTTTATTATTTCAGGGGAGGAGAGATTACAATACAATTTGATGATTTTGAGAGATGAGGCAGTGTTTGTTTGTCCAAACCGAGCTCCCCACTGTTTTGCTTTTTGACGTTTTTGCAACTGTGGGCGCGTGGTCCGGTTAGGTGTGTTCGTGTGGGACGAGACGTCCAGGAGAAGCAGGCTGATATGGTTTATGGTCCTGGGGCGACGATAACGACGCGCACACTCTGCATGCACTGGCTTCTGTGTATCGATAGTTGAAAGCGATTTTTTGAAAGCCGCCGGAAATTTCTTTTTTTGGGAAAAACGTAGATTGAAAATGTGGAGTGGATGAGAAAGTGGAGACAAGGATCGGGTGAGTTTTTACGCTTATTCCGTGCTGTGTAGTTAGAAAAATGGAGTTTGTTTAGAGCAAAATTCTTGTTAGCAATGTTTATCCTACATAAAATAAATTTTTGCTTGCAATTTTTGAATTTCACAAGCAAAAATATCAAACTTCAAATTTCAAATCAAAGTAATTAACAAAAGGTGGTTACCGAATTTTAATTAACCATGTCACCATTGTGAAAATTGTGAAAAAAACACTTAATTTTTAAGCAAATGGTTTATGTCCAATTGTTGTCAAAATTTTAAACAAATTGTTTTTTATTTTTAAACGTTTAAATTTTTAAAGTTAATTAAAAAATTTGAGAAAATGACAAAACAGTCATCGTTAAAAATTGTAGTATCTTCAAAATTCGATTTTTCAATATAATTTTCAAGCAGAATTTTTTTCAGAATTTTTGTTTTTAATAAAAGCAAAAGTATAAAAAATTAGTAAATTTTGCTTTTGATGTTTTTAGCGTCAATTCAAAATTGAAGTTTATTAATTGTAAAATTTTAATTTAGCAAGTATTTTCATGTGGGTTATGCAAAATCATAATTAAGTGTTTCTAATAATATTGGATACAGGAAAAGAATGCAATAGCACTGTTCTTTTCAAATTTTAAATTGCGTAATTCAAAAAAATTTTAAAATTATTTAAATATTTAATCAGTTTAACATTTCAATTAATCATTCTGAGAACCGAATATACACACCGTTCATCTCTAATCGTTTACCGTCCCCATCGCTTTTCTCCTCTACCCGGTATACTGTAATTCGAATGTGATTGTTCCGACATCGCTACTTAATCGTCTCCATCCTTCGCGTTAATGACCCCGCTCAGCCACTTTTGCGTTGTCGTCTTCATCGCGTTCTAAGTGTCTTTGCGGCGACGGCGGCCCATAAACACTTTGCACATTGCAGACGACGCAGTAGAGACAAGAGGACGCGGATTCGCCCAAGTGATTCGCTATAAACTCCGTTAGCAAAAATCGTCCGCGTCATTTTATATGAGTGGGAAAATGCGTTTCTCGATGGACTCGATTCTGTGTCCACCGTCGGCGACGCCCGACAACAAGCTCGTAGCCGCTTCGCGGAAGCGACTTCTGACGCAGTCTCTGACTCCAAGCCCACCTCCGGTGGAGAGTAAAATGGCCAAACTGGACTCAGAAGACTCCTCTTCGTCAACGTCGTCCGAGGACCGACAGCCGCCGGCGGTGACTCAAATCGTCGTTGCCGCCATCGACAAAGGCGAACTTGCCGCTGCGGCGGTTCTCAGGAGCGACGGAGACAGTAGCGGCGGCGAAGAACTTGCCACGGAGGCCAAGCAGAACGCGTTGGCTGCAGCTGCTGTTGTGGGACAGCATGCTCGAGGAGGCGGGGAAGACACCACCACAAGTCCCGGGACGTCCCGCTCGCCGGTCACTTCCGATGAGGGTGATTCTGGAGACGAGTGCAATGAGTCTAGCAATGGAGACAAGAGGTGAGAACATTTTAGCATTTTATTGATTATGGGTTTATAAGAAATTCTTTTAAAGGATAAATTAAACGGGTTGTTGTAAAGCAGAGGCTAAACGCACTAAAGATTATCAATTACAAACGTTAAATGTTTGCCAAGCACGAGGAGCTCTGGGCATCATTTCTTGATAAGGCAAGTGGTGCAAGGAAGAGAACATGACTACTGTTCGGTGTTTGGAGTGTGACTCAAGTTGAGAAACAAAGCAAAACTTAAAAAAAACATTATTTAAGAGAAAAAACATTTGCGTCAGAACAAACATTTCCAATCAGGTGTTTGTGTGCAGCTACCGTAACCTTTTACCATGTTACCAATTGTTTCAGAAATAATGTCAACAACTGACAAAACACATAAACTTTAGTTAAAACCAAACAACCCGCCAGTCAGAGGAACAACTGATGCACATGACGAAATTTTCGATCCGCTCATTTGTCAGCACAGTGAAGAGATAAAACGCAAAAACAAAAAAAATTTTGCTTTTTTTACAAAAGATTTTTGTTTCAGAATCGGCATGTCAAGCACTCGATCTCGGTCGGGAGCTACAAAGCCCGCTTATTCTTACATTGCGCTGATTGCCATGGCTATCTACAACAGTCCTGAGAAGAAGCTCACGTTGTCCCAGATTTGCGACTACATCTGCAACCGATTCCAATACTACAGGGACAAGTTCCCAGCGTGGCAGAACTCGATTCGGCATAATTTGAGTCTCAACGACTGTTTTACAAAGATTCCCAGAGAGCCTGGAAACCCGGGAAAAGGAAACTACTGGTCACTAGATCCGAATGCCGAGGATATGTTCGACAATGGCAGTTTTTTAAGAAGACGGAAGAGGTAAAAAGAGTTTTTTAAGCAAATTTAAAATTTGGGTTTTAGGTTCAAGCGTCAGTCTTCCAACAACGACTTTGCCTCGCTCCCCTTCGCTCCTCCTGGGGCCCATTTCCTCCCACCCCAAGCAGCCTTCCTGGCCAACCCAGCATTTGTCCTCCGTTCCCCAATGATGCCCAGAGTCGGTCCTCATCTCGGCCTACCTCCCCAACTCTACCGTACCCCCTACTCCCCAGGGTTTCTTCTCCCTCCGGTGACCTCGACCAACGGCCTTCCCACGGCCTACCCTTATCCTTGTCCTCGTTGCCTCCAGGCATGGATCACCAACGGCTCCTGGCCGCCATGGCCGCGCAGTCGGCGGCGCTCTCCTCCGCCAGTTCTCCCCCAACACCGTATCCCCGCCGAGTCCCGCGGGCGCTCAGGCCCATTAATTTATTTTCTCTCATCAAATTTGTTAGCGTTCTCATTCGATCTCTAATTCTCTCTCCCATCGTTGTGTCTCCTCAGTCCTCTAGTCGCTCCCCGATTCTTCTTTGATGATTCTTGCCAACGCTTCTCTTCAAATGTCATGAGACGAACAATACGCTCTCTCCACCCGGGTTTCTGTTTTTCAAGATTTTTTAAAATCTTTTTTGTACAGTAGCGTTCTATTTATATTTGTGAAAATTTGATTTTGTGAACTGATAAAATTGGATGAATATTCAGTTGTCCGAATTCAATGATTCAAAACTATTCTAAAAATGATTTTACATATTTGTTTTACTCGACATGCAAAATTAGCGCCAATTTTTTAACGCCGATTTAAGTGGTGCTAATTTTTATCTTTCAAGCAGCGGGGATATTAAGCAGGGGTTGCCCTCCCGGGGCATCTTAGGCTCAAGCTTGGACATTTTAATTACGGTTTTTGCTCCAAAGGCGCCTAGACGGGAGATGTCTAGGCTGTGGTCGACAATTTCTTTGCAATTTTTGAAAACTTTGGCTACTTAAAATAATGTTCATTTTTGAACGGTAAAACGGCGTTAAAATTGACATTAAAAAATAGGTGCTAAATTCGCGGAATTATTTTACTTCAATTAAACAGAACAAATTGTAAACTTTTCAAAAACTTAAAAAAAATTTTAGTTAAATTTATTGTATTCTTTCCTGTTTCAATTGCATTTTCTAAACGCCTCTGGATTCAAATAATTAAAAATATACGACAACTTTAAACTTTTTTTTTCTCAACTTACATATATGCCTCCTTGTCTAATAGCCATTTGACAGGTAGGTCAGGTTGTTTGTGACCTTGTCATGTTATCAGCGGCGGCATAGAACGGCAGTGGCTAACAGTTGCGGTTGCGTCGGTGGCGCTGAAAGCTAAAGTCCGCGCCGGTCGAAAGGTCGTAAACCTGTCTTGGTTACTGCGATTTGCGCATTATCGCCTCAGTGCAATTTGCCGCTTGTAAAAGTTGTGCCGCCAAAGGTGAAAAGTTGTTTCCTTGGGCAACAGGTGAGCTGTGCTGTATAAGTGTCTGTTGGCTTAGGGTTGATTTGGCTAACAAAAGTTAAATCAACTATGTGGGAACAACCTAATGGTTTTCAGTTGTAGCCTGAGATAAGTTTAGTAAACTCAGGTCTTACAGGTGGGCGCCACATCCTCTTCCTCTTCTCTTCCATCAGCGGCGGTGGTGTAGCGATGCGATAAAGATCTCAAAAATTTGTTCGAAGTTAATTGGCGAAAAGGTAAACGAGTTGTTCGCGTTGTGTTTTTCCAAAATTGATGGAAGGCCGCGCGATGCGAAGGTTTGATAGCGCTCGGGGCGCGCGTCCACGTTTATTAATGCGACACGACGTCGACTAAAAGTGGAAAAATAACAAATCGGTGCTGTCGGCTGATAAGCGATATAAGGGGACCACAAGAAGTGGTTGAAAAAAGGGGTTTGGACAAACTTTGCTATTTTAAGAAGTATTAAATTTGCTGCGCAGTTGCAGAGAATCTTTTCCACCTGTCCCTTATCCATATGACCCATTAGGTCATAAACCCTGTCGCTCCTGACACTTTACAAAGTAGCATCTTGGTCCCAATAAATCCAAAAACCACCAAAAGCAAAAAGTCGTTTTGCCAAAAAGACTAAAAGGTGATTCCTCAGGAAGTGGCGGACAGCAGCACTATCGAAAAATGTTATCGCGCTGCGCGGTTTTACGGTCCCACCGCTGTGTACACAAATACACTCACAAATTACCGTTTATGGCCTTGCAGTGCTGCCGAGCGGCAGCAGGGCATCTTGGGGATGAAGATGGCGCGCAGTGCACCTCCGACCAAACACCGGGTTTTTATGTAGGTTTAATTGGAAAGACAAATGATGATGGGTGCTTGTAGTAAAGTCAACATGCTTGTTTGACAAAACTGGTGGTTTTGACTGAGTAAAGAGTATCTTAAAAGAATGTGGATAGGTAGGGATAATATTATTTGAAGACAAACACATAAAATTGAGAGATAGCTGTAGGTAGATAAATATTGCTTCTGTCAGAACCGACGTGGAATAAGATGTGGTTGTACTCTCTTCGCTGTACAGGTATTTTCATGGATTTGAATTTTCTTTATGCACAAATCTGTGCACATATTCGTCTTTGTCATACCAGTTTTATAATATGTAATTACATTTTTCAGATTGCCAAGATAATGGCAATTCAAGGCGTCACAAATTCAGCCTCATAGATAAACAAAAATTTTAATTTGGTGACTCCGATCAATTCAATTTAACAAAATCGTTGATGATTGACGCCGCGCAAAACAGCGAACGCGGCCGACCTTGAAAGGTGCCTTCAACGTAAAGATGACAACGTCGATATTCCCAAAATTTTGATAGCCATGTGACATGTCAGATCGATGACCGAAAACGTAAAAGTGTCGTGTTCGTGTGAATTATGGTCTGTTGAGAAGAGCTTTCTTTAAGCAATCATAATTAATTAAATTAATTTTAAAAAATTTTTTTAAAGCTAAAGTTCTTAGCTACAGTAATCCGTCCACCCTTTGATAAGTGCTGAAGTCGAGCGATTTGAGAGCACACCACTTAACGTGTTTGTCGAAAGGATTAAAAATGTATTACCATGTCGTAGCAATCACCTAAATTCTGAAAATCATAACCGGACATTTACACTTGCTAATAACCTTAAAATTGACCGCATAGAGTTTGACGCACAAAAAAGTTACCTGCGAACTTTGTCACAAATTAAGGTCAGAACGCAACTGAGATCAGGTGTGTCAACGTAACTTGATCCCGCAAAAACGAAATTGTCGAAGTTGAATTAGGTCACTTATGGAAGAGTCTTACAGTTATAAATCATGTGTGAAAGGGAAATTGAAATACGGCACAGATTTCGTCCTTGACTGAAATTTGTTGTTACACTTAACTGCATTTAAAGGCAACTAAAATAGACTAATCTATAAAAGATTTGAAAAGAACTTTGTCTCTGTTCATAACTTAGAAACGTCTGACTTAAAGCCATAATTCTTACAGAAAAATCTTAGATTAAAGCGTTAACCATTGAAAAAGCAGTAAAAAAAATTTAAACGTAAATTTTTTGGTTGTCAAAAGTATTAATTGTTCAAATTAAAATTTTTGTCTTTTCAGCGTCAAGTTGTAATCTTAACACAGATAAACCAAAGCTTTAATTTTCAAAATTTACTTGAAAACTATTATTTGTTGCTTTAAGAAATGCTGTTTAGCTTTTATCACCATAACAAACGCTCATACTTTAAAAATTGCTTTACATTTTGTGTCATTGTTTTCAACTTTGTGCAAGTGACCATTTTTGACAAAGCGTTTTTACATAAAATTGATATACGAATTTACAAGCAACCAAATTTTACATTTCCACAAACAAACTACTTGTTTGTAATAAATAAATTGAGCAACGTCATTCTTAAAAACGTGTTAAATTAAATGTACAACTTTAATTTAAATATTTCAGGGTATTTTCGCCATTTTTATTACGCAAAACTGTTTTGATCACATAACAATTTTGTAATTGCTTTCTACCTCTCCAACACATCACTTTACCTCTATAAATAGTTTTCAAAGTTTTACGACTGATTTTATGTATCATTTCCATGCAAGCCATCTAGTGATCGATGTTTCCTACCGTACACACTGCAGCTACACTCCTCGCGCTCGACTTTTGCAAACGCGACAAACCGGAGATCAACGTCCACCGTTCGTAATGGCACTTGGGAAAATGCGTCTTAAACCCTGGTTAACGCTAAGAGCTTAGCGTTTTACGGTGCACAGCAGATAAGATAAAGTCGCTTTCAGGGAGAGGGGCACATGCCAGCAGTGGAGCAATTAAATTTAACGATTGTGCAACCGAAGAATTATGACGCCGTTGCGCAACTGTGGAAGCATCATTCCGAACGCTACTTTTAAGGACTCAAAAAGCAAAGAAGACACGCTAATCAGCTGTTTAAGACTATGCAATCTTGGGATCCG
This sequence comes from Steinernema carpocapsae, assembly GCA_000757645.3. Lineage (NCBI taxonomy): Eukaryota > Metazoa > Nematoda > Chromadorea > Rhabditida > Steinernematidae > Steinernema > Steinernema carpocapsae. The sequence continues at coordinate 4,245,586 of AZBU02000008.1, forward strand.
GGTCGAAAGGAGCCAACAGGCAGACTAGGTAATCAATCAAGGGGCAACAGAGTTCGCGTTGTCGGCTTGTTTTTTGCTCCTCGCCCTTTTCGTCGTCCTGTTCCTCTCGGGGAGTTAATCCTATATGCAAACATTATTCTTTCTTTTTGCCGCTGCCGTTGCTGCCGCCTTTTGAAGTGGCCGACAAGCCGCCGGACGCCCGAAGGTGCGCTGGCGTAAGACGCCGAAGAGCTGCTGATAACGTGGCCAAAATTTGAGTGATTGCTTGAGCCACCGATAGCGTAAACGGGTCGGAAAAGCGAAGAGCCGATTGTGCGTCCGCTGGGTGACAAGTTGACGCCGCCACTGTGCATTCGACAAAGGAAGCGCCGAGCCGATTAGGGACGAACGCGGGCAGAGTTATCATTTGGAGAGCGGACGTTTTCAGATTTGTTTGGGGAACATGCAAGAAGAGGGACTGATGATAAGAGGGACGTTCTCGGCATTGAAAAATCATATTTTTTAAAGGCGGTTTCTATTTTTTTTTTAAATTTTTAAATTTAAGTTACACTATGAAAAAGTTTTTGAAGCGTACCTGCGGAAGCTCAGAGAGCCGAACGTTTTTTGTAAATCGTCGAGTAAAAGCTAATTACGTGTTGAAAATCTATAAACAAGTCAAAGCGAAGCTTTCTATCATGCGCCTTTTCCACCCTTTAACTCCTTTTCCATCCTCAAGGACATGCTTATGTGCTTTTAATGTTTTTTCAAACCTAATCTCAATCAATGGATGCTCCTTTCCAACAAAATATATGCAGGTTTATGTTCATTCAATGTTCATTCGGAAAATTCAACGCCCATCTTCACATTTCTCTGACCCCGATACAAGCACAACATGACCGCTAAGAATATAAACGCTAAAAACTTTTTTCAAGCACGACATGACCGCTAAGAGCTAATATAGCACAAATATTTCAAAATAATTATTAAAATTGCTTTCAAACTTACATTTACTAACCTTTAAAAAACGTTAAATTTTTTAACTGCTATTTAACACGCGGAGGCTGGAAGTTTAACCGTTAATTAAGTGATAAAAATTTATATTTACAACTCCAACTCAAAAACTTGCTTTGCGCTCGCTCGCTTTTGGTTGCTTCCAAAATTTCCTAAGACTTATTTTACAGTAAGTAACTTTTTGCATTAAACCCAGAAAAAACTGTTACAACTGAATGAAGCAAAATGTTGATAGTTTTATTTTCTTTGGTAAACTTATTTTTGGTTAAAGTTATTACTGCCCAGGTCTTTTTAATGTTAATCTTTGGCCACATAATCTAAAAATTTATTTCTAAAAGCAGCTTTTAAATGAGATTATCATATATGTATTAACGCTCTTGCGCGTTACTCTTCGCATGCTGAATTTCTAAAATTTTGGTGTGACTTTTGCTTAGTGTTTGTTGCTTGCATCGTGTGGCAGAGCTCATGTTAACGGGTGCCAGTGACTGTGTAATGTAGTGGTTACGGACTGCCGCGTGATTAAAGGTTTGATTAAATGAATTGAAGCACTTTTTGAACCATTAAAACTGTTATTTCTGAAAAATTCTAAAAACAAATTTAAAAGCTAATTTGAATAATTGAATATTTCTTACGAAAACAAGTCAAAGTTTTTTTACAGTTTTTTTTTACTTTGATGCCTGACAGAACGTTAAAAATTTAGTGTCAAGTCTGTTGGCTTCGTAAGTAAAAACTATATTTTTTCATAACATCCCAAGTTCTGAGTTCTGACTTTTGGTTTATTTACCGTTCTTCGAGCTTTCGTTATGACAATCTTCAGCGCTATCAGATCATCGCTTGCCGTTATTTCAATGAGCGCCGCTCGTCGAGAACAGCGGCCCTATGGCAATTTGTCACCGTGGCACGGAAGTGTTGATGTGTTTTGTGTTGGTGAAGAACGAGCTCTTGTAAATCTTCTTACACTAATTAATCGATCATTGCGCCTGGCGACCTCGGCTGCTCTGGCGCACCAACGCCAGAGCCAGGAGTTTGAGGTCACTTCAGCTTCTTGAGGGGCCAATCTAGTAATTTGTGCATTATTAATCACTGATCGGCTAGTCGATCATTTTTCTTGCAAGCCCAAATATTTGTACTATGCACTCTTAAAAGGTGGAGATTTACAAACGTAGCCTCTGATCAGTCGTAAAAGGGGCCGTAAACAAGGAATCACGTTTAATGACTTGTAACTCAAAGCCGTTTTTGTCCAAGACGCGGTTGCTTATCACGCCACGCAACTACTTTGCCTAACAATCATAATCATAATTTTACGATCGTTCTGTGTACACATTGAAACCCGTTGCGCGTTAGTCGATTTTACGACCGGACCGATGCAACAAATTGAAGCTATCGATGGCTACCTGGTACGCGCACTGGAAGGAAGCAGCAACTGCACATCACTGAGATTGATTTTGCACGCAACCAAAAAGCAATAAAATTTTGACAAGGGAGAAATGGTTGGGAAACAGGATCCAGGAAAGGAAAGGAATCACTTACGAGCAATCAACAAATTTACGCTTTGGAATAAAAGCGTTTATTGTAAACATACTGCTTGATGTATGACAAACTGGTGGTATAATGGTATATGGTATACAACTAATGATGTAAAACTAATGATGGTATAGAACAAGCTACTTGATGGCATGATAACATCAATTTGTCAAACGGGTCAACCTACAAGCCAATTTATTTACAATGCTCCTTCGGAATCAAGCAATATCATTCACAATGCCCGTTTGGAGTCAAGCAAGCTTATTCAAGTGTTGTACATTCATAATTCAAGACGCCAGCGGCAAATGTCTCATTTTTGAAAACAAATTCGCTTGTGAGCAAGGTGCCGACGTCTTGGGCCACGTACGACGAGACGTCGCGATGTTCCTCGGTGCACCTTCTCTTCCTGTCTTCTTCATGCACAAGTCATATTTGAAGTTACACGATGACCTATGGCTTTTTGGAGTTCTTTTGGAAACTGTCCAAAGCAACCGAAAATTGTCAGAAACGCTCAAAAACGACGTTAATTTGGCTCACCTAAGCACTCGAGGCCATTGCAACGCAACAAACGTTAAGATTGCACTTTTATTTACGTGGATTTTCTGTCCACATTTTTATAGTTTCTTGGTCGTGTAGACCTGTTGGAAAATTTATTAATCGTAGAGCTTTAGTCTGGGTGTATGGTAGAAAAAAGTTAACAGATAAACTTAGAATATCAAGAAAGTCCAAATTAATGCTCATGACGTTTTAGATTTGTTAAAGGTTTTTTGGACACGTGGCCGCTTTTCCATCTTCGATTTTGGCTCTTCGGCTGAAAATGCTGGACAGAATTTAATGAGCCACTTGCCCTTTTTTGCTTAGACCTCTTAAAACTCCTAATTAAATCAGTTTTTTTTTCTTTATTTTGCACATAAACCAGAGGTACCAAACCTGAGCATCAGTTCACTCCGTTGTTCGCCATGAAGCTTTTCTTTGTCGTCACTCTCCTTTTCCTCTGCTTCGTCACCAGCTCCTACTGTTATTGCAAACAGTATCCAAGATCTGTTTGCCGTGTCGAATCGATCTCTTACTTGAGATTTAATAAGTGCCGCCAGTACGGTTTGGTTGTCGTTGACTGGGAAGGTGGACAGGGATGGGACATGTTTAATAAGATCGAATGCTGCTGCCCGAGCAACTGGAGGGACTACTTGAAAGAGAAGGTGGAAGATTAATGCGTCTTGTGCGTCTCGTTACATTTGTAATATCCTAATAATAATGAATGTATCATAATTGAAATGATACCTGTTGTCATCCACATTCCCACAACAATAAATGCAAATTAGGTCAGGACGAATACAGAGCAAACTTCCATTTTGGTCCTGGCCAGTGCGGCAGCGGATAAAATAAAATTGAAGGATCAGGAACCGAAATGACAATTGAAAACAACCCGGGTGAGAAAAGTCGGAAAAGACATAATATGGTAGAGAATGCAGGTGCCGACGGTTGTAGTCGATCATCACGATTTCCAAAAAGTTAAAAAGGTTTTTTGCAATTTAAGTTTGATCAAAAAGCTTCTGGGTGAAGCTTGGCTTCTTTTTCATTTCTTATCGATCCAAGAACACCAGGCAGAATTTAATGGACCAATTTTTCCCACTTTTTTTTGAAGATCTCTTTTGAAGAAAGCGGCCTATCAAAATTTATGATTCAGTCAGTTGTTCTTCTATCCTTGCTTAAAACTGAACCGCCAAGATTTTTTACACAATCAATCAATGGAATGTACACTAAAATGTCGTGACATAATGACATACTAAATGCTTTATAGTGTCATTTAAAAAAACGTTTCTTGTGCACTAAAATATTTGCAGCTTCGTTCATTACAATTCCAATCCAAAAATTAGCTTAGCATTAGCAGTAGTCGCTTCCGAAATCTCCTGTGGTTCTTTTCTTAAGTAAGCTGCCAAGAGCTCACAAGTTATGGCTAAGGAACAAGGCTCATTTCGAACAGTGCTGCAATAAGTGTTCAGCATTGTAGCCTAAAATTTTCATGATTACAATTAATCACGCTCAAGCACGTGTTTACCTCTTTGCTAAACTTTCTCTTTATTTCAGCCGGAAGCTTTTTAGTGTTGATTCTTGGCCACATGAATGGAGCATCTGTCTCCAGCAGCAGCCTGTCAAGTGGAATTATTCCGGACTGAAGTGCATATTTTAAGCCGTCAGGAGAGTCATCTCTGGCAAGATAGCCTAAAACGCATTTTAGCAGCTTTTTATAATTAGTTACTTACCGGTGATACCAATATAGAGACCTATTTCTATGTACTTTTGAGCTTCTTTAGCAGTCCCAGTAAAGCAATGAATTACAGCAGGCGACAGGGTTTCTTTGTATTTTCCAAAGACTTCCACCATTTCCGCATGAGCAGATCGCTCATGGATAAAAAGTGGTTTTTGTAACTCACATGCTAAAGCTACCTGTTTTTCAAAAGCGTTCAGTTGCACTTCTTTTGATGGCAAATGGTCTAGATTTTTTGACCTGTTATCTGATAAAGCGGCTCTAAAATCCAAACCACATTCTCCTACAGCCACGCATTGAGGATTCTTGAACAACTCCCGGAACGTCTCTATAGTGCTGTCATTGAAACTGTTAGCTTCATGTGGGTGGACTCCAGCGGTACAGTACAGAAGTCCAGGATACTTTGAAACCACCTTTTGTAACTTTTGGCCATCAGTCTCCGTACCACTGGTAATCATGAGTTTGACGAGACCTAAAAATAAAAATGAACAGAATTTTTTTGTAAGCACTCTTACATGCCTGCTTTTTTAGCTCGACTTAGAACATCGTCAAAATCTCGATCAAACGACGGTTCCAAAAGATTTGCGCCAATGTCCACAAGCTTGTATGGAACGTTAAGTTTATCTAGCATGTCTCAAAAGTCAGCAAAAAGCTGAAATCAGACTTTAATATAGCATAAAGGCAATGCAATTTTGGTATTGCTTTTTGGTTGTCTCTTTTTGGAAATTTAGTGTGTTACAAACAGTTAGTCCACATTGCCTTATTAAGCCCAATTAAAAATTAAGACTTGCATAAATTTCTTAAGTAAAATATTTAAAATTTAAATTTAAATCCACAGAAAAATTTTAATTAAAGTTTTGGTTATTAATAAGATTTCCAAAAATAAACAATTTTATCCAAACGACTTTTTGTTTAAAATTTCTAAAATCAAAACAGCCAAAAAAGCGCAAAAATCAGAACAACATAATTCATAAACAAGCTAAAAGAGTTGAAATTTGAGATAATCACTTATCAAATGGTTTGGTGCTTGTGTAGCATCTTTTCAAACAGCGGGAATAGTACTTTGGGTTGCCAGGTTCAAACAGGCTCAGGCTTAAACATTTTTCCGTATGGTTTTTGCAGCGAAGCCGCCGGACAGCGGGGTGTGTTGGCTCGAGGCTGCTTCTTTCAAACAGCGGTGTGTGTGATGGGGCTTTTTTGATTTTTTTGTTTGGTTGTTTTGCGTTTGGTCATTTTGAAATTTGACTGTTTTGTACTTTGGCTGTTTTTATTTTGGTTTTTTTGTCCAGAAATCAAAATTTCACTAATTTATGTCCAATCTAATGACTAAAACTAATTTATGTGTGTCTAATAATTAAGAAATCAACGGGGCTGTTGCGCAAAGTTTCTGTTTTCAAAATATGTTTTAAGTCGGCGCTTTGCGCACGTTTATGTTGATAGTTCTTCTTCATTTTACAAAGAATTATAAAAATAGAAAAAAACTCAAAACCAAAAAAAAACGGTTTTCAATGAAGTGCAGAAATTACAAATATTTCCATTTTCAAACATGAACTTAATTTCATTACAACAAGCAGTTTATTATTTATTACAAAAATTTCAACTTTACCTATTGCATTTATAATTTCTAAAAATGTGCCTTGCGTTCAAACTCAAATTCTTTAAATTTAGATTGGTTTGTTGTTAGTTGAAGGTCAGAACCTAACATATTAAAAGTAACATATTAAACATGTCACTTGAGTTCTGTGAGACATGTTCTTTATGTTCTCTGTTTACCTTAAAAAGCCTACTGAACGTCATTTATTCCGCTGAATATTTCTAATTTAGATCGATACAAATCTGTTCAGCTCGAGTCAAATTTCGAGCTAGCTAAAGAACGTCCTAATGTGCTGAAAACTCCAAAGATACATTTAACTGAACACTCCGCACTCAAAACAACGCTTCTGTCTGACTTCTCTACGCTCTCTCACACTGCTGCGACCACAACGTCTGCCACGCATCCTTAGCAATTTCTCACAATACGTTATCGGATAGGTCCTTGTGGCCTTCTAAGTCATTTCGAACTATCGATTTGACTTTATTTTTGGAACAGAGTGGTGGGGATATCCACTACCAATAAAAGTAAAGAGCTTAAACTGCTCTAAACATTCTGTTTTTGCGATTATTCTTGGAACTGTGAAAACATGGTCCTCCTAAAGAATATGTGCATTTGAGTAATGCAAAATTTAAAATATTGATAGCGCGTCTTCCAAAAAGAGCTCTCCAAGTAGTTTATTTGCGCTATACTCTGGCTTTAAATTTTAGCCTCAGCGATAGTAGCACAAAGGCACAGAGGACAATAAGAGAATTTGGAACAACCAGTGCATGTAGAAATTTCTGAAAACAAACTTTTTACGTGATCTGTTTTTGCTTTTACAAAAAGCACTCAGATTTTGCTTTTGTTCCTTTCTCTTTTTCCCTACTGTCTGTTTGCTTCTCTTTTTTGATTTTTCTGTTTACTGCACTTTTTTCTCTTTTCAACCATTTGCCATTCTTCTACAAGCAGTGGAGTGATATGTTGGTGTGATGCGCTGCGAACGTTTTACAACGTTTGCAACATGCGGCACACGCAAAGGGCAAGTAACTCACAATACGAGAATAGCGCAGTAAAACTTGTTTCCAGCGCGTGCGGTGGAAACACTACCTCTTTCCTGTTTGTGCACTCTTGCGTGCTCCACCCAAACACATTTTAAATTACCATATTTCGAAACTTATTACTCCGCAAAACCATCGACCAGAATGTAACTGCTTTTGTGTAAAGCCCGCAGATCTCTTTCACAACGTTCCTTTTAAGGTAAATTCTATTCCAACGTTGGAAAATGGTTTTTCGCGTTTTGCGTTATGCCTTGCTAATGAGCACAAAATTTTTAGGTCATCGAGATGGTTTTCTTAATTCCGCAAGGATTTTCACGCTTTGCTGACGTGACGTAGGTTTACCCAATAAAGTTTGATTCGTACGCTAAGTTTGCAGATTTTTAAATGTGAAAAATCTCGAAAGTGGGGACGAGACTGCTGAAAATGAGTACTTGTTCTATAAGGTTATTTGCTCCCCCGATCTCCGATTTGTAATTATGGCTTTCAATGTTTACAAACATAACGCTGCGATTTGCCTCAATCAAGCCTTAGACGCCCTCGCCAGTGCTTCCAGTGCAAGAAACGTAGGATGCACTTTTATCCAATCAAACATAAACTGTTTTGTTTTAGCCTATCGGATTGAATGTGACATTCACTGGACTGACCGTTGAGAAGCTCAGACAGCACAGCGACTACCTGAGAGAGAAATTCAACGATGCGACAGACTTGGTCGTCTTCTATATATTTGAAAATCTAGCAAAATTTGTTAAAAATTCAGGGAACTATTTTGGTTTGTTTATAATTCAAGCTTGATTTTTAAGGAACACGTCTCGAATATGTATCGCTCACTTACAATCAATCTGTTTTCAACACGCAACTGAGCAAAATAAGTTTATGGTCAAAATTCATGTTTCGCCATTGAATTATTTGCTCGATCGAAGTTTATCGTTAAAACATACATTTGGTCGCAGACCACCCAAGTGCAAGCCGCACTAGACGCCCTTCTTTCACTCACGGAGGTACTGAAACTTTATTATTTAGCTTTTAAAGCATTTGCTCAAAATTCGTTGAGTTGAACCACGTCACAATTCATGGCGAACATATTGAGTTACGGTCCCAGGCCGTTGTAAAGGTTTTTCAGGGTCGTCTGGACAAGCTTCCCAATAGGATTATTCCCATGGCTCAGTTTGGAGAGTCCTAGAGCAGCTCTAAACCTGTGTACAATTTAATTGTGTTTCAATATAAATTTTATAATGAAATATCCTTAAAGAACAGCTCACAACTGATAAAAGCATTTTTAGCATGTGTGACAATTAACAGTAATCTTAAGTATTGTCTGTATATCAATATAGATATTAAAAATTTAGTCATTATATTTGAATGTGTTTTTGAATCTCGCCGTCATCACGTTCTTTTTGACATCTTTGAACAGAAGTCTACCTAATTTTGTGGTGTTTGCTTTATTGTAGGTTTCCAGTTTTGATTTTGAATGTGTGAACAACTAATAACTACGAATGTCAGCACTTTCTAATCAGATTCCCACAGCGAACATTCACACCTCCCTTAAGCATTGAAAGTTAATCACAACCATGCTGACATTGCTGGTTTGTTTAGTTAGTCTACAAAAATGGATTCCACTTTTAAAATTCAATCTTCAGATCATATTGTGCTTTATCTTGTAAGCTAAACTGGTTCCTTCAAGAAACGCGTCGCCTGTTCTTCAAGAAAAGGTCACGCAGCTAAATTTATCAACAAGCCACGAGTCTATGAAGCCCAGAACCAGCGCACTGCGGCGCTCCTAGTTTGCTCCTTTTTAACGCCGCTCGGCCTAAGAACGTAGAACTATCAGTTTTTTGGATCTATGGCAATTAAAGTTTTTCTGTTTTGAGCTTTAAACAAATTGCTTTCCTTCCAGAACTGTTTTCAGTAATTTTTAGTTGGCTAAACTGCTACAAATGTTGGAATATGACGATCAGATCAGCACGTTCACACTTCATTATATCCGCCACAACTAACTGAACGCGTACAGATACGAATGAAACTCTCAGCCCTCTCCAATCCCCTGTCTGAAACGGTGAATCTGATGTCTGCCCAGAACTGTCTCATTTGCATTTTAGACATGGTTCTATCTCGTCTTAAAGTGCATTAGAGCAAAAACGGCTTAGCAGCAAGAACCAGAACGCCAAGGGCTTTCAAATAAATTATGGCTTGTCCAAATCTGCTGGGGCTATTCCGTATCGTTCCTTTGTAAGCTCTTTATTACCTCCCTTCAGTTGGTCAAAAATGGATTTTACGCGCGTTGGTCTATAGGAAGATAATTTCCAAAATATTTTTTGCCAACTCGCCAAAAATCCTAAGGAAAATTGCATATTTAGACCGTTACATAGCTCCAGTATGGGACTTGCACATCAATTCTGAGAATATGTGTTACGTACAAAAGCAAACAATAATTTTTTTGCCATGACCAGCCAAGTAAAATGAACTATAGCAAGCAATTTCAAGTTTGAAAAACATTACGTAACTATAAAACAAAATTTTTAAAGTTTTGGGAATTTCGCTGCAATACATTTTCCAAACTTGAAATTTCGTGCTATAGCTCATTTTACTTGTCTCGACGTGGTAAAAAAAATTAATTTTGGTTTGTTTTTGTACGCAACGAATATTCTCAAAACTGATGTGCCACAAGTCCCATACTGGAGCTAATTAACGGTCTAAAAATGCTATTTTCTAGCCAAATTTTAGATCCTAACTCGTGGGACACTTTTGGCAGAGAGACGTTAAATCAACCGCTTTAAAGCTTTATGAACTGGACATTGAAATAAGCCGATATTTTAGCGTCTGTCAATAAAAACCAGACTGATTTTCATCGTGAAAATTGGAATGCCCATTTTTGATACTACTGTTCCGATGTGGCCAATTTCTAATCCTATACAATGAAGGAGAACGATCCAGCGTGTTCGTCACGCTTTTTTGCCGTCACGCTTTTCGCACATTCGGTCCGACGCCGCCGTCGCGGAGCGGTCGGTTTGCAACCGAAACAGCGCCTGCCGCAAACTCGGAATTGGTCGCAATTTCACCGGTTTTTTATTACAAAAATTGGAATTAAATGTGATACAATTTGCGCTATTTTTGATTTTTGCTCTTGATCCACTTTTGATAAATATAGTGCATCGCACGTAATTTTTTTACTCGCATAGCATTGTCTAAAATTCAATCTGCACAGCCATTTTTATTTTTTGATGGAATCATCCTTTCTAATTCATTCTTTTGACGGGATTGCGTTCACTTTCAAGTTAAAATGGTTATCCAACCAAAAGTTGAAAAAAATCGCCGAAGATTTAGGATTGAAATCACCTTCTCGCGTCCCTATTCACTCGAATGAGCTTCAAATAATTGTAAAATTATTCGATGATGAAAAGGCAGGCATCTGCGAGCTGCGATTGAGTTTGGATTATTTGATGTTGCCGTAGAATGTGCTTCTTTGCAATACAAATCTCAGATTTTGTGATATTTTGTGCTGCTCACAGACATTGAAAATTGGCACTTGTTGAATAAATGTTTTAAAGAACTTTGAGACTTAACTCGCTCAGTTAAAAATTAGGTAGACTTCGCTTTTACCTGTAAAAGTGCCTTTCTATTAAGCTATTAAATATGCTTTGCATATTGCATGAAAACCCATTTGTGAGCTGTCTTAGCCGATGAAACATGCGGTTTTCTGGGAAGCACCACAGGGAGGTGCAGCTCAAGGTTCCCATCTTCCACGACTTTACAAGAGTCATGGCATTCTATTAAGTTATGACTCGTCCCTGGCTGCCTTTTGGAACAAAGTTTGTTAGCTTTGCTTCAACTATTTATTTACTTGACTAGAGCTCTCTGAAAAACAGCTTAAGCTTCAGAAAATCTTTTTTTACTTTATCTATTACTTAACTATCAACTTAAGCTTGCTCGCAGAAGCTGAAAAATTTCTATAAACGCCTGGAGACATACCGAAACAAATAACGCTTCATTGAAGATAACAACAACAATAACACATTATCCCGTGTCCATTAGTTTATGACGGGCTCCTGACGATAAGGGTGTTGTGGCAGCGTCCGCAGTAGTGGCGGTTTCCGTGGTCGGCCATGAAGACTCCACCTCCGCAGCTGGCAGAGTTGCACTCCTGGCGTTGGCGGGTGATCTTTCCGTCATCGTCAACCTGGAAATTGCTAAGTGAATGCTTGTTCGCACAGTAAGAAGGAATTTTCGCTAATTTTTGGAAGTCTAATGCGTTGAATAACTCACAAAACTATCAGTCACGGAACTCTCAGAGGCCTGGACACTAAATACCAAAATTCATCACTACGCAGGTATTAAAAATTGCCTGGAAAGTTCTTTGGAGTTTCAAAGTCAGATTGCGTACCTTGTAGAACTTGAGGACAGCGAGCTTGACCTTCTTCTTCTTGTGCTTGATCTTCTTGGGGGTGGTGTACACCTTCTTCTTGCGTTTCTTTCCACCACCAAGAAGGTTGAGGTTCAAGTGGATGGTCGACTCGCTTTCGATGCAGTAGTCGGCAAGGGTGCGGTCATCGGCAAGCTGCTTGCCTGGAATTGAGAATTAAGTTCACACGTCTGCCGGGTCCGTCCTCAAGCGTTTCTGCTCTCGGGAGTCAGCAACTCCACCTACCGGCGAAGATGAGACGCTGCTCCTCGGAAGGAATGCCTTCGATCTCCTGGATCTTAGCTTTTACATTCTCGACGATCTCGGAGGACTCCTGCTGGAGGGTCAGGGTGTTGCCCGCAAGGGACTTGACAAAAATCTGCATTACCTGAAAACAAGACTCAAATATAAGAAGCCTGAATAGCCATTAACTCGACACGAGTGTAAAACAATTGCTAGAATTGTTGGCGGCTTTAGAATCAATCGAAACAGCTTTAGTTTTGAGGCAAACCGTTAATAAATTGACTAAATTAAGACACAAACTAAATTTGAGCAAAACTATGTTCTAATCAACACTCTAGTAACCTTCCTAGCTTTCTAGCAGTTTGCGGCTACCCAACTTTAGCCCAAAATCCAGAAACTCAAAAAGAACGACGGTTAGCTTTCACAATCTACCAAACTTTACGGAAACACATACCTACCGCCACTGACTCTCCCCAATTCTGACCGAACTAACGAGAAAAGTCACGCCAAGACCCTGTCAGATTTGAATTTTTAAACTCAAATGCGCGGGCAATAGAAATAATCCGTTCGTCCTTCTGAGCGGGCACGAAATCATCCGTTCGTCCATTTGAGCGGGCACCTTCTTTGGAAATAGGTTTCATGTTTGCAAGCCATCGCTTTTGTATTAAGTCATTTTATATTAACTTGTAGGCCTCAATAATTGCAGCATTTTGTTGGCGCACACTAGATAAACAAGCGCGTTCAGAAAGGTGTTGAAGCCAGATAGTGGCATTTTATTCAGATTTCAAGATTATGCGGGGTCTTCAGCAGCAGAAGCAATCTGTGGCGGTAAAAGCAGTTACAAACAACATAATTGTTGGCATAATCACTGTTATGACCTTTTGCAGAGCGTTTTTCGGTTCAATTCTTGCAGTAAAACAAGCGGCCAACGAAGCGGGCGGAAAATGTAAACACAAATTAGAAAGCAGTAGCTTGAATTATTTAATTATTGCGGTCAAGGTGTATATTACCACGGTTGTAACCACAAGAAGCAAAAACAAGAAGATACAAAAAATAATTTATGAGATTTACACCAAACCAAATGGCAACTCAATTTAGGACACGTAATCAACGAGAGGCTTAGTTGTTGACCATCAATCGGGGAGCGATGGACATTGACATGAGTTCTTGGAAGAGGAGCTTGCAGGCGTAGGGAATCCTGATGGCCGAGATCTGAGTTTTGTTTCTGCAAGCCTTGCACTCAAACGAATTCGTTCGAAGATTCGCGACGACGATGAGGCCGCAGTTGTTGCACACGTACACGTGATAAGGATCCGAGACTTCGAATAGACGTTCTCGGAGGAACTGCGCAGCTCCGTGGGAAATTTGGCAATCCCGTTCCATCTCTCCGAATCGAAGACCTCCGTCACTGGAAAGAGTTTGGGTTAATCCCCTCTATTAAATAAAGGAGAACGTTCTAGACATGTGGGCGGGTGTGTTCGTCCGTAACGAAATTTCCAGACGTGAGTTGTCTGATTGAGCGAGCGCGGGTTACTGTAGCGGCGGCGGTTGCGTTTGCACGCTTTTCCTCGTCGCCTTTATGTTTGTTGTTTTTGAGCGCCGTGTCGAACGACGGGGGAAGAGCAACGGTGAAAATTTTGAGGCTTCAAGCGCGCTTTTGGTGGAATTCGAAACGCCAAGATCGCTTTTAGCCGAGAAATCGTTCAAACGAGGCGCGTAGCGCCGAGACTGTTGAAAAATATGAATATGTGAGGCGCGAAGCGCCGAACAATGCTGATTTAAAGAAAATACTGTCGCGCAAAAGCGCGCGCGGCCCCGTTAATAAGGGCAATAAAGTCAAAATGCTTACCGAGCACGACCCTCCATAGGCTGGCGGTTCATCATCTGGACAGGTCCTCGAGCTCTCGAGTGAATCTTGTCGTCGACCATATGCTTCAGGCGCTGGTAATAGGTCGGCCCCAAGAAGATCTGCGTGGTTAGCTTCATTCCAGTATGTCCGTTAAACATGACCTCGTTTCCTCGGAGATTGTAGCCATATTCCGCGAGGAGATTGCTGATCTTACTGACGTTAACGGTGTCGTTGAACGGAGTCGCATCACCAATTTCTCCCTTGTTTGCCGAGAGCTTTCCTTGGAGGCACTCGATCAAGTGACCAATAGTCATACGAGAGGGGACGGCGTGGGGGTTAATAATGACGTCGGGAGACAGTCCTTCACAAGTGAAGGGCATGTCTTCTTGACGGTACATGATCCCCATAGTTCCCTTCTGTCCGTGTCGCGAAGCGAATTTGTCACCAATTTGAGGAAAACGGACAGAACGAACGCGGATCTTTACGAACTTGTTTCCGTCCGAGTTCAGCGAAAGCATGACCTAAAATGTCCACCATTACAAAATGTTCTGAGAGATTCTAAGACGTACCTGATCAACAATACCAGTCTCACTACTTCTAAGGAAGGTGCTAGCGTCTCTCTTCGAGTACTTCTTGTTGGCCGCATCCAAATCGTCATCTTCATCAGGAAGAGTGATGGTCTTTCCGATGATGACGTCATCACCGGAGACGCGCATGCCAGGAGAGATGATTCCCTCCTCATCGAGCTTGTCATACAACGCATGTCGCATTCCAGAGCACTTGTCACGAGTCGGCTTCTCGATGAGTTCTTCGTTGAAACTGTCCATGTTCGACTCCTGCTCACGGTAAGATCGGTAGAAGACGGAACGGAAGAGGCCTCGGTCGATCGCGGACGCGTTCATGATGACGGAATCTTCCTGGTTGTAGCCGGTGTAGGAGAGAATGGCGACGATGGCATTGATTCCGGCTGGGAGCTCGTTGAACCGGAGATATTCCATGGAACGCGTCGTGACGAGGGGCTTCTGGGGGTAGTAGAGCACGTGGGCGAGCGTGTCCATTCGAACGTGGAAGTTGGTGGTGTAAACGCCCATGGCCTGTTTGCCCATAGCACTTTGGTAGGTGTTACGTGGACTCTGGTTGTGATCGGGGAAGGGAATGATCGAAGCGCAGACTCCGAGAATCATGGCTGGATGGATCTCACAATGCGTGTAAGAGTCGCAGTAGATATCTTGGCCACCTTCTTGCTTTAGGCCGTCAGGAGTCATGGAGATCATGACAGTTTCTGTAACAAGTTTTGTTAGCTAAAAATTAACTTCAGATATGTTTACCTTCTTCCAAAGCGTCGATGAGTTCAACTACCCCTCCAGCGACCAGATCCGACCATAAGTACGTGGCCCCGCTCTCGCGCTCCTTGAGCAACTCAATGTGCTTCCTCTTCAAGCACAACTCGTTGTTTTTGACAATCAGAAGAGGGCGACACACGCGGCCTGCATCGGTGTAGATGCGGATTTCACGATCGCGAATATCACGGACCATCGATACTTCCGAGACGATGATGTCCATCTGACGACGAAGCTTCTTGAGGGTCAGCATTAGTTGCTCGGGATCGCGATGGACTCCGACCCAGGCGCCGTTGACGAAGATCTTTGTGGCGTCCTTGATCGAGGAGGGAGCCACTTCTTCCAGGTTCTCCATGGACCACTCCTCCAAGAACTCAAGAATCGGGTCGGGACAACTTCCGACGGAGATGTATGCCATGAGGGCAAGGTTCTTGACGAGTCCCACAGCCTGGCCTTCAGGGGTCTCCGCAGGACACACCATTCCCCATTGGGTGTTATGAAGCTGACGCGGCTTGGCGAGTTTTCCTTCGCGACCGATCGGAGAATTGGCGCGACGGAGATGGGACAAAGTGGCGGTGTAGGTGAGACGGTTCAAGACCTGACTGACACCAGCACGGGACTGGTGGGCCTTCTTCTGGTCACCCCAGTTGCCTGTGGCCA
Organism: Steinernema carpocapsae; assembly: GCA_000757645.3. NCBI lineage: Eukaryota > Metazoa > Nematoda > Chromadorea > Rhabditida > Steinernematidae > Steinernema > Steinernema carpocapsae. The sequence continues at coordinate 4,261,488 of AZBU02000008.1, forward strand.
GAGAATAGGCCAATCCTCGGGTGATCGTCGAGGTCTTCACGCAGACGTCCAAGTTGAAGTCGCCATTTCTGTTGATGTACTTTTGCGCAGTCAAGCGGACCTGGAAATTGAGTTAGAAACCAAAATTGACTCGAAATTTAGCTCACCTCTTTCAAGAGATTCCTGAAGAGCGCACGGAAGAGGAAAGCCAGCAGAGGACCGGCGAGATCGAGGCGCTTGTTTCCGATGTGATCACGATCGTCGAGTTCTCGGCGGCCAAGCGAAGCCAGGAGAAGACGGTGGACCATGTAGCCAATGAAATACTAAATTTGAGAGATATAGCCCTGTGGGAATAGGGAATAAACGACTCACAGCTTTCTTGGTCTCACAGAAGTCCGAAATACCAACGTGAGGAAGCATTTCCTTCTGCAGAATCTCTCTTGCGTACTTGATACGCTGCTCCTTGGTGACTCCAGGCCTAGCACCACGAGCTCCGATAAAATTTAGCGCCACGTTCTGCTCCTGGATCACGAAAGCCTCATCCAAACTCGGCTTTACCATCTCCATGATCTCAGGATCGTTGAAGTCGTAGATGATGTGCTCGAGGATGTCGCGATCGGAGACAAATCCCAGAGCGCGGAAGACGATCATTACTGGGATTTCCTGCTTGATGTAGGGCATAATCGCGATAATCCGTTGTCCCATGGCCGACTTCTTGTTCTGTCCTCCGGCCCTGGCCATCATGTTGACCCACAAGGTGGAAGTGGGGCGACTCGAGTTCTCCAGGCACGAACGGCACTCGGTCTTGAAGGAGTACTTGCCGTCCTTCATTGAGAACACGTAAACCGTGTTCGTGGCCATCTTCTCCTGGGCGATGAGCACCTTTTCGGATCCGTTGATGACAAAGTACCCTCCGGGGTCGAGGGGGCACTCGTTCAGTTCGGTCAGATCACGGTCGCTCATGTTGGCCAGCATACAATAGCTCGACCTGAGCATGATCGGGATCTTTCCCACGAACACCTTCTCGTATCTGGTCTCTCGGTTCTCTTCTCCTTCACGCATTCTCGCCTTCGTGATATCCACATAGAGCGGCGAAGAATAAGTCAGATTCCTCAGTCTGGCCTCGTTGGGCATCATGGGAGTCGGCGTTCCGTCCTTCTCCCAATGGGTCGGTTTCGACAAGTAGATCTGCTCGAATTTGAGGGAATATTTGGTCGGATTCTCGAGGTCCCCGGAGTAGTGTTGGACTTCGCTCTGGAGCTCCACGGGCGGCGAATCTTCGACGATCCTCTGGACGTTCATCTGGATGAACTCGTCGAAGCTGTCGAGCTGCTGACGGACGAGGCCCTTCTCGTCGAAGTAGGCCGAGATTACGACCCAACACGCTTCCTAGAAACACAAGAAACAGTCAATTCAACCCAAACACCAGAAAACACACCTGCCACTGGTCCTTGTGGATCTCCTCGTTCTCGAAATTGTCGTCATATCCTGCGTTTCCATCCATCCCCATCATTTCATCGTCGTCCATCATTTTGCTTCTGGTTTATCCTGAAACGCACCTGACACCCAATTTCCCGGTGGAGTCAGAATGTTGGTTTCTCGGTGACTGTTGGAAACAGCAGGAGCGTCAAGCACGCTAGAGAGGATTTTCGAAAACTGCGTGGTTATACGACATCACGGGTCTTATATCGACAAGGAAGCAATGCGGACCGGAAAATTACCAATGCGGAAAGGTTCCAATTCAAAGGTTCCAACTCACCATTCCACGCCTGACAGAGGGCATCAAACCCAAGAAAAATGCTGAAGGACAGCGAAACGAAACAACCCTCAACTATCAAAGAGCAGAGATGAAGCAAATGACATCTTTTTGGAGTCAAATCCGGTCAAGCAATTATACACCTGAATGTCTCACAAAACTAGAAGCTTCAAATCTAATGCTCTTTACCCATATTTCTCAATAAGCTACTCTGTACAGGTTTGATCTTCTCTGTCAGGCGAATCTACGGAGGCACAATTATTCTAATCCCTATTTTAGTTTCTTCTGTTCCATCGACTTCTTGAATTCTTCCATGAAGCGGGTCTCGGTGCTGTTCGCGATGCGGCCGATTCGGTTTCCGACGGAGTTCTTCGGCAGAGTTTCACGACCTCGGAAGAACCTGGAGACTGCAAATCGAGCAGCCAGGTGCAACAGTCTTGAGTCGGCCATCTGGAACAGAAACATGTTTGCGACATTTAATTGAACACCTTCAATCGGGTTTTGTGGATTCAAACGCCGCCAATTCGGGACTTGACACAAGGAACGTGGCTTCCAGCTTTTTTTGGATACAATTTTGAATCGAAAATCGATAAGACGGAGCTCAAACAGAGACTAAAAATTTAACTCACGAACCGCGATAACAGAGAGCAAAACGTTGAAAAGAGTGCCTGCTTTATAGCGCGGTTCTGGGTCGAAAACTTCGAAATGGGCGGCCGCTTTTCGGATCTAAAATGACCAGAATAAGCCTGGTTTCAAGGTCAATTCTCAGGCAAACAAGCTGCACCAAAAGCCGGACCGAAAGACGTAAAGTAAGGAAAGCGTTGGGGTTTAAAACGAGCACCCATAAGACCATTTCGAGGACGATTCTTGGCGCCAGAAGCACGCCGGAAGCAGGCCGTAGCGTGCGAAGCAGACAAGGCGCTGGGAAAAAAAATGAGCTTCACAAAACCACAGGAGCGAAATTCGACGACCGAAACTGTACGTTTGCGACCTCCAAAAACGGACCTAATTCCATACACCTAAGGGCTCCAAACTTTACACGCTCACGTGCTAATAGCTGCCAAGCATGCCAAAGAACGTTTTATTGAACTTTAGTCATTCTTCACCTTCTTGAGCGTACGTATGCGACTCTCCGCGCTTTCGCTTGTTGTTCTTTGGAGCTTCTTTCTTTCGCTTGATGTCTTTCTTTGGCTTCGACTTCTTGGACGCCTTTTGCTTGATGTCATTCGAGGCTTTTTTCGCCATTCTTTTAACCACCGCCGGTTGTTGAACCAAGTCTTCACGACCTCCATTTCGAGCTTCAAAGCGATCTTCACCAGGCGTCGATCGCATCGCAACATTTCGCGGATGTCGGCGGCTGAACTCGTTCAGAAGGGTTTCGTGCCTCTTCCGGTCGTAGCCGTGGACGCTTACCTTAAAACTGAATTCGTCTGGGAACTGCCGACCCTCTGAAAACATATCTTAATAATCAAATTCACAAAATTGTGGCAAAATTTGCTGGATAGGCGATCTTGGAAGAGTTTTGCCTCTGTGAAAGTTTCGACGCTTTGAAAGCTCAGCTGAACTGCATTTCTCAATGACCTGAAATAAGCAAAACTGGAACTGCAGAAGCCAAGAAATCCTTACATTTCCGCCATCGCAAGCGACCACAAACTATCCGCTAATCGTGGGTTTCTTGGTGACACAGCGGCTCTTGTAGCGGCCTCCTTCGGCGCAGTATTCCATCTCGTCCCACGGCGCCACGTATGCGTGGAAGAGGGGGTCGATGCGACTCGTTTCGAGCAAGAAAGTCCTCCCGACCTTCTTGCAGATTTCTCCGATCGCTTCGGAGATCAGGAGTGGACGTCTTCACAACGTTCAGTTCGCCGTCCAGCTGGAATGCCGCTTCAAAAAGACATTTTTGAAATCACCGCAATATTGTCACAAATCATTGGATATATTATATTGGCTTACCTTCTCGAGGTCAGAAGCCTGAACACGCTTCTAAGATCGTGGAACGGCGGCTCCAGCGGTCGCCTCCGCAAACTAGGAAGCCAAACGAGTTATTGCTGATTCCCTGGAAGCAACCAGTGCATCCTCGACGGCGGCAGTAACCGTGGAACCACGTGGAGTCACTTCAGGGAATTTGTGGATGTGGTCGTGCTTATCTTGCAAGATGTAACCCGGCCCGATGCGCTGGAAATCGAGCATGTTGGTAACGAAAAGGTTGAAAATAAGGATTGAAATGGGGGCGAGTGGCCAAAAGGTGTCCAAAACAAAGGCAAAGCGCGAGGGACGGAATTGGAATGAATTTGGCTCCAAACATAGAATTTTGAGCGCAAAAACGTGGCTTTAACATCCTCTTCGTAGCAAGAACGCCGATCTTGCTTTTGGTCATGCTTTGAATACGCCGGATTCCGGCGGAATTTGGGCCGAAAAGAGGTCGGAAAGGTTCAAAACTCAAGCTTGAAAAGTTTCGAATACCATACGCCCATAATGATCAGCCACAACTCAATGAGAAACTCCGCGGTGGCGCAGTCGGTAGTGCTCGATGTCACGGGCTCGATCAAGGGGATTCAATCCTTTCGAGCAAACCTTTTTCCGCATTTTTAAGGAGTTATTTTAAAGTTCTGCTTCCCTTGGAGATCGTGTTCACCGCGAACCGTTCGCGGCGTGGCTAATCCCTCCAACTGCTCCAAAACCGAAGTGTGGATAGACTGCCAGACTGGAGATCCTGTTGTAGTCGTAGTAGCCTCGGCCCGGCTTCTAACTTCAAGTTATCCAGAACCTTCCCAAACTGTATTGTGTTTGGATTTAGACTTACATAATTAAATCTCTTTACTTTACAAGAAAGCTATCTCGGTAATTTATTAAAAAACAATCAAACAGCAATATTGCAATTCTTCTTTGACCTGATGAGGTCCCTGAATTGCTGCAGAACGGTGTCTTCTTTTTTTTTGCGTTCCTCCTGGGTGAAGTTGCTCAGCAACTTTTTCTCCTCGGCAGTGAGGACTTGGTTCTCCTTACGGAGGCGCGTGGCTTCCATGCTCTTGTGACGTGTTCCGCTCATCACGTAGCCGACCTTCTCGAATTCTGAGATCTCATTAGAACTGAGGCCGATTTCCCCACGGCGTGGGATGCGTTTGCCCTGCGCGATGTAGGCGGCCATCGCTTGGGCTTCTCCACGGAGCATATCCTTTCCGTAGCTAAAAACGGTCAAAAGATTTTAATCCAAGTTCTGTCATCCTTACTCAGCTCTGCCACTCATCTCCTCTTGCGTTCTCTGCTCCCTGGCGAGGAGTTCCTCAGGAATCGCGGGGCCGATCATCTCAGCGTCTTCCTCCCTCTTCTTCTGCGCTATGTCCGCACGCATCTCATGGGTGAATTCCACCCACTCGTCCTTCTTATGCTTCTTCTTGCGCTTCTTTCTGCGCTCGTCGTCGCTCGAATCAGAATCTAAACATTTACCGGATCAAAATCGGTCCAAACATCGAGCAAAGCCTACCCGAAACACGATGCTTCCTCTTCCTCTTCTTCTTTTTCTCTTTCTTGGCCTTTTTCTTCTCCTTCTTGGTTTTGGAAACTTCGTCCTTCTCGGTCTCTTTGCGGATCTTGCGCTCGGCGATGTCGTGCCTGGAACAGTCATTTAAAACCCGAACAACCCTCAACAACTCACTCTTCGTAAACGACTTCCATTTCTCGGCGATCCGGAGAGGTGTTCCACACTTTGGGGCATCCGCGCTCCGCCATCTTCACGCGATTCTCGCGGCGTTCGAGCCATCGTTGGTCTTCACTGGACATCGCTGGATCCTTCGTCGCTGGATTCCTTCGCTGGCGTCCTTCTTCATCCGAGATCACGCGCGGTTGGACGATCTTGAGGAGCCGGTCGCCGAGTTCGCAGATGACGGCGTTGTCCATGACGGGTGGATGCGGAGTCATTTCTTCGACCAACGCCGCAATGACGGCCCTGCTCACCACCATGCTTGCGCCTTCGTAGTTGACAACTGGAAATCAGACAGATAATAAAACGAAAATTTAAGAAAATTGACTAACTGTTTTCGGCGAAGCAGGCGAGGTCGTCCACCAGCTGAGACTCTTCGGCTTCCGCATTGTTGGCGGCCTTCTTCATCATGGAAACGAGCCTATAAAAATGCTGATAACGACTGCTAGCATTGATACTCGAGCTCACCTTTCCGTTTGATCCTTGTGGTCCATGTTCGAAGCCAGGACGTTGCGGATTTCGGCGTCATTGAGCGCTTCGTCGTAGAACAGCGCGGTTGCCATTTTCTGAAGGAGCTTTCTGGAATTGATAAAGGAGATGAATTGGAGCCAAATATGGGCAATCGAATCAAATACAATGCAAAACGCGTCGCTTTTATCACCGAACGAGGAATGCCGAAACCGCTGTTCGACCATACGCAAGCCATGAAGGATCTCACAGCGACCTTAGAACAAGGCTGCTATTTCATGAAACAAACAGAAAATGACGAAAATCGCAAAATCAGCAGCAAACCTTCTGCTAGAAACTTCTAAACCTCCACAATTACACACCTACGACGCAAATATGAACGATCGGACACAGAAAACAATGCAAAAACATTCCGAAACCGTCGTGAAATCCATCCCGGCTCACCCTCAAGCAGCCATTCGGCCTCAATTGAAGCCCGAAAATCCAAAACTCGCGCAAAATCTGACCGCCGCGGCGGCTATTAACGTTGCCTGGAACTTTTGCAGCAGTCCCGAAGCGGAAAACGGTCGCTTGTAGCTTTGAATCGCAAGTAGTGAAAGTAAACAGTTCGGGTTTACTTTTTAGAAGCGGCGAAGGCGCGATTTCGACGCAAGATGAGCTCTGCTCTCAAACGCTGCTAGGATCACGTGAAGCGTACGCTTTGCTCGGTGTTTGGACTGGTTTTGATCTTGAAATTGTGTAGATTTTGATTCGAACGACTACGAACGGAGAAAGAAGCGCAAGGAGACGCATAAGAAGTGCAGAGATTCAGGTATGTGCCTTGAATTCCGATAGGCGATCTTGGAAGAGTTTTGCCTCTGTGAAAGTTTCGACGCTTTGAAAGCTCAGCTGAACTGCATTTCTCAATGACCTGAAATAAGCAAAACTGGAAGTGTAGAAGCCAAGAAATCCTTACATTTCCGTCATCGCAAGCGACCACAAACCATCCGCTAATCGTGGGTTTCTTGGTGACACAGCGGATCTTGTAGCGGCCTCCTTCGGCGCAGTATTCCATCTCGTCCCACGGCGCCACGTATGCGTGGAAGAGGGGGTCGATGCGACTCGTTTCGAGCAAGAAAGTTCTCCCGACCTTCTTGCAGATTTTTCCGATAGCTTCAGAGATCAGGAGTGGCTCAGTGAACGTCTTCACAACGTTCAGTTCGCCGTCCAGCTGGAATACCGCTTCAAAAAGACATTTCTGAAATCACCGCAATATTGTCACAAATCATTGGATATATTATATTGGCTTACCTTCTCGAGGTCAGAAGCCTGAACACGCTTCTAAGATCGTGGAACGGCCGCTCCAGCGGTCGCCTCCGCAAACTAGGAAGGTAAACGAGTTATTGCTGATTTCCTGGAAGCAACCAGTGCATCCTCGACGGCGGCAGTGACCGTGGAACCACGTGGAGTCACTTCAGGGAATTTGTGGATGTGGTCGTGCTTATCTTGCAAGATGTAACCCGGCCCGATGCGCTGGAAATCGAGCATGCTGGTAACGAAAAGGTTGAAAATAAGGATTGAAATGGGGGCGAGTGGCCAAAAGGTGTCCAAAACAAAGGCAAAGCGCGAGGGACAGAATTGGAATGAATTTGGCTCCAAACATAGAATTTTGAGCGCAAAAACGTGGCTTTAACATCCTCTTCGTAGCAAGAACGCCGATCTTGCTTTTGGTCATGCTTTGAATACGCCGGATTCCGGCGGAATTTGGGCCGAAAAGAGGTCGGAAAGGTTCAAAACTCAAGCTTGAAAAGTTTCGAATACCATACGCCCATAATGATCAGCCACAACTCAATGAGAAACTCCGCGGTGGCGCAGTCGGCAGTGCTCGATGTCACGGGCTCGATCAAGGGGATTCAATCCTTTCGAGCAAACATTTTTCCGCATTTTTAAGGAGTTATTTTAAAGTTCTGCTTATGTTTCACTGCCTCCTTTTTGGGATATTTCCAGAAAGCAAAGTGAATCCCTTGGAGATCGTGTTCACCGCGAACCGTTCGCGGCGTGGCTAATCCCTCCAGCTGCTCCAAAACCGAAGTGTGGATAGACTGCCAGACTGGAGATCCCATGGCAATCAAACCCGAACCTGACCTGAACTGACGAACGCAAGCCTCTTAGTTGTATGTGCAAGCCAGGTTCTTAACCCTTAAATTCCCGTCTTTGACATTCAATTCTTCGCTTTTAGGCTTTGTCCATGACGCCACCTTCAAATGCGCTCGGATATTTCAACCCCTTCCGCTTAACCAGGAGTGGAAGGTGTGTTCCGGCCGTGATGGGACTTGTGCCAATGCGATCCCAGCCTGCACCAGTGAATACAAGCCTTCCAAATGCCAGTGCGAGAAAAATTACAGATATATGTCGCTTTCACTCCTAACATTTTCCGCCCTAGCATTTTCCGCCCTAGTTTCTTCAGTAAAGCAGGCGACAAGCGTGCTCCGTGAGCGTGCAAAAAACGACTCTCAATTATACATCTAATACCCTTTACCCATGTCTCTCCAGCTCATGCTGAATTCCTGATTCAGCTTGAATCCTCGGAAAATGAATGTATTGTCCAACATCATACCGGTTTCACGAAACAATAAACACAAAAAAATAATTAAACAGAAAATATTGCGATCATTTGTTCTTCTTTGAGCTGATGAGGTCCCTGAATTGCTGCAGAACGGTGTCTTCCTTTTTTTTGCGTTCCTCCTGAGTGAAGTTGCTCAGCAACTTCTTCTCCTCGGCGGTGAGGACTTGATTCTCCTTGCGGAGGCGCGTGGCTTCCATGCTCTTGTGACGCGTTCCGCTCATCACGTAGCCGACCTTCTCGAATTCCGAGATCTCATTAGAACTGAGACCGATTTCTCCACGGCGTGGGATGCGTTTGCCCTGCGCGATGTAAGCGGCCATCGCTTGGGCTTCTCCACGGAGCATGTCCTTTCCGTAGCTAAAAACGGTCAAAAGAGTTTAATCCAAGTTCTGTCATCCTTACTCAGCTCGGCCACTCATCTCCTCTTGCGTGCTCTGCTCCCTGGCGAGGAGTTCCTCAGGAATCGCGGGGCCGATCATCTCGGCGTCTTCCTCCCTCTTCTTCTGCGCGATGTCCGCACGCATCTCATGGGTCAATTCCACCCACTCGTCCTCCTTCTCCTCCGATTTTTTCTCAGCTTTCCGCGCTTTCTTCGGCTTCACTTCTTCCTTCTCGCTCTCACTGAAGCTGGAATGTTTCCTCGACCGCTTTTTCTTCTTCTTATCGCGCTCATCATCAGACGAATCCGAATCTAAATTCCAAAATAAGTCCATTCCTTTGGAATTCAAGGCACATACCTAAATCTCTGCTCTTCTTATGCTTCTTCTTGCGCTTCTTTCTGCGCTCGTCGTCGCTCGAATCAGAATCTAAACATTTTCCGGATCAAAATCGGTCCAAACATCGAGCAAAGCCTACACGAATCACGATGCTTCCTCTTCTTCTTTTTCTCTTTCTTGGCCTTTTTCTTCTCCTTCTTGGATTTCTTCTTCTCGGCGTCATCGCGCTTGTTCAGTTTTCTGGAAACTTCGTCCTTCTCGGTCTCTTTGCGGACCTTACGCTCGGCAATGTCGTGCCTAAAACAGTCATTTAAAACCCGAACAACCCTCAACAACTCACTCTTCGTAAACGACTTCCATTTCTCGGCGATCCGGAGAGGTGTTCCACACTTTGGGGCATCCACGCTCCGCCATCTTCACACGATTCTCGCGGCGTTCGAGCCATCGTTGGTCTTCGCTGGACATCGTTGGATCCTTCGTCGCTGGATTCCTTCGCTGGCGTCCTTCTTCGTCCGAGGAATCCGCTTGTCGTTGGCGAATGTTGCGGCACCTGGGAGGAGATCGCGTGCAGGAGCGCTTCTGGATGGGTGGACGGCGCGGAGGCGAACGGCTTCCTGAACGCTGGCGAAGAGCCGGACGAGTTCTCGAACGAGCTGCAGGAGATCTTCCTCGAGGCCGCGATAAAGGAGAAACAGTTCTGGAACGGCGACGAGGCGGCGATCTTGTCCTCGAGCGCCTCTGGAAAGCTGGTCGACGAGGTGGCGATCGGGTTCTTGAACGTCGATGACGCCTCGGAGGAGATCGCGTCCTGGAGCGCCTCTGGACAGCAGGACGTCTTGGAGGAGATCTTGTCCGCGAACGCCTTGGAGGCGAACGAGTCCTGGAACGAGCTGCAGGAGATCTTCTGGGTCTTGATGGAGGAGAGCGAGTTCTGGAACGCCGAGAGCGCCTAGGAGGCGACCTTAGGCGATCTCGAGAGCGTTCGGGGGGCAAGAACCTGAAAAACACACATGCCAAATTGTGGAAAATGGCAAAGCCCTGGCTTAAAATGGCTGCCACTTTGAATTGTCATTCCTCTGCCTTAAATTTCGGAAATTCGACCATTTTCAGGCGATAAATAACGCCATTGACTAATCAGCCGTTTCTGACCTCTCTTCACGTGGTTTTCACAACCAAAGTCACCGTGAGTACACCCAAAAATCGTTCTAAATGCCCCGCAGAAAACGAAAAAGCTGGGATATCGGGTAAAAATGGCTTCATACCTCTTTAAGGGTCATTTCACCGCCTCAAATTTCCGAAATTCGACCATTTTCAGGAGCCGACCGATCAGCCGTTTCTGGCCAATCCATGTGTGGTTTTTATCGTCCAAATCGCTGCTAATTCATCCAAACATACTCCTAAATCCCCACAAAAACGTACCGAATCGGCGAATGCTTCCCGTTGTTGTCCTCCACAGCGTCGACTGAAATCGACTTCGAACGGGAACGGCGCCGAGAGCTGTCCGACCCGGATCCAGTGGGGCTTCTGAAGGCCGCTGGAGGCGAAAAAGACGATCCAGCGCGTCCGTTTTCGTGCGGCGAAGCATCGGAATACACGTCCATCGGCTCCGCAACATCGTCGTCTTCGTCCTCGCTGGAACTCGATCCGAATTTAAGCTTTGGTTCGTTCCTCCTAAACGACGATCACATGACAAATCGGATGCAAAAAGTGGGACTTACTCAGGCGATTCAAGCGCGCATTTGCGCATGATCTCGCTGTTGGTTGGGCTGGGCGTGATCGGGCCATTTTCTTCGTCGTCGCTGTCGTACATCCTGGGCGGTTCAGGTGTGAGTCACACGTGGATTACAAGCGGAGGACAGCGTGCCAGATCAGATGGTCAAGCCGTGTGCACCTGCAAAAACGAAATTGCAACGCGCGAAATACGGTTCGTGAAGGATCAGGGTGATCGTGGTGGGAACCCGCGTTCGGAGGAGTGGGCTTTTTGGGAAGAGCGAGACGGCTTGAGAAATTATTTTTTGCCTGCGGAACGCTTGACAGATGACTTGTGACGATATGAAATCTCTGCTTCAGTGGGACGGTTTGTTTTGCACAATTTCTTGCTTTGCTCTTTATTTTGAAGCTAGTTATTTCAAGAACAAAATTCAAAGAGGACAGCGATAGGTCATCTCAGTGGATGGGGTACTGTACGTAAGCCTGTACATTCGGCGGACTTGAGAATCATTTCTTTGTCGTTGCAGTCTTCGACACACGAAGTCCAGCGGCATCTCTCACTGTCGTTGCTTTCTTCGTTGAGGTACTTGCAACAGTAGATCGTCAAGCCAGGAGGAACCTCCCCGCACGGTTGCGTCCAGGATCCAGTCGTGTTTCCTGGGCAAGACATCCACAAATGAACCATTAACAGTTGCCGTTGACGTTTTGGGCGATGGTTAAGGCAAAGAGAAGAGTTGCGAGAAGGAAGCGCATAGCAAAACATGAGAAAAGAGGGGTTGAGCGACAGTTATAAGAAGAGATCTAACTGTGCTTGAATAAATGCTTACGTGGACGACATTTCGAAGACATGGAATGCCGTATTCTTTGAGGCTTGAAGGGTTTCGCAGGAGGTTAAAGTACATAAAACGCAGACACTTTCAACGATTTCATTTATTTTTATTCGTTAACAAGAAGTGAGCTTTTTGGGAAAAGGAAGGACGGAAGATAGCTTAAAAAGCCATTTTTTGCCCAGACAAGGCTTCTAAAATGACTTGCGGCAATGTGAAGCCTCATATAGGAGTGAGTTAGTGTAGGCAATGTGCAAGTTTTGGATTTAAAAGCTCTGTTTGACTCAAACAGAGCGTTTCACTCAAACAGTTTGAGTGAGACCCTTTTGTTTTTCTTATTTCCATAGCCGGTTTCTGAGTTTGAAAAGCTACAAGACCACAATTTAGGAAGTACAGCAATAAGGTCAACACATTTCAAAACCAAAATATAAAACCCGTCAAAACGATTTCACTATTTGCTCATTAAAAATGCAAAAAGTCAATTTTGCTGTGTGTGCACTTTCCCGAAATCTTTCAGAATTGAATCTAAATATCAAGCGCCTTTTTGTTTGCCTCCTCCGCTGTCTGGGACACGATCTGAATTTCTAATTTCCATCCCAAATGTCCTGACAGGACTGCATGAAAGAGGCCAGTCGAATTACTTCTGTCCAATTCTTCACTTTTGATCCAACAACGCAGCGATGCGTTGGCTTTACTCCCGTAAGAACCCTCTCTTATGATAGCACAAAAAGTGCTTTTTTCGCTTACTGGCACTGCCTATTCTAAGGCTAAAATACAGACCTATTTTCTCCCAAGAGACAGTCGTAATGCTCACAATGTCTACTCAGAGCTCGGCAAGTTTGAAGCCAACCGCTGAATTATACATTTTCATAATTTTAGTTCAATGTTCCGAAGGCTGGATGAGGTTCGCAAATCGCTGTTTGAGAACCATCCAGATTACTGTAGACGGAACAGAAGACTCAACTGTAGAACTGATCAAAAATGGATGTGGCAAGCAAAGTGGAGTCGCCTCGGCAAAATCAAAGTGAAAGATCAACCTAATAACGACGTTAATGAAGATCAGTTTTTGGTTGAACTTGTGGATATTGGGGACAATTACAATTGGAACGATTGGTCGTTTGGTGCTGCCGAAGACGCGAATCTTTGGTGCTATTACAACGTGAGCTCTGAACCATGTAAGGACAAACACCCGAACCAAAATTTTGAGCTGAAATTAATGTGTATCGATTTCATTTATCCCGCGCGTGCCCATTGCGAAACCACCAATCAGTACAAGAACGACCACCACAACAATGGCACCCACGGCAACAACGCCCGTGAAGACGACTACTAGCACCACTACTAAACCTACTTCTAGCACCCTAAACCTACCACCACAACAACGACAACAACGCCTGCACCCTCAACGCCAACCACAGCAACCACAACCACCACCACTCCCAAACCTACTGAACCGACTGCAATAACTACAACGACTCCAAAGTCCACAACTACAACAACGACGACACGCAAATCGACCACACCAACCACGACGACCACTAGTCCCAAACCAACGACGTCGACAACCACCACTAAAACCATGACGCCTAGACCAACTACAGTCACGACTCCCAGGACAAAACCCACAATTATATCAACGACAAGCACTACTAAGCTAACAACAACAACAAGTTTGCCTACAACCACTACTACTGCCTCACGTAAGTACAAGTATTCACAGAATCAGCCTTTTTTACGAAACTTTTAATGTTATTGTTTTCAGAGCCAAAGTGCGACGAAAGACATTGGACATATTACCCGAACCGCTGCTTCGCTATGCTTTCCTTACAGATTCCTCAAAACCATTTATATTTATTCAATGAATTTATCGGTAATGAGTGTCAAAAAAACATTTTGGGAGGCCGTCCAGGATCAATCAAAGATGCGGGAGAAAGCAGGTATATTAGATCCAGTGTGATGCGACCAGGTTATGCAAAACATAAAACAATTAGAGACTAATTGAATGTTTAGAACGTACTATTGTACTGGGGATGAATCCATTCTCCATACATTCAACCGGTAATCCAAACGCATACTACTGGATGGATGATGTCAACAAGACCAGCCCAAAATATCTCAATTTTGGGTATCCTGGTTTGCAACATGGTCCTTAGAACACCGTCGTTTATATGGATGCTTGTTAGTTAAAAGAGTAATCACAGTTTTAAATAATTGTATTAGATGGCCACTGGCGTAACGACAAACTATACAAAATTCCTGAATACAATAAAGCAACAAACAAATACCATTATAATCTATTGTGCTATTACCCATTCCCAACTCAAAATGAAATGATCAAAAGAATTGAACACAAAACAAGAACAGGTAACCACGTTCAATTAGCAACGACTAGTCAAGAATCATTTTACTTCTTGGACAAGTTATTTTAAAAGTAGGACTTTTCAGAAGCTAAGTGTATCAACGAATTTCACAACTATAAGGATCGTTGTTATGGTCTTGTGCGTCTATTCTTCTTATATGATAATTATCACATGGAAAACACCATTATTCCGAATGCATGCCAGGTGGCTCACTCTAAAGCTAAGATGGCATCAATTCGTGACTTCGAGGAAAATGCGTTGTTGACTAATTTGATTCACAAAAAGGGTAACGTTTTGTGAGGTTTTAAAAATTAATTTGATCTCTTCATAGATGTGTTCCCAAAAACAAGGGCTTTGATTCTTGGTATGAAACAAAAGGAGTATTTGTGGTTGGACGAAACTCCAAAAAAATACACTAATTTTGGTCGACAAGCAAATGGTAGAGAGTCTGTGTTCAAATACGTCGGCTTAAATCATAATATAACTCAAAGTATACTCAAGCTGAAATTCAGTCTTTGTTTTAGATGGACTGTGGACGGACAGAGAAACATTTACCTACAAATTTGGGGCTTTTCTTTGCTATTATAGCATCTAAAAATTGTTGTTTTTTTGTTGGACTGAATAAATGAATCGCATTTCACTTTGTTAGTTCCATAAAAATTGTACAATCCTTGAGTTTTGAACGTTTGAGTCCGTGTTCACGACTGCCAGCATAATTTCAATGTTTTCCCTTTTATGTCTTCCCTTTTTGGAGCATCTCATCTTTTCTCATCGGCTAACACTTCTGACCTTTGACGCGGCCACTGACCTTACGCACTGTTTGCTTACTGCTCTCTTTGGCTCCGTTTTCCCCTCTTGCCGCTAAATCGATCTCCTGCCTCCGACGGTGACCGACTGTTTATTCAAGTTCTGGTCTTTGTGAAGACCCTTTTTTAGACGATTGCTGTTTGGGCCATGTTGCGCTTGAATCCATTCTACACGTTTCTTGGAACCGGGATTTGCATGCTTGGATCTCTCGGATTCATGTTCAAAAGTGCGCTAGGAAGAGTGGACAGTGTTAAGACTGAGATTGTCACGAGTGGGACGCTGAAAGCTGTCGTTACGGTAAGATCAAACTCAGCTATCACAATTTACAATTATTTGCTTTTTAGCTTTTTACCTTGCCAGTTCTCCAGCTGCTGGAACCCCAATACGTCACCTCTCCCTTCTTCATCTTTCGCTTCATCTACTACTTTGCCACATGCACCTTGATTTTCGCCCCTCTCCTCATCCTTATCAACAACCGACCCGTCTCCCTCAAAAGAATCGGCTTCGAGATCTTCTCCAGCGCTCTTGGATTGATGGGCTGGGTGATCATATGTGGATTCTCCGCTGCGATCTGCCGAAGCACGATTGCGGAGACTGGTCATCGCTTCTTTTGGATCGCTTTGTGCTCTTTCGTCAACGGAGGACTGTTTATGGCTAACGGATTGCTTTTTGCCGTCTATTTTGTCAATAAAAGACTGCCGTCGCGTAGGAATTCCTGTGTGAAAAGGAGCACTGAGGAGCAGACCGAAGCAGTTGAGGATTCACTTGAAGAGGTACGAAATTCACTTTCAGAAAACCATTAAATGCATGTTTTAGGAACTCGAAAAACTGATTTCCAGACAGGAAGCGGCTCTTTGGGAGCAGAAACAGCTTCTTCTCCGGTTTCGCTCCATGAAACATTGTTAAATTTGTGTTGCCTTTAACTCTACAGTTATACAACTTATCTCATAGTAATAAAGTGATCTGAATGGAATAACCGGCAATGGACGCACATGACTCCTTGCTAAAAACTGACTTCGACCCCTCAAACACGACCGGTCCGCTGAAACAAAGTCCACACAAAGTTAAAAACCCTCCACAGAGTCCATACAGCCCTTATACGATTCAGACACAGTCTAGACTACCCTCCAAGTGGTCCTCAAAAGCCGACTTCACCTTCCCGGAGCACCATTTCCTGCTTCTTCGCATCAAGGAACCGGTCGCCCCCGTTTGCTCCACCACAGCAAAGGAATCTCCACTGGCCGCGCTACGAGGGAACCGCTGCTGCTGCTGTTGCTCTCAAGGAAGCTTCAGTCATCATGGCTACTAAGAAGAACCAAACCACGAAGCGGGTCAAGAATAAAACCCTCCGTAAGTCATTTTTCATATTGTTTGTCACGTGCATTGAGTCGTAGCTCCTTGAAATTCCGGATTTGAAACTGACCTAAGTCGCGTCTTTTCAGAGGAGGGCGATGGCGATGATGGTACGCAGATGGAGCAGAAGCCCAAGAAAGGCAACGCGATGAGGTCAAAGCTGATGCAGGCGAAGAAGGGAGAGAAGACGACGGAAGGCGGCGAGAATTACTCGAAGATGATGAAGCTCTTCTGCATGGAAACCGCGAAGACCGGAGTTATGAAGCTCGCTAAGGACTTCAACGAAACGCGCGCGATTTCGTTAAAGTCGGAGATCCCGCGGACGGCTTTCGACGCCAATATGGGCAAGAATCGCTACAAAGGTGCGTTTTCAGGCTTTATTTTCCGCGCCGTAATTAATCCATGTTATGTACTTCATTTTGGGGCTTGAAAGGTTTCTCAAATTGCGCTATTTTGGCCGCTGATTTGTGGGTTTTCTCGCAGTGATTCTAGTCTTTTGTGCCTGAGCATGACGTTCGTTTCTAACTCAAGATTCCCCTTGAAATTCAAGAAATTCAAGAATTCGGAGCTTTTTTTTGGTTCTACATTTTGGGGGGTTGGATGGCCGATAATGCGCATAAAACGTGACAGATTGAAGGTAAAATCAGCTCCAGATTTTTGAGTAAAATGAGGTGAAATTGAACTTAAGGTTACCCTTGAAATTCGGCAGTTTGCATCATTTTTTGAACTCCTATATTGGTCTCGCGCGCCCAACAGAGCACTTGTCGGGGGTATTCGTCGCACGTTCGGTCTCGCCCGACGTCTGCGACGATTTAGTATGGGAATGGGGCGATTTGGCCGCGATGCGCTCATGTTTTAGGGGAAATCATGAATTTTAGAGAGTGTGTACATCGGAAGACAGATATAACGAATCTGCAGAATCGTGTGAGTCTTTTGAGCTTGGATTTGCCCACCAATTTTAGTGATTTTGGGCTTATTCGACGCAAAATCTGATTCCCCAAAAGAAATGAAAACCAGATTTCGTTTTTGATCGATGTTTAGCGAAAAAAAATGGAAAAAATGATTTTGCGATCCCTTCACATCCCTCATACATAGCCATTTCACATGGAAACAGCACCAAATCTACAAAACCCCCAAAGCGCCCGCTTAACGCTCGAAACTCCTCGCCGTATCGCTTTCGTTGCTAGCGCACACGCGAAGATACGAAATTCACCGATCGCCGTCGCCCCGCACACTCCCCTTCCCCGCTCAGGCAGATCGCGCCGGATCACTGCACATGCACGCGTCGCTTAAATATATTGTGCGGTCGTTTTGATTTTGAGAACCGCGTTTGGAGGCGCGGCGCCGAAGCCGCGGTTTTCGCTCATTTTTGGATGGAAGATTGGAAACGTATTTAGTTTTCGAAAACATATCGAAAATTTCGAAAAAAGTTGAAGTTGGTATAGATGGGCCCAAAAATGCAAAAGCATTGTGTTGCGGACGCGACTGTGGGAACACTAACTTTATGTTTGTAAATTGGCTTGAGATATAGAATAGGAGATGGGAAAGAGATATTACAACATCGATCTGTCGTCGATGACACTCCGGCAAGAAGGGAATGGACCAAATGACAAATCGATAGGTTTGATTATCATTTGGAAATTCTGATAGACTAGGGGGTGGTTCAGTTACAATATCCAGGCATAGAATAAAAGGATCTCAAGGATAAGACACAACAAAATACTTATCAGAAGTATGACTGTTTATCTTTTGAAACTGAAGTCTGTATCCTAAACATTCTACCTCGCAGTCATCCTATAATGTCGTTTTCCAGCGCAATGTTTTGAGGAATCCGTTGCATGTTAAGGCATCTTTGAGCTTTCCCCTATATCCTATTCTTATTGCCAAACTTTCGCTCATTTTGAAGTGTTTGCTGAGTTATTTTGAGAGCGTTTTCCGGGATAAACCTTTCCCTAAATGAGCCTTTTCTATTGCGGACATTCAGAATCATGCCTTACCGCGATTCGCGAGCCGTTGTCAAAACCCTTCTCGATTTCCCAAATTTCAGACGTGATTTGCAGCGACGAAGGTCGAGTAGCGCTGAGCTGGCCCCCCGGGAACACCAACGACTACGTGCACGCGAACTGGGTGCCCGTGAAGGGCGAGAAGAAGTATATCTGCACCCAGGGACCCACGGAGAAGACCGTCGAAGATTTCTGGCGCCTTGTGTGGCAAGAAAAATGCAAGTCGATCGTCATGCTTTGCGGAATCATGGAGACGGGCAAGAAGAAATGTGAGCAGTATTGGCCTCTAAAGGAAGGCGAGTCTGTCAGTTCTGACCAATTTGGTTCTTTGAATGACGTGTGTGAGTTTCAGATGACCTCTGGCCAGCTGACCATTACGAACACGAAGGTCGTGGAGGTGGAGAAAAATATGATCAGCTCGTCGCTCGACCTCGCGCACCAAGGAGAACTTCTGAAGGTCGAGCAGATCCACTGGAATGGATGGCCTGATCGCGGCGTTCCTGAGAATTACCTGGCTCCGATGCGTCTCATTCGCAAGGTGACCCCGATGACGCCTATCCTCGTGCACTGCTCTGCTGGAATCGGTAGGCATCAAACCTTATTTTCAGCTCTGAAACCCTCAGTTTTCAGGTCGTACTGGTACTGTGGTTGGCCTCGACATGTCACAGCATCTGCTCAACGCTGGCGAGAAGATTGATTTGCACGAAATCGTCAAGGAGCTTCGCAAACATCGCCACGGATCCGTCCAAACTGACGTCCAGTTCCTGTACATGCACCGCGTACTCTTCGCCATTGCAGAGAACAAGAAGGTGGATCGAAGAGGATCTTGAATGCGCGTATATCCAGCCTCTTTTAGATCATCACAAGAGAGGAGTTTGCTGCATTCTTCAAAGAGTTCGACGCATTTGTGAAGGCCAAGGGAGGATAGCCGAGGCAAGCGGATTCGATGTCCCGAATTCGCGAGTTTCAAGGATAAATTTAAGGATTCTGGATAGCGCACACGGTTTGTGGTGACGCAGCGTTTGGAACCGAGCCTCTCTTTAATAAACCTGCCGGATTTGATGTCAGAGCGCTCCTGGAAGGCGTTTTTGCTTATCAACGTTGCGAAACCGATCGCGCTGGCATCCGTCTTGATTGCCACTGACCTTGTAAATTTGAGTGCCTTTCTTTGTGAGGATTTCCTTGAAAATCAAGGTTCACGTGTGGCTGTTGCCTTTTGGGTCGTTTTTGCTTTTTTAACTCTGCTTTAATGGCTACTGAACGTCCGTTGTGACATCGCGAACGTTCCCGTGGCGATATTCTGCCTCACCCGAGCCTGTGTACTGTATTTACGAGCATCACACCTTTCAAATGTGCATCGATCTGGCGCGCCTTCCGTTTTCAAGTGAGATTTTCCGGCGCATCCTCACGAATTCGATCAATTCCAGGTCAAGATGGCTTGCAGCAACGTGGTAGCCGCTGCTGGTATGCTTGTGTACCGCCGCGTAAACGCGACCATTGAGTACCTCTTCCTCCAAGCCTCGTATCCCCCTTATCACTGGACTCCTCCTAAGGGTTAGAAGCATATTTCCCACGTTTCTAATCAAATGTCGGGTTTCAGGGCACCTCGAAAAGGGCGAAGACTTCTACACGGCGGCGATGCGCGAAACCAACGAGGAAGCCGGGATCACCGAAGCTCAGCTCGACGTGCACAAGAACTTCTGCTACGAGATGCACTACGAAGCGAACGGGAAGCCAAAGGTGGTCAAGTACTGGCTGGCCCTTCTGAAGAACGCGGACGTGACGCTCTCCCACGAGCACACGAACTGGAAGTGGCTCCAGCTGACCGAAGCTGTCACCACTTCGAAGTTCCCGGAGATGGAGGAGATGCTGAACCAAGCGAACGACTTCCTCAAGAAGCTGTGATATGTTTTGATATTTCTGGATTTCTTTGTGTAATTTATAAAAATACTGCTAGTGTGGTTATTTTTGCTTGGCAGGTAGAACTTTACTGATGCTTCATTGTCGTTATAAGACCCGTCAATTCGTATAACCGCGCAGTTTTCGAAATTTTTTTCCACGCGTGCTGGACGCTTTTCTATTCGTTCTCGTGCGCTTATTTTGAGTCCACCGGAAATTGAGTTTCAGGTGCGTTTCAGGATAAACCAGAAGCAAAATGATGGACGACGATGATATGATGGGGATGGATGGGAACGCAGGATATGACGACGATTTCGAGAACGAGGAGATCCACAAGGACCAGTGGCAGGTGTGATTTCTGGTGTTTGGGTTGAATTGACTGTTTCTTGTGTTTCTAGGAAGCGTGTTGGGTCGTAATCTCGGCCTACTTTGACGAGAAGGGCCTCGTCCGTCAGCAGCTCGACAGCTTCGACGAGTTCATCCAGATGAACGTCCAGAGGATCGTCGAAGATTCGCCGCCCGTGGAGCTCCAGAGCGAAGTCCAACACTACTCCGGGGACCTCGAGAATCCGACCAAATATTCCCTCAAATTCGAGCAGATCTACTTGTCGAAACCGACCCATTGGGAGAAGGACGGAACGCCGACTCCCATGATGCCCAACGAGGCTAGACTGAGGAATCTGACTTATTCTTCGCCGCTTTATGTGGATATCACGAAGGCGAGAATGCGTGAAGGAGAAGAGAACCGAGAGACCAGATACGAGAAGGTGTTCGTGGGAAAGATCCCGATCATGCTCAGGTCGAGCTATTGTATGTTGGCCAACATGAGCGACCGTGATCTGACCGAACTGAACGAGTGCCCCCTCGACCCCGGAGGATACTTCGTCATCAACGGATCCGAAAAGGTGCTCATCGCCCAGGAGAAGATGGCCACGAACACGGTTTACGTGTTCTCGATGAAGGACGGCAAGTACTCCTTCAAGACCGAGTGCCGTTCGTGCCTGGAAAACTCGAGTCGCCCCACTTCCACCTTGTGGGTCAACATGATGGCCAGGGCCGGAGGACAGAACAAGAAGTCGGCCATGGGACAACGGATTATTGCGATTATGCCCTATATCAAGCAGGAAATCCCAGTAATGATCGTCTTCCGCGCTCTGGGATTTGTCTCCGATCGCGACATCCTCGAGCACATCATCTACGACTTCAACGATCCTGAGATCATGGAGATGGTAAAGCCGAGTTTGGATGAGGCTTTCGTGATCCAGGAGCAGAACGTGGCGCTAAATTTTATCGGAGCTCGTGGTGCTAGGCCTGGAGTCACCAAGGAGCAGCGTATCAAGTACGCAAGAGAGATTCTGCAGAAGGAAATGCTTCCTCACGTTGGTATTTCGGACTTCTGTGAGACCAAGAAAGCTGTGAGTCGTTTATTCCCTATTCACACAGGGCTATATCTCTCAAATTTAGTATTTCATTGGCTACATGGTCCACCGTCTTCTCCTGGCTTCGCTTGGCCGCCGAGAACTCGACGATCGTGATCACATCGGAAACAAGCGCCTTGATCTCGCCGGTCCTCTGCTGGCTTTCCTCTTCCGTGCGCTCTTCAGGAATCTCTTGAAAGAGGTGAGCTAAATTTCGAGTCAATTTTGGTTTCTAACTCAATTTCCAGGTCCGCTTGACTGCGCAAAAGTACATCAACAGAAATGGCGACTTCAACTTGGACGTCTGCGTGAAGACCTCGACGATCACCCGAGGATTGGCCTATTCTCTGGCCACAGGCAACTGGGGTGACCAGAAGAAGGCCCACCAGTCCCGTGCTGGTGTCAGTCAGGTCTTGAACCGTCTCACCTACACCGCCACTTTGTCCCATCTCCGTCGCGCCAATTCTCCGATCGGTCGCGAAGGAAAACTCGCCAAGCCGCGTCAGCTTCATAACACCCAATGGGGAATGGTGTGTCCTGCGGAGACCCCTGAGGGCCAGGCTGTGGGACTCGTCAAGAACCTTGCCCTCATGGCATACATCTCCGTCGGAAGTTGTCCCGATCCGATTCTTGAGTTCTTGGAGGAGTGGTCCATGGAGAACCTGGAAGAAGTGGCTCCCTCCTCGATCAAGGACGCCACAAAGATCTTCGTCAACGGCGCCTGGGTCGGAGTCCATCGCGATCCCGAGCAACTAATGCTGACCCTCAAGAAGCTTCGTCGTCAGATGGACATCATCGTCTCGGAAGTATCGATGGTCCGTGATATTCGCGATCGTGAAATCCGCATCTACACCGATGCAGGCCGCGTGTGTCGCCCTCTTCTAATCGTCGAAAACAACGAGTTGTGCCTGAAGAGGAAGCACATCGAGATGCTCAAGGAACGCGAGAGTGGAGCCACCTACTCGTGGTCAGATCTGGTCGCTGGAGGAGTCGTGGAACTCATCGACGCTTTGGAAGAAGGTAAACATATCTGAAATTAATTCTTACCTAACGAAACTTGTTACAGAAACTGTCATGATCTCCATGACTCCTGACGACTTGAAACGGGATATTGACCGAGACATCTACTGCGAATCTTACACGCATTGTGAGGTCCATCCAGCCATGATTCTCGGAGTCTGCGCTTCGATCATTCCCTTCCCCGATCACAACCAGAGTCCGCGTAACACCTACCAAAGTGCTATGGGCAAACAGGCCATGGGCGTTTACACCACCAACTTCCACGTTCGAATGGACACGCTCGCCCACGTGCTCTACTACCCCCAGAAGCCCCTCGTCACGACGCGTTCCATGGAATATCTCCGGTTCAACGAGCTCCCAGCCGGAATCAATGCCATCGTCGCCATTCTCTCCTACACCGGCTACAACCAGGAAGATTCCGTCATCATGAACGCGTCCGCGATCGACCGAGGCCTCTTCCGTTCCGTCTTCTACCGATCTTACCGTGAGCAGGAGTCGAACATGGACAGTTTCAACGAAGAACTCATCGAGAAGCCGACTCGTGACAAGTGCTCTGGAATGCGACATGCGTTGTATGACAAGCTCGATGAGGAGGGAATCATCTCTCCTGGCATGCGCGTCTCCGGTGATGACGTCATCATCGGAAAGACCATCACTCTTCCTGACGAAGATGACGATTTGGATGCGGCCAACAAGAAGTACTCGAAGAGAGACGCTAGCACCTTCCTTAGAAGTAGTGAGACTGGTATTGTTGATCAGGTACGTCTTAGAATCTCTCAGAACATTTTGTAATGGTGGACATTTTAGGTCATGCTTTCGCTGAACTCGGACGGAAACAAGTTCGTAAAGATCCGCGTTCGTTCTGTCCGTTTTCCTCAAATTGGTGACAAATTCGCTTCGCGACACGGACAGAAGGGAACTATGGGGATCATGTACCGTCAAGAAGACATGCCCTTCACTTGTGAAGGACTGTCTCCCGACGTCATTATTAACCCCCACGCCGTCCCCTCTCGTATGACTATTGGTCACTTGATCGAGTGCCTCCAAGGAAAGCTCTCGGCAAACAAGGGAGAAATTGGTGATGCGACTCCGTTCAACGACACCGTTAACGTCAGTAAGATCAGCAATCTCCTCGAGGAATATGGCTACAATCTGCGAGGAAACGAGGTCATGTTTAACGGACATACTGGAATGAAGCTAACCACGCAGATCTTCTTGGGGCCGACCTATTACCAGCGCCTGAAGCATATGGTCGACGACAAGATTCACTCGAGAGCTCGAGGACCTGTCCAGATGATGAACCGCCAGCCTATGGAGGGTCGTGCTCGGTAAGCATTTTGACTTTATTGCCCTTATTAACGGGGCCGCGCGCGCTTTTGCGCGACAGTATTTTCTTTAAATCAGCATTGTTCGGCGCTTCGCGCCTCACATATTCATATTTTTCAACAGCCTCGGCGCTACGCGCCTCGTTTGAACGATTTCTCGGCTAAAGGCGACCTTGGCGCTTCGAATTCGACCAAAAGCGCGCTTGAAGCCTCAAAATTTTCACCGTTGCTCTTCCCCCGTCGTTCGACACGGCGCGCGAAAACAAAAAAAATTAAGGCGACGAGGAAAAGCGTGCAAACGCAACCGCCGCCGCTACAGTAACCCGCGCTCGCTCAATCAGACAACTCACGTCTGGAAATTTCGTTACGGACGAACACACCCACCCACATGTCTAGAACGTTCTCCTTTATTTAATAGAGGGGATTAACCCAAACTCTTTCCAGTGACGGAGGTCTTCGATTCGGAGAGATGGAACGGGATTGCCAAATTTCCCACGGAGCTGCGCAGTTCCTCCGAGAACGTCTATTCGAAGTCTCGGATCCTTATCACGTGTACGTGTGCAACAACTGCGGCCTCATCGTCGTCGCGAATCTTCGAACGAATTCGTTTGAGTGCAAGGCTTGCAGGAACAAGACCCAGATCTCGGCCATCAGGATTCCCTACGCCTGCAAGCTCCTCTTCCAAGAACTCATGTCAATGTCCATAGCTCCCCGATTGATGGTCAACAACTGAGCCTCTCGTTTATTACGTGTCCTAAATTGAGTTGTTGATTGGTTTCGTGTAAATCTGATAATTTATTTTTTGGATCTTCTTGTTTTTGCTTCTTGTGGTTACAACCGTGGTGATACCTAGGCAGCCTGGATTCGAGCTACAGTATTCCTTTTTACGTTTGCGTTATTTTTACGCACACTTCGTTTGGCGCTTGCTTAACTAGACCGGAAAACGCTCTGCAAAAGTGAAGAGAAGTGATCACGTAGAAGTGATCATGGTAGCTGTGGTCATGGCACCGGCCTTTTGTACGCAGTGACTTGGGTTTTTTGGACCACTTTTTCTGTCATGCGCATCTTGGACCAAGCGCATCTTTTTCGGCAAACGAATACATTGTGTGATTTTTTGATCGGCCAACAACTGCGAAAATGCGAAAATTGACATTTCCGTACTCAATTCAAAATTCGGAATCCGTATTTCAATTTGAGCTGAGCTGCTAATTTTTGGTTGCACTTTTATGACACCCTCCTATCGACCTTCTTCGCGCTTAGGTTTGGCTTGTATTTTTTTGGTCCATATGTCCAAAATTGCGCGTGTGTTGAGTTATTTCAGCGCTCTTCGCTCTTTCTGCTTGCTTCTGGTTTTTGTCCTGTTGTGGCTCCATTTTGTGTCCTATTCGCTATTTGCCCTGTTTTAGCTGTGGGTTTCAGAATCGTCAGGCGTTCTGAATTCGGGCTGTTTTGAAGCCTTAGGCTTGAAGCCGGTCTATTGAGCTTTGCATGTGTTTCAAAATTAGGATATCTTCGAAGGATTTCTGGGACTCCTTTTTCCCTTGCTTCGCGCCTTACTTTTGCTAGCGCATCTTCTTTGCCTAACAAGCGACCACTGTGCTTGTGGCGTGTCGTTTTTTGCAGCCATTGGGCGTGCCGAATCAAGCTGCTTTTGGAAGGTCGGAAACGCGCAATTTCGATCGACTTGAGTGGCTCAGAAGTTTTCGAATGTCGACCCTTTCCGTGGTTTTCTGGGTCTCATTTAACTGCTCCAACGCCTTGCTTGCTTTACCTCTTTCGGTCCGGATAACTTCTTCTCCGAAGTTTGCCCTTCAGTGTTCTTTCTGCTCGCGCTATAGATCTTGGTTTTCTCATTTAACTGCTCCAATGCTTTGTTTGTATAGATTGGCTATTTTCACCTGCAGTTTAACAGTGTCCACCTATCGACCTATTTTTCGCTCGTTTCACTTCAAAATTTTTAAGATTGCGCGTGCGTTGAAGCCATTGCTAGAACTCCAATTCGCGGAACATTTTGTCTGTTTCGCAAGCAATTTTGTAGTCATCACGCGTTTAGAATTCAAGCTGTTTTTGGAGCTGTAAATGTGCGATTTGGGTCGGTTCGAGCGGTGCATGCGTTGCCAAATTCGGACATTTTTTGTCTTCTGAGGCTCCTTTTTGGCCCTTGCTTCGCGTTTTACCGCTCATGTTCTGGCGTAGCTTGTTTGCCTTACAATCGTCATATGTGGTCCTTTTTGGAGTCATCATGCGTATCGAATTATGCCTGTTTTTGGAGGCCGTAAACGCGCAATTTCGGTCAATTTGAGAAGCGCAGAAGTCTCCGAATTTCAATTCTTTTCGTGGTTCTCTGGAGCTCATTTTTGTCCTCAACGCCTACCCTTCTTTACGTCTTTTGGTACGGATTTTCGAGCATCTTCTTCACCTAAGAATTGACCTCAAAACGAGGCTTATTCTGGTAATTTCAGATCCGAAATGCGGCTGTCCATTTCGAAGTGTTTGACCCAGGAACGCGCCATAAAAGCTGTCATTCTTTTCAACGTTTTGTTCTCTGCTATCGTGGTTCGTGAGTTAACTTTTCGGCCTCCATTTTACCGATTTTCGACAAACTGCAAAAAATGACGGAAGCCGCGTTCCTTTTGTCGAGTCCCGAATTCGCGGCGTTTGAATCCACAAAACCCGATTTAAGGTGTTCAATTAAAGGTCTCAAATGTGGCGGTTTGTGCGAAACTTCCTCAACCAGGAACACGTCATTCGCGAGGTAAGGATAACAGCGAAAAGCAGCATTTGATCCCATATTTCTGTTCCAGATGGCCGACTCAAGACCGATGCGCCTGGCTGCTCGATTTGCAGTCTCCGGATTCTTCCGCGGCCGTGAAGCTCTGATGAAGAACTTCGTAGGGAACCGAATCGGCCGCATCGCGAACAGCACCAAGACCCGCTTCGAGGAAGAATTTAAGAAGTCGATGGAACAGAAGAAACTTAAATAAGGACTCGAATAATTTTACCTCCGTAGATTCTGCCTGTACAAAGTAGTAGCTCTTGTTGAGAGATAGGGGTGAAGAGCATTAGATTTAAAGCCTCTATTTTTGTGTGACAGGGATGTCGCTTACGAGATTCTAAACGCTGTATACGTCCGTCATAAACAGTTCTATAAGGAGCTCGAACCAAAGAATTCGCCAGCCTCATGATGGTCTTCTGAAGACAGCATGAATATGAGATTTAAATAGCCATAATTACAGTCCTAGGTAAAGTTTGGAAGGTGCCTCTAGGGCACAGGAGCTGCGAAGGAAGATGTCCTAAATGGCAAGCTGACAACACAGAAAACGAAAGTCGTTAATTAAATTAACATGTCAACTGTACATACAACAGGAAATGATCAAAGAGTGGGCCTACGAAGACGACGACGCCGCGTTATTCGCCATCTGCTGGGCGGCCCACTCGGGATGGGCGGCGAAGATCATTTCGGCGATCTTGTTTACTTGGTCGAACGTCTGCTGGACTTGCTGGTCGAGATATCCAGAAGCGCGATCCTTGAAGTAGATGTATCCATCGACTTGATCGATCGTGGCCTGAAACCTTCCGTCGGCGATCATCTCGCAGGCCAGCATCTCCGCCTTCTCCGCGCCAATGCCGAGCATCTCTCCCAGGACGTCGAAGCTGATATTCTTGTAGAGCTGACAAGCGGCCAGCATGTTCTGCTCGACGATGGCCTTCTGTAGCATCGACGATCCTCCGGCGCTCTTCTTCTGGTAATCCTTGAGATTTGCTTCGAAGAGTTCCAGCTGAAATAAGCGAAGATGAGATTAGGGCTTGGAAAAACGGCTAAACATACCTCACCCGGGTGGATGATCATCTCCTTGAACATCTTGTCGATAATGGCGAATGCAGGAAGGCTTGTGCACCTGTCATCCTTACACAGCGCAGTGAGGAGGCGCGTCTTGTGCTGACCTACGAGAATTGAATCAATAAAAGTCAAAATAAACCAAAGAACTCACTCGGTGATGCCAAAACCGTGCAATTGATAGCTTTTGCGAGGCAGTCCTCCTTCTCGGATCTCGTTAGCGCTGGCAGCATCGAGAGCTGGTAGTACCGCTGTGCGGCATCGATGAACTTGCCGTTGCGGTCCAGGATCTCCGCGCAGAGGAACTTGTACTGGATATTGAGCTCGTCGCTGCCGGCCGCGGTTTGCAGGAACGACGCGCGGTTCAGGTTTCTTTCGGCTTGTCCGATGTCGCCGGCCTGGATGTACATCTTCGCAATTCTCAGGTACGTGCGGAACTTCATCTCCGCCGTGTAGATCCGCTGGCCGGTTTCCATCGGGATGGAGTTGAGCATCTCGGCCGCTTCGACATACTTCTGCTGGACTTCGTAGATCTCCGCCAGGCGCATCCGGATGCTCGCGGCCTGTTCTTCGTAGGAGATCACGCGCGGTTGGACGATCTTGAGGAGCCGGTCGCCGAGTTCGCAGATGACGGCATTGTCCATGACGGGTGGATGCGGAGTCATTTCTTCGACCAACGCCGCCACGACGGCCCTGCTCACCACCATGCTTGCGCCTTCGTAGTTGACAACTGGAAATCAGACAGATAATAAAACGAAAATTTAAGAAAATTGACTCACTGTTTTCGGCGAAGCAGGCGAGGTCGTCCACCAGCTGAGACTCTTCGGCTTCCGCATTGTTGGCGGCCTTCTTCATCATGGAAACGAGCCTATAAAAATGCTGATAACGACTGCTAGTATTGATACTCGAGCTCACCTTTCCGTTTGATCCTTGTGGTCCATGTTCGAAGCCAGGACGTTGCGGATTTCGGCGCCGTTGAGCGCTTCGTCGTAGAACAGCGCGGTTGCCATTTTCTGAAGGAGCTTTCTGGAATTGATAAAGGAGATGAATTGGAGTCAAATATGGGCAATCGAATCAAATACAATGCAAACGCGTCGCTTTTATCACCGAACGAGCAATGCCGAAACCGCTGTTCGACCACACGCAAGCCATGAAGGATCTCACAGCGACCTTAGAACAAGGCTGCTATTTCATGAAACAAACAGGAAAACAAAATCAGCAGCAAACCCTCTGCTAGAAACTTCAAAATCTTCACAATTACACACCTACGACGCAAATATGAACGATCGGACACAGAAAACAATGCAAAACATTCCGAAACCGTCGAGAAATCCATCCCGGCGCACCCTCAAGCAGCGATTCGGCCTCAATTCAAGCCCGAAAATCCAAAACTCGCGCAAAATCTGACCGCCGTTGCCTGGAACTTTTGCAGCAGTCCCGAAGCGGAAAACGGTCGCTTGTAGCTTTGAATCGCAAGTAGTGAAAGTAAACAGTTCGGGTTTACTTTTTAGAAGCGGCGAAGGCGCGATTTCGACGCAAGATGAGCTCTGCTCTCAAACGCTGCTAGGATCACGTGAAGCGTACGCTTTGCTCGGTGTTTGGACTGGTTTTGATCTTGAAATTGTTTAGATTTTGATTCGAACGACCACGAGCGGAGAAAGAAGCGCAAGAAGAAGCATAAGAAGTGCAGAGATTCAGGTGTGTGCCTTGAATTCCGAAATTGACTTATTTTGACAATTTAGATTTGGATTCGTCCGATGATGAGCGCGATAAGAACAAATGCGGCTGGGGATCACTTCCCAAATGTCGCACGTTCGGTTTGACGCACTTCCCAAATTTCAAATAGTTGGCTGGGGGCGTAAGTTCCAGGTGTTCTCTGCAATCGTGGTTTGTGAGCTCACTTTTCGGACGGTATCTTGCCTATTTTCGATGCAAATTGTATATAAAAAAACACAGAAGCCGCGTTCCTTATGTCCAGTCCCGAAATCGGGTCGTTTGAATCCATAAAACCCGATTTAAGGTGTTCAATTAAAGGTCTCAAATGTGGCGGTTCGTGCGAAACTTCCTGAACCAGGAACACGTCATTCGCGAGGTAAGTAGGTGACCCGACGCAAAAAGCGGCCACGTGGCGCGAGTAGGGAAAGTAAACGGTTCGGGTTTGTGTTTTGCAAAAGCGACCAAAGCGCGATTTCCCTCGAAGTGATGACGTAAGATGCGCTTTCCTCTCGAGGGCTTCACGAGCGGGAGTCGTTTCCCAGCTGGCTGTTCAGCCTTCCGAAGGCGCTCCTGGATACGATCGCCTTCAAGACGCCGCCGACGACAAGCGGATTCCTCGGACGAAGAAGGACGCCAGCGAAGGAATCCAGCGACGAAGGATCCCACGATGTCCAACGAAGACCAGCGATGGCTCGAACGCCACGAGGAACGCGTGAAGCTGGCGGAGCGCGGATGCCCCAAAGTGTGGAACACCTCTCCGGATCTCCGAGAAATGGAAGTCGTTTACGAAGAGTCAGTTGTTGAGGGTTGTTCGGGTTTTAAATGACTGTTTTAGGCACGACATCGCCGAGCGCAATGCTCGCAAGAAGACCGAGAAGGTCGAAGTTTCCAAAAAACTGAACAAGCGCGATGACGCCGAGAAGAAGAAATCCAAGAAGGAGAAGAAAAAGGCCAAGAAAGAGAAAAAGAAGAAGAGGAAGCATCGTGATTCGTGTAGGCTTTGCTCGATGTTTGGACCGATTTTGATCCGGAAAATGTTTAGATTCTGATTCGAGCGACGACGAGCGCAGAAAGAAGCGCAAGAAGAAGCGTAAGAAGAGCAGAGATTCGGATTCGTCGGACGCTGAACCCGCTAAGAAGAAGAAGCGATTGAAGAAGCATTCCAGCAGCAGTGAAACCGAAGAGGGAGAAGTGAAGAGCGGATACGGTATGCTGTATTCGATATTTGGACTCATTTTGGATCACGGAATTTTGCAGATTCAGACTCGAGCGATGGAGAGCACAAGCAGAAGTACTGTAAGCACCAGATGACGCCAGATAAGGGTATGTGTATTCAGAAGATGTGGACTAATTTTGAAGCTTTGATTCAGATTCCTTCGACGGTTCATTCGAAGCTGAATGCCATGAGGAGAAGAAAAAGCGTTCCAGTAGCAGTGAAACTGAGGAAGGAGAAGTGAAATCGAAAGGATCCGAGAACGAGGAGGACGAGTGGGAGGAATTGACCCACGAGGTGCGCAGGGACGCCGCGCAGAAGAAGAAGGAGGAAGAGGCTGAAATGATCGGCCCCGCCCTTCCTGAGGAACTCCTTGTCAAGAGTAAGCGAGAGAAGATGAGCAGCAGAGCTGGGTAAGTTGATCGTTTCCGGATCGGAATCACTTTATTTTGGCCCATTTCAGCAGGGGTACGGTAGCTCAAATGCTGGCCGACTTTATTGCTCGAGGCAAACGCATCTCGCGCTGTGGAGAAATTGGCCTCAGCTCCAAGGAGATCTTGGAATACCAGAAGAAGGGCTTCGTGATGAACGGAACGCGGCACAAGAGCATGGAAGCCACGCGTCTTCGGCTGCAGAATGACGTTCTCACCGCTGAGGGGAAGAAGTTGCTGAGCAGCTTCACCCAAGAGGAACGCAAGAAGAAGGAAGAAACCGTTCTGCAGCAATTCAGAGACCTAATCAAGGGCAAGAAGAAGTTGTGATAATCAAAATATTTTGTGTCTAATTATAATTATTCTAATAAAGTAGGCTTATTTATTCGCTAATTCTGATAAGCTCATCTTGTCAGTACATGAATACAGTGTGATCCATAGGCTCAGCGACCATCTCATCCTTTTTCGACCTTCTTTCCCTCGTCAAAACCATCAGGAGCGACGGTATAAACAAGCTTCCGATGGCACCCAGGAGGAACCAGAATGAGTAGCCAGGACTAAAGTCGCTAAATCGTAAATTACGCTTTTTTTCTGACCTACTGGACACGGTTTGTTGTAGAAAACCCATAGTTGAGCTGATCTTCTAATAGGACATTAGCCTTGACTGTCGTGAAAAACTGCAGAAGGAAGAGAAGCGCGCTGGCTGAGAGAGAACACTCTGAAAACCTTGGTCAAAACTAAACTGAAAATTGAGATTTACGGCCTAGGATACTCCAGAGATAGATTCCACTAGCGCCCACCACCGTTTGATCCTGTTTCCCGACAGTGCTGACAAAGCTGACAAGAATTCCAATCGCCACCCAAAGGAGTCCAAGAGCCAAGAAGAAGATTGTGAAAATCCAGGGAACCTTGCACATAAAGCTCGTGCCGCCGTGAACCTCTTTGTAAACTGGAGAGACATTTTTGATAGGCTGGAATAGTTGAACTCACCCAGGAAGGGCTCAAATTTAGCCCCGAGTCCCCAATTTAACTGCCTCACTCCAGCAAACAGTCCACTATGAACGAAGCTGTCCTCAAATTCATTCCCTTGACGATCTACAGGTGTAGCTTCGAACCAGAAATCGGTCACCAGTGCCGTCAACGCCAGCGAGAACGAAAGTGTGAATAAAGGAACCGCAAGGAAGACACAGATCCGTCGGCACGCGAAAGGCATTTCCTGAAAATAGCGCTAAAATGCTAAAACAGCTCATTTGACGAGCGAATTAGTGGTGTTGTGCGCGATCGGCCGAAACTAGGGCACCCGCGAAGGCAAAGAAGATGTCGACGATGGCGCTAAGAACGATAACCGCAAGTTTGTGACGCGTCGCGAAACGGGATCGTCTTTTGACCTTCGCGATGAACTCTATCGATTCGTTGATGGACTGAACTGGCTGGAGCGAGAGTAACAGGAATTCGGATCTGAAGGAAGAGAGACACTGGAACAAAGAGATTTGCATGCGGCAGTGAGGCGACCAGGTCGATCAGGGGATGTTTACATAGCGGTTTGGGAGAAATCCGGATTTAGTGACTGCTGGTCGCGGGGCACGAACGTTAATAATTAATGGAGGCTTTATGAATTGGGTGACCAAAAATTGTGCGTCTACATGCTTCTTTTCAAATGTAGAAGTGTAAATTTTAAGCTGATCAAACGAATTAAACACAACTTAAGCTCGAATCCATTTTTGACTTGCAAAATTTTGATTTAACATTTAGCTTTGACTAATCTTCCATGCACTACGTTTTGCATCTACAATTACAATATAGCTTCTTCTCAAATGAACAAGAAATGTTTGAACTGTTTAAGACAGAACGTATACTTGGAGTTCTATTTTAAGATCTTTTATTGACCCTTTTGGGTAACAATTTGCACCAAACTGTCCTATAAAATAACAAAAGCGTGACCATTACTGTGTGTCTGAGGCTTCCTCATTAATTAGCTCGTTGAATTATGCAATACAGTGCGGAACATAATGATAGGGGCACCCATGTTTTTTCTCATATTGAGCTTTGGACAAACTTTCGCGCAAAATGGGTTTCACCATTTGAAAGAGCGCGCCAAATAACGGCGTAACGCAAGCGACGTCCACGATCAGAAATGATTTTCGACGTTCGGCGATCGGGATATGGTGGAGGCTGTCGGATACGAATTGGTTGGGCTGTTTCAGGAGAGTACGGCAACCACTTGGTCGTGTGGTTTGGAATGTAGACGTAGGTGGTTATGTTTAGGTTTAGTGATCGAAGTCGATCATAAAACGATTCATCCGGAGACTTTTTCTGGGCCAAATATGCAAGAAATAGCGTTGATTTGCGCCTTCTCGAAGTTGACTCGAAATCTCGGCTTATCGATGTCGCATTCCAATCGGATCCTGGCTTTTTTATAGTCTTTTTTTATAGTTGCAGATGAATTCGTACGGCAAATTGACCTTGTTGCGAATCGGAGCAATAGCGAATGCAAACCATTCGTATTCATTATCCTTGTTGAACATGCGGGCATGAAGCCCTAGCACTTGACTCGCGTTATTCGGAGACGTCTTGAACTTACATCGTTAGCATCGCAAACGATTAAATCACTATGAGCGGCCGAATGAAGATCTCGATCTGCATAATTGATGTTTAGGTATTCCTTCTGCGAAAATGTTTCCGATCCGCAGGCGTGATAAGCTACCCCTCATTCGGTAGTTGCTCCTCGCCACTTTCCTGCGTAGTCCGGAAATGCATTTGGTCAAACGCTTCTCTCGGCCGAACTAAGCCTTTCTTCGCAGTATCTCGGCCTTTGATTGAATCTGATTCGCTCGGTAAATATCCCAGGCCATAGGCTCGCAATGATCGCTTTGATCCAATTTCAAAGAGCGAAACGGCTCTCCCAATTCGAAACACAGCAAATTCTTCGAGGCGAATTCTGGTCCAGTACGTATTCCAATGATTGAACTAGCTGAAACTGATCAAGCAAGCTACTTTGAAGCTTGAAAAAGCCTGGGGATATCGTTCTACGAACATAACACGAGAGAATCTTTTACCACATTGTTTGATTTGAAAATGGGTCCCGAAACGATATCCGTGAAGTTCGGTTGTGTCAAATCGCCCGATGGAAGTGCTTACCGTAAACCTGATTTTAGCGTAGCCGACCACGATTGTGCAGGGTAGTCGCGTCAGGACCACTGAAGAACTAGTAAAATTCTACTTTTTCCCATTTCTGAACTTAGCCGAATTGCGCAATCTCGAAGCCTTTTCTCGCCTTTCGGACGCTGGAATCGTGATCACCGTCCCGAAAATTCTCGTCCCCAGAAATGAGCACGATCCGTGATGGTGCGAAGGAACGGTTACCGCGTCCTATTAAAACAAAGCTAACGACTGTCGTTTAAATTAAAAAACTTTGAAAAGACGCTATTTTTTCGACTGTTCTTAAAGTGGATGATAAAATTTTGAAAGCCGAAAAAATTGTTATTGCAAATTTAATCGAATTCGGCTAGACACGTTTTAGGTATGTCTATTTTAGTTCGCTGATATGTGCATTGCGTTTTTTCACAGTCGTAAATTTGTCATAAAAACTGATCCAAAAGTGTGATTGACCGCTCAAGCAAATAATCGGTCAAAATACACAGTGAATAAGCAAATTAAGATTGTCCAAATTGATCTTACCGATAAGATTCAGTAAAGGTATCTGCGTGACCAAGAGACGACGCGAGGGCGGTTTGTCGTCTACAGTTTGCCGAACGAAAACGTTACTTCAACATTTTTGGGAACCTTCTCCAACCCACAGGCAGGAGGTGGCGCCAAATCAGGTTTCAAGGACACCCTTTCTAGCTTACTCTTTAAGTCCGGCTGGTTAGCTAAGGCATCAGGCGCCAGATTAGGCTTCAGCTTAAAATTTTTTTTTGTTTTATTGAGTTTTGACATCGTGCAAGCAAATAAGAAAAAGTTGATTAGTTTGTGGTTTAAATATAAAACGATGCGTTAGAAGATTAAGATTGACGGCATGAGTCGTTGACGGTTTTCCTCGGGGTCTTTCCAGGAGTCTTCGCGCTCAGAATGGATTGTTCACTGAAATTCACCTGTTTTAACAAAATACGTATAAGAAAACTAGTTACCAGTTGCGTTTCGGGGTCGCAGAAGCGTCAGCGGCCGACGTTGTTGGTTGGCCGGCTGACGGACTCGACGACGCGGAATCAAGCCAAGATTTGATTTGCTTAATCTGATCTTTGGTGAACTTGCACGCGGGAGGTTGGTAGGAGACGTCGCCAAGTTCCTGGGCGGCCTGCTGGGGAGTGATCACACCATATTCGGTCTTCAAGGACAGTGCTTCACGGCGAGCGGTCAGCATTGACTTTATCAGCTCGTCCTTCTCCTCGTCCAACTTTTCAAGCTCGTCTTCCATGTTCTGGATTTTCTTCTTGAGATTGGCCTGGGAATTCTTGTTTGAGGCGGCAATCTTTTCAGCTTCCTTCAGTTTGACAATCTGCTTTTCAAGCGTTTCAACTTCTTTGGACGTCTCTTGGTGCTTTTGAAGCTGCTGCTTAATAACGTTGTTCTCTTTCATAAGATTTAAGATCTCCAGGTCTTTTGAAGCGACAGTTGACTCAACAACTTGAGCGGCAGCAAGAGCAGATTTTGTTAAAGCCAGTTCCTTTTCCAGCTTGCTAGTCTGTTGAGTCTTGGTCGTGAGTTGAGTCTTCATGACACCAAGTTCCTTATTTAGTTCGTCAAAGTTCACCTGGACTCGTTTCAAGCTTTCGGCTTCAATGATGACGGTCTCTAGCTCTTTGTTGATCTTGTTTATGTGACCGGTGCTCCCCTCAATCTTGAACTTCAGGGTCTCGTTTTCTTCCTTGATGGATTCAAGTTCTCGAGTCTTAACGTCGCGTTCAGCAGTTGCAGATTTCACAACAGCTTGAAGGCTGTTTACTTCCTGGGTCTTTGTGACCAGCTCACTTTCGGCCATCTTCAGTCGAGCCATTGTGTCCTTCAACGCGGCCAATTCTTCCCGGAGCTCATAAATCTCAACGTTTTTGGCTGCCAATTCTTTCTTAACCGTTTCCATGCTGTCGAAATGCTGCTTCAGATTTTCAACTTCTTCTCGGAGACTCTGAATTTCAAAGGTCTTTATTTCAGCATTGGTTTGGCTCGATTCCAGCATCTCCTTCAGATTAGCTACTTCTTTTTCCAGATATTCGACTTCTTGGCTCTTGGCTGGCAACTCATCCGCTATTTGCTTGTACTTTTCAAATCCGGTTTGAAGCTCTTCAATTTTCGCGGTCTTAAAGTCAATCTCAACCTGCATGGTGTCCACGTTTTGAGTAGTTTCTTTGAAGGCAGCAATTTCCTTGCGGAGTATTTCAATTTCGGATGACTTTGCTTGGACATCTGGCTCAAGAACTCCTACGGCTTCTTTAAGCATATCATTTTCGGATTGAAGATTTTGGATTTTCTTGACGGTTTCCTGAAGCTCTTCTCTGGCCTCCTCAGCTTCCGTACGGACTTCTTCCAGTTGCTCCTCAATAGATGCTGTCTTTATCGCTTGTGTCTTCAAGGCATTGATCTCCTCTTGGCTTGACTTCTGAGTTTCAGCCAATTCGCCTTCAAAAGCTTGAATTTTTTGAGCCATTTCATAAACCTTTGTTTCCAAGACAGAGTTTGAATCTTTCAGGTTTTGGTTTTGCTGAGCGAGGTTGACTGTTTCGTGGGTCTTCAAAACAAGTTCGGTCTTCACGTTTTTGGCCTCGTCCACCATGGTCTTCAAAGAGACATTTTCGTTGCAGAGTTCTTCAAAGCTAGAAGTGCGCTTCTGCTCTTCTTCAAGTTTTGACCGGAAATCCGAGAGATTTTGCTCTATTATCGTATACTGCTTCTTGAGCTGGTTGTACTGTTCCTCGAAAACCTTGTAATGCTCCATTTGCTTCTTGGATTCTGTCAATTGTTCTTTGAGGACTTCAAGCGTGGACTGAGCAGTCGCCAGTTCAGCAGGCATGGCTTCCAAAGCCACAAACTTTGTCTTCAATTCGTCAAACATGAGTTCTGTTTCCATCAGCTTGGCCTTAACTTCGACAGTTTCCTTTCTGGCGTCTTCCATTTCTTGCTCAGATGTGGATCCTTTAGCCTCAGCTTCAACCAATTTGGTCCGGACCTTTTCAAGTTCAGCCTCAAAGACCTTATTCTTTTCAAGAACTTCATTTAAAATTGACTGCGTCTTAACGGCGTTTTCCTTAAGTTGAACTTTTGTGGCTTCAGCGGTCTTCAGAACGTCCATCTGCTCGTAGGCGTTCAGCAGCTCGTTTTCCAGAGATGCCATCTTCGATTGAGTTTGGTCAAGAGAGGTCTTCAGAATGTTTATCGTGGTCTGAAGCTCAGAGTTCTTAAGCGCAGCAAGTTCCAACTTTTCCTGAGCTTTGGCCGCCTTCTTTTGCTCTTTTGAGAAGGAATCGTCCTTTTGCGACATCTTTTGGTTAGACATTTTCAGCTGTTCTTGAAGTTCAGCCACTGAAACTGCGAGAGTCTTCTTCTCGGCTTCATGTTCTTCAAGCGCGTTTTGAAGATCAATGTTCGCACGACCGAAGCTCTCCACCTGCTTCATGTTCTGCTTCTTGTTCTGGTCGAACATGTACTTGAAGTCTTCAAGATCGCGCTGGAGATTCTCAGAAGCCGTGTTGATCTTGTCACGTTCGTGCCTCAGCTGCTGGTTCTCAAAGGTCAGTTTCTTGATTAGCTCATCTGCTCCTTGACGCTCTTCCAACAACTGCCAGTTTTCGGTTTTGAACTTGCTATTCTGCACCATAAGGTTCTCGTTTCTTTCACGAAGAGAATTGGCAACTTTTTCGATGTTTTTTACAATGTCGCTTGTTGAGTTCAGACTGACGTCATCAAATTCCTATGATATAAAAAAATTTTAGCTGTTTTTTTTAAGTAATTGTATACCTCATTTTTGCTGTCACTGCGTTCAAACTCGCTGCTCATGAGAGCCATTTCGTGGTGAACAAAGGATATCTCGTCCAGTCTGAAAACAACAGTGTTAAAATTAAATTGAATATTTTTGTGTCATACTTATTTGTGATGGTAGCCATAGTTGTTTGATCCAATCCACTCTTTTGGACAAATTTACGAGCCTAAAATTCAAAT
Organism: Steinernema carpocapsae; assembly: GCA_000757645.3. Taxonomy (NCBI): domain Eukaryota; kingdom Metazoa; phylum Nematoda; class Chromadorea; order Rhabditida; family Steinernematidae; genus Steinernema; species Steinernema carpocapsae. The sequence continues at coordinate 4,299,781 of AZBU02000008.1, forward strand.
ATGGTAAAAGCGAAAAATTTAAAATGTTACTTCGGCGATCGGAGAGTAGAATCGGTAGGCCTCCTGAACATTGTCAGACGACGACTCTTGAGTAACGTTTTGCGAAGCGATCTCTTCTGTCTGATCCAGGTTGTGAGCAGTCTTATTCAAAGGTTCTGTTTCCATCTGGGGCATCTGTAAAGCTTAAGATAATAAATATAGTAAGTTCTGTTTTTTTACGGTTGCTTCAGCTGGTTCTTCTTGAGATGACTCAGGGATTCGAGACAAAAAGAATGATCGTTGCTCCGGAGTTTGAATCTGCTTAATTAGATTTTCTAGGACATCATGAGTGGATTGATTGACCGTAACGTTGAGAGACATTTCCTCGGAATCAGTAGTAAAATCAACCACGTGTTGCTAAAAAAAAATTTAAAAAACACTTGTAAACGTTTTTCACACTATAAAGCGCTTGAAAATGTTTGAAAAAGGTCAGATTTATATACCTTAGAAGCCTCCGTATCTTGAGCTTGTTCAGAGGCCTCGCAGTCCTTAACCAAATTTTCAATTTGCGGTTTGTCTGTAGCTTCCGAAAAAGCAACCTTGCCAGCCGTTTCATTAATCTTCCGGGGAGTTCCACATTTTTCAATAAAGATGGAATTTTCTTCGGTAAAAGTGATGTCAGAAATCGGGGACTTCTAAGAATTTTAGTTTTTGCGTATGTTCAAGTCGGCTTGAAATGGTACCTTAGTTGCCATGACAGGCGGTGACAGACCAATGATCGATTCCTGGGTCATAAGATCGATAGGGAAATTATTCGTTTCCTCTTCAGGAATCGGGGATTGCCGTGGAGTCACTGGCTTTTCGATAAAAACGGAGTTTTGTTCAATGAACGAAGCTGCAACGCTAACATTATGCAGCTTCTTGAAAGAAATTTCCATGGTTTGATCAACAGATGGTAACGTTTCCTGAAATGCTTCAAATAATGTTTTTTTTTAAATTTGCAAATACCTTCTTTTTCTCGTCGTCTGTTGGAGCTTGAGCAGCCATTTCTCTTCGGGTTGACGCTTCCAGCTGAGGCTCGACAGCGCTAACATTGACGTCAGATACGTTGTGAAGACTCTTGAAAGAGATCTCCATAGTCTGATTCACCGGCTCTGATCTTTTGGATGATTGTTTCTAAGATTCCGTTTTGTTAATATTTTGTTGTACATGGAATTACGTTAGAATCAGAGGAGTCGCCAGCAACTTCAGCGGTCATGTTAACTTGAATCTCGTTTGCGTAAACGGTTGAAGCGTCGTGAAGGTTCTTAAAAGAGATCTCCAGGGTCTGGTCAACCGATGCTAAATCTCGAGCCGTCTCCTAAATTTCAGTAAAATAAAGCTCCATGTGTAACTGAAAAATTGCCTGTGGAATTTCCAAAATTTCCGTGATAGTTTCATCTTTGCTTTGGGTGGACAAATCGAGCTGGGGTTCAGCAAAATCAGTGGTCGATGCATCATAAAGGTTCTTGAAAGAGATCTCCATGGTCTGATCGGCGACGGCGGTCACGCTATTGTCACCTTCCTAACATTGCTTTTTAAGTTTTGTAAATGTAAAATTAATTACCTGGTCAACCGATGCGGTGTCAACTTTGACTATGGACGATTGAGATTCCTGCTCAAAGGAATCTTGGCTAACAGAGTAATCATATTCTGTTAGATTTAGAACTGAAGTGTTTTGAGAATTGCTTTCTTCCACATTGGATTCTTCACCGAGAGATCTTCTGCTGGCACGTTTTGTGGGGCACGCCACAGAACGAGGAGTCAAAGCGGGATTCGAATCAGAAAACAGTTTTGAAGCACGGCGCTTCTCCACTTGGCGCTCCTTCGGGGTAGCTATTTCTTCGTTTTCCTTGTCGACTACGGTGACGAAGTTGTCGCCTTCCATTTTAATCTGAAAAAAGCTAATTAAGAAACCGAACGCGGAATCGCAAATTTAAAAACGCGGTTTAGATAAAATGAGGTTTTGCTGATAACAGCAGTTATAAATGCAATTTCAAGAAAGGTGAGAAGATGCGTTTGCACCACGAACTCAAATAAGCAATGCACAAAAATAAAACGTACATTAGCTTAATTTCAAAGCACAACTTAAACGTCTAAAGTTCCATGGAAATGAGAATTTCGCCGTAGAAGAGCGATGCGAAGCGACGCGTATTTCAACTTGCGCGGTTTGGGTGTCAGTCATAGGTTCGGTTTTTAGGCCTCTGGGAAACCGGTCGGACGACGGTGGTCGTCATTCTTGCTTACGAATTCAGTTGCTGGATAGCTACCTCACGGAAATGTACGAATCGACGTCGTCGGAAGCGTCGCTCTAGTCCGCAGCGGCTGCCCTTTCCTGGTCCTTCAAGTTTTTCTCTTTGCCAAACCAATGCGCGTCGCATTATGTCAAGGCGTTCCTCGAAGGCCTTCGACGTTCCAAACCCGAGACGATGCGCCGAGCAAAGATTACCAGGGACCAGCTGGCTTCGATCATGTACGCGGATCGCCAGAAGCTCCGCGACCTCCGCATCATTGCTTTAGCGGGCCTTCTCTATGTAGCGTGTCTTCGATCAGTCGACCAGAAGGAGTGCTCCTTATACTAGATGCAATATTCGTTGTTCCAGTGGGGTTGATCATTTCAGTTTCATCGCGGCAGGTCCCAGTCCGTGGCGGAGATGAAGAAGAATGTCCAGTTCGGGCTACAGAAGGCGCCAAGCTCCCGTCGCGTGTTCTCGAACCTCACAACGCCAGCGACCTGCATGAAGTCACGCGTTCCGGCAGATGGAAGCAGCTGAAAACCCTAGAGGTCTATGTAGAAGTCTCTACAGCGACCACTCCGACGGCGTCTTCCCTCTCCAAAACGGATAGAAGCGGAGCTTCACTAAAGCCAGCAAAAGCGAAATCTGCTTTTTCGCGTAGCGAAGCGAGGTGATGTAGCTAGCATAGCTGGCGGAATGTAGCAAGATGAGCGCGCGCAGCTAAAATAAAATTTTTAATAAGCCGAAAGTAAATAATTCAATGTGAAAAAAGTGAACAAGCCAAACAGTCAGAAATGTGAACAAACAGTCAAAATCGAATTTTCGAGCGCGGTCATTTTCACTCGTTTGCCGCGAAAACATTCAAACAGAAATGTCGTGGTGGGATTCCACATGGCGCTGACAAAGCACGTAAAGCACTCACCCCTCCTTGAAAACAATTTGAGCTAGAAAAACGCAAATTAAATTTGGGTGAAGGAAGGGTTAAACATATGTAGCTACCCCGGCTGCCGCTATTAAATAATTTTTGCAGATTTCAACCTTCTACAAGGTGAAATCTCGTGTTGTTTGCGAAACATCGTATACGTTGTATGCAAATGTTACAGCTAGAACAAAAATTTATATACAAAACCCTTTTGGCAGCTCCAGTGGCTGATTTAATGGTGACAGGACAGTATGTATTTGATACGTTACGATGTTTAATTTAATACGGTTTTACATTCACTTAGCTGGTTGTTCAATTTATTTGTTCAAAAGCACTTAATCAAATGTTTAAGTCATGTTCATATGGATAATTTGTTATAGCGGAAACAAAACAATTTAAAAGCGTGGAGCAAGTTAGATACTTTATTAAGATTCCTTTGTTTTTTGGCCAAGATCTAAATACCTAACATGTGACAACTTATGTCGGTTTAAGGTCCCGTTAAAGGCCCACGCCCCACGAAAGCTCGCACAAACCTTGTGATAGCTAAAAATTTCCACCAATTTCTGTGTTCGCATATGTCCGGATTTGATGTGTTGGTTTCAATAAGCTGACGAAAACGGACTTTTGCGAACTCTGGGCTAGGAAAATCACCGCCCAGTATGGCATAGCTGTTCGCACGGCAGGTCAAGTTCAGCAACGACATGCGAAAGTCTACAAAAAACGACTTTTTATAAACGTAAGCTGGCGTTCTTGATGCTAATAATAAAGTTTACAATTTAGAAGTGTGAGATCGTGAAGATGGGAGGCGGGACGGTTGCCAACGTTGCTAAACGCTCTGAAGCAGACGTCATTATGGAGGAGAGCCACGACGGAGCTGTCGTCAATGGAATTTCCGGAGCCGCTAAATCTGGAACCGATTTAGGGCTGGAGGACTAGGAGGAAGACTCCAAAGCGAAGCACTCGCAAGCACCCTAGAATAAAAGAGTTCAGATGATCTACGAGAATGAGCTCCAACAATCCCAGTTGGCGGCGCTGGGAAAATATGAAGAACTGAGTGTTAACATGAGTGTTTATTGTTGTATAACATTGAACTCTAATAAGTGAAAATTGTTTACTAATTTTTGTTCGTGTTGCAGCTCCGGATATGTTATCGGAAACCCCCGCTTCACACCGCCAAAAAAAATTCTTGCCTACCATGTCCACGACAGATGGCATTGGTGTACCTTCTTTGTGTGTCATCTTGGGCTCGCAAAATCGGCTTCAAGAAAAATCTTTCCACGCTACAGGCCGAATCTCCTAAAAAACTCCTTTCTTCCTTCGATTAGTAAGATTGGCATAGATTCGACTATCCTTGAACACTCGACTGTCGTAAGATCGACCAGGAAACCGGGCGTTAACCAAAATTGCAATCAAAGCAGGAGTAGCAATAACTATGTAGTTGATGGAATGAAATCGCAAATCTGACTTGAGATACTAAAATCCCTGGCTATGACATGGGCTCGAATTGCCTCGGGCGTGCTTCAATTCATCGATTCTACTTCAACAGATCTGAAGGACGCGTATGGTATGCAGGCATCACGGAGCCAAATTCGCTGCAGATGAGGCCTGCAATTTTGGGGTTAGGAAGGGGAGCTAAAGAGAAGTAGAAATCTTAATCTGGGCAGCACAGTGTTGAATCTTGGAGAAGTGGCATTTGTAGTTTTGGTCTTCTTCATAGCAGTCAATTGCTTTAAAGTTTATAGACGAAAAGTCAAACTTCGGTAAGCTTTGCTGTTTGTTTTACGTTAAATCTAAACCGTTGTGAGGGCTGCTAAACCTAAATTGGAACAGTAGGTTTAAAATTTTTGGCCGGTTATTTGGCCGGTAGTTGGTTTAAAGATTGTTGTGTGATTGTTAGTAAATAATAATTTTATTCAAAAGTATTTCCCAGGATTAGTTGAAGAACAATCAGCGAGAATATTAAAAAACAATGATAAACACGTTACATATCAGAAGTGTCATTGCTGAACACTATAGATTACAAATACGGATTTACTTGACATTTTAGGTTTGATGTTCTTTTAACGCATTAGACCAAAACCGGAGATGAGAATCAACATCACAATCAATAGAATAGCTGTAAAGATTGATCGGTGAAACGTCTTAAATGCAAATCATTAAAACATTTTTCTGTGCAAAGTTTTCACCTCATTTTTGACAAGATCTGAAAGGCATATAGCTTCCGCCAACATTTTGTAATACTCATCCTCAGCGCTGGGCTTATCCAGAAATCAGGTTTGATTGCTACAATGCCAGCAGTTTCCAATACCGGCTGCTGAAACTGAAGCCTATGTGAGAAGGCCGCCAGCAGCGTCTACAAGACACCACGGATGTCTGAGGAAGGTCGGCTGGGCCACCACGAGTCTCACTTGTCGATCCCTGTAGATCCGGACGTGTTCGGTTGCGTCAATAAATCGTACTTTCCTAAATCGTAATAATTTTGTTAATATTTCTATAAAATAAATCAAGATTGATTTGTTACGCAGATTTTTTTCTCCTAATCCAGTAAAGTCAAACTCGAACTAATGTAGAACATTTGTGAAACTGGCAGAATGTTCAGCAGAGGTTCCCAAATTGGTATCTTAAGGCACATAGGACTCGCTGATCGATTGAAACGTTTCTGATGTTGTTTTTTCAGATTATTACAACAATTAGTTATGCTGTGGCTCCTATTGGAGTCTTTAAACGGTAGGGTGAAAGCAGCAAGCTTCCACCCTACCACGTGAACGTACCTCTCGGCTTAGAGGGTTTCACAAGTTTGAGTCCGTTGCGGACTGGAGAGTCTGCGTATTTGGGTAGTATGGCGATTAGTCTCTTCAATGAAAAGTTGGTGGCAATCGAGCCGTGCTATTTGGGTCGAATCTGTGTCATTGATTCTGCTTTTTGACCTTTTTTTGACCGTATTATTGCTTCCGATGTCCCAGTTAACGTACAGTGTTTCACCTCTCACAACCGTTTTGAGTTCGATTCAATCATCACAGTACGAAATGTGTTAACTACGGGACGAAACGCACTGGGTTATCCGGGTTTGGCAGAAACAAACAGGAAAGTTTGTAATGTATGATTCTATGTCTGGCGTTATTGATTCTTACACTGTAAAAGGGCTACTTTCTATAAGCGAGCAACTAACAAGGGAACATTCCCAAGTGTGAAATTCTGGGTTGTTGTGCTTCCGATCTTGCTAAAGGCCTCTGTATAGTTCGCGCGACGCGCGACCCGACGAGCTAACGCCATACTAATTCAGCTGTTTCGCGGTCGCGGCGCGACCGCGGCCACCCACATCGAATTGCGGAGGTGGCATAGTTGCCAATCGCGCGTACAGTCCGCGCGACGGTCGCACGCGACCGAAATTCTTGCAGCTGGTCGGAACCAGCTGCAAGCATTTCGGTCGCGCGACAGCTCACGAAAGATGGACGAATTTTTGGCGTTTCTAGGCATTTTTAAGGGTTGCTGCTGTGTTTAGGTGAATTCGACTGTTTTTCGTGGTTTTGAGGGTTGTCGCGCAACATTTATCGATGAATACGGTGCAGAGTCTTCATTTAAGCATTTTGCGACAAATTTATTGTCAGTTTTGGATGAATTTGTGGTTTGTATTGCGATAATTAGCGGTGAATGTGGATTTATTTTAAATTTCGTGTTTCAGGCAATGGATCTCTTCAGATCTCCGGAGATGGATGATCTTGAGCCAGATTTTGGAGACGAAAATTGCGAAACTGATCGCGAAAACTGGAAGATGGCCCTTATTGAAGAAAATTTTTCTAGTTTTGCTGGACAGTTGCTGTGGCGTCAGTATGCGTGAATAAATTAATGTGGTTTTTTGAGCGTCGCGTCCACTATCCCACCGACTATACCACTGAGCTCGCGACTGGTCGCGTGCGACTGTCAATTTTTGGTAGCGACAATTGGCAACGCGCGCGACGGTGCGACCGGTCGCGAGCGACAATTGGCAACTGTCGCGTGTCGCGCGTCGCGCGTATACAAAGGCCTTAAGGCCCCAAACGATTCTTTCACCTTACAGGCAGACGATTTTAACTGTGGGGTCATGTGTCTAATGGTGCTTGCACAGCTAATGACCATTGGACGAACGGTTGTTTGTAATGACCAAATGGTCCCAATTCACTTTCGTTTGAAAATGCAAACTGAACTGCGCATTTTGCAAAGATTTACAAACATTGCTCACGCGTGCAAAGCAATTGTCATCGTAAGTCTCAAACAGAAGTTGATCAATTGCAAACGCCTCCTGTTTCTCCTGCTGAACGGCAACAAGTACGTAAAAGCAAGATGTATGAGAAGCAGGTTTGTGAGATGAATCAGAAAAACCGTCTGCGTATGCAGAAACAACGGACAGTATGTCAGATAAACAAGTTTGCGAAGTAAATGAGAAGGACAGACTGCGGAAACAAAGAGCGTGACAGTATGACGTGTGAGCAAATACAAAAAGAAAAGCTGCGGAAACAAAAAGAGCGTGACAATATGACGTGTGAGCAAACGCAAAAAAAAGGAAAAGAAAAACTGCGAAAACAAAAAGATCGCGCCAGTAAAAGAAATATGATCATCGATTTGGAAAATTAAGTAACTAATAAGCGATCGAAAACAAAACTAACGTTTTTAAACGCCGTGCGTAGAGAAGTGACTGAAGAGCTAATGGCAAAGCTTCAGGAAGAGTGCCAGCTAGGTCCGATGGACATCGTATGTAAGTGCGAAATAAAAGGAAAAGGCCATGTTGTGGAAACGAAGTTTAAAAGATTCCTAATCCATTTGACAGTTTTCCTGACGAACTAAAAGTCTTATTTGAACGCAATTTTGATGAAATTGATACGATGCTAGAGAGTGACCCAAATCAGTTTGCGTTTCTTTTTGAAGACGATAAGAAAGCTTAAAATTGTACCTTAGCGGTGATATTAAAAAAGCTAAGCAACGTGTTCCTTTCTGTCAATGAAAAGCAATCCAGTGCAGTTTAAAAATCGGGTAGCTTTTGCTACAAAATTCATGGTGAGATTTCACCATAACATAGGTAATGCGATTAATCCGGCTACCCAAGAAACACATCGGAATGGTCAGTTGTACTACATTGACACAGCCGTAGCTACTGAACTTAGAATGACTCATAAACAGAAACGCTCATAAAACGATGATTGTTTGCCAGGTCTGATGTCTGTCTTCACAAACATTATAAAAGGTTATAAAAAATTATAAAACAAACATTATATCGCTCTTCGCATATGTGCGCTCTCGTGGCAGAACAGCCCAAACTTTGACCGTCAAAATAACACTAGAAACACACGAAACAGCAATGACCTTCTAGGCAAAAAATGAGTCCTAAGGCATTGAGGCCGTTTTCCAGTCTTTTCGGGTTGTTGAAATTGCCTTTTTGGCCAAGGTAACTAAAGCTAGTAACGCATTAGACCAAAACCGGAGATCAGAATCAACAGCACAATCAATAGAATAGTTGCGAAGATTCCAGAAATTCGGTTTGATTGCTACAATGCCGACGAACATGTTATTGTAAAGTGATGTGAAGTAGTTAACTAAACAAAGGTGACGTAAGCCTTATAAATAGTGTAAAAACTCACATTTGGTTAACAAAATTTCTGGAAAAAATGGAATTAAGGTCGTCGATTTCATACGAACGACTGCAGGTCATTTCTACGTACAGAACATGAATTCTGACGTAAATTCTGACGGCTCAGCTAACACCAACTTGTTAATCTGCCTTTGTGGGTTGTTAAAAACCATTGGCCCTTAACCATGTCGGACCAGATGGAACACCACGACGCTTTGAAGTCAGTTCTGTTCTTTGCTCGGTTTCGCCGGATGATGATCTGTGTTTGGTCCCACTTGTCCCGGCGCAGAAATGGTCAAAACTTCGATGAATTGAAGCTTATCGTCAAAATTTTGAACTGACTTAACCTTCAAGGCTAAAAAATGACTCAACCTTCATGGCCATTAAAACTTTCTTCGGGCTAATCCACAGCGCTCGTTTTGTATTCAAAGATCGGTTCTTTCGTGACACCAGCAATCTAACACCAATGACTGAAGCTGACTTAATCAGTGCGCTCTAAAGAAATGGATGAAATTCTCCGTTGCTTTCCCTGTCTTTGCGCTAAACGTTTGCTCCGTCGACATTTTATTGCTTTCGAAGGCATTCCGTGGCTTCTTCGAGGCATCTTGGGCGTCATCTGTCAAAATTCGGTGCGAATTTGCCGTTTTTGGATTTGAATTTCACCGTCGGTGCGCATTCGGTCATCGCGGTTCCACCGCGATCAACCTGACCGCTGTCCAAAGCGGTCAAAAGGTTACTTTTGGGCGTTTGCTCGAAATTACTGTCAAAGTTGCTATTCCTTTAGGGAATTACCGCAATCCGTGCTTGAGTCTGAGTGCAAAAAGTGATTCCGTCGCCTGCCACATCGTTTGTCCCATCTTCGCGCGAAACGTTTTTTGCCGCGTTGAAACGTGATATTGCAGTCTCCCTGCATTTCAGTTCAATCCTTCGATTGATGGACGGAACCGTGCTCAAGGGAGATCTTCGCTCAGAATGTGGTAAGTACTTTGATTTTTGGATTGTTCTGGATTTGAATTTATTTCAGAGGCGAGAGTTGGAACCAGCGCCAATGCTGCTCGACGGAAGCCACACTCCAGGAGAAGCTGAAGGTGGAATGGGACCCTGTGGACGCATTTCAAGCTGTGGAAGCGTGTCTGTATTGTCTGTCTGTATGTTCTGTTGGACGTTGGACCCTTCGATTGATTTAAAGTGCACCGACACGGCCTATGGCAACGGGAATAGTAGGCTAAGGATGGCCTCCTAGAGCATCTTAGGCTTTGGCTTCGACGTTTTCATTATGGTCCCAGTCTAACCGCACCACAAAACGCCGCAGAGTCCAAATAATTCTACACGCTATTTCAGACATCTCCGTTAATTAGCTGATGTCTCGGAGTGCAGTTAATTTGACCGTAGGAGACATTTCTGTCTAGATATGGATCCGCTCTCGAGGACCGGACGGCAATCGCTCCTTGGAGAAACTGTCGGACGGTCGCTCTTCGACCACAGCGGACGGACGGCAAAGCGGAGCAGCGGTTGCGCGGAGCGAATCGTAGCGGCGGCGGCGAAGCACGCAGTGTCGCCTTGAATAAAATAGGACACACACAACTCATGCAGAAGTACCCTACGCGCTTCGTTTCTGTATTCGTCTTGCTCTGTTCGTTTTAAGGCCTCGTTTGCGGTTTTCCATTTGTCGTTCTATTGCATTCTCGTGCCGTGTATTCCGTGTTCTTGTTCGCGATTTTTCCTCTGTTCGGGTCACTAATGGTCTCTCTGCATTTCAGATCACCTCAATCAGCCTCCTGAAACCGTAGACCTAGTGGATTTTCGCTGTAAGTATTTTCAATTTTCTTTGATTGCATCGAGAGTCGGCAACGTTTATTTCGAGAGTCGGCAATTCTTTTATCGTAATTTCCTCTAATTTTCAGGTGGAGTTCTCGAGATTCTTTGGGATCCGCGTAACCGTGACCTAGTGGACTTGTGTTGTCATGGTAAGATCAAATTCAGTTAGAAAGTTCTTATTAGAAATTTTTTCAGAGCGACGTCAAGTACCGCCCGTGCTTCACGTGCGATCGTCCTTTGTCCTACAAGGCTTTCGAGCACATCGGAAACCAAAACGCCAACGATGTGTTCCATTCCTCATGCTGCCTTCTCTTCGAACACCTCGTTGGCATGAATTCCAGCAACGACCCCGTTTCCTACGCCGCGAAGACTCTCTTCGAGACCGTCTACTCGGGAACGGGAGTAATGGGCTCAGCGTTGGATGCGGAAGCAAGGCTGTACCATCAGCTTGTTGGAAACATCAACAGCAAACGGCTTAATCTCACGATCTCACCCATCTCGCTCGAGGAACTGTCGGAAGCGGATCAAACAATCCTCGCGGAAAATCTTTATCCACATTCCACTGAAGAATTGAACGTTTACGTTGTCAAGGATGAAGTGACCACGGTCGCTATTGAGCTCATCGAAGAAGGCTAGGATGACATCGAGCAATTTGAGTACCTGTAAGTTCTCTTGACATTTTAATGACAAGTTTCTAACCTTCGTTTTTTCAGGTTCACTTATAACGGGGAAAGAAAAACCGTGTCGAACCAAAGCAAGCCGATGGTGATCACCCGAGCAGATCAAACATTCGTCACGTTCCGGAACGCTCGTTTGAATCCGAGTGACCTATTGGATGGACTTCATGGAAGCCTCAAACGCTACGAACGCACCCTGAAGATTGACTTCAACTTCAAGGTCGCGTGCTACGTTTCGGACTTCGTCCAGGCAACCTGGAACAACCTGAGGACGTTCAACCTCCCACGGTCAAAGCTCGCGGTTTGCATCTCGGCTCATGTGCTGCTTAATAATCGTCGCGACGATCATCCCGCGAAACAGATGACTAACTGCAGTCTCGACGCCTCGAACATCGTAAGTCCCTAATAATTGTTGTAGCTTAGAATGATTTCATTTGTTTTCAGCAACAGGCCATGGTGCAGATCTTCGGACTCATCAACACCCAGGATACGGCTGTGGAGCACTCCTTGAAGTTCCGCCTCAGCTCCGTCATGGGACCGCCAGGCACAGGAAAAACGTTTGTCATGGCCGTGACGCTTGCTACGCAGCTGCTAATTCAGCATTTCGAAAGCGTGTGCCCTGTGGCTAGAACGATCGTCCTCTCCCCTTCAAACGTGGCCGTCGAAGAGCAGCTCGCCAAGTTCGACCAGGTCCTGGGAAAGCTCAGCAACAAGTGGTCGGAGTTTCCTCCACCGTTCCAGGCAGTCGTGCAGGAAGTCGTTCGACAACCAACGTTTGAAAACTAGCGTCTACAAGAGATTCATGGCTCTGACTGAAGGCACGTAGAATAAACTTTCATGGTGAGCTTTGCACGTCATTGCGTAATCCAATTCAAGTGAAATTCGAACGGAAATACTTCAAATGGGTACAGGAACGAAAATTGATCATAAAAGCCAACCTCAAAAAACTGCCCATTTTTGAAAAATCCATGGTTTTTTTCAAACCCGTCAAAATTCCAAAATTTCAAAATTGTGAACAAAACACTCATCTTGGGCAGTTTTGAACGCTGATTCTAATGCTTCAAATTGCAGCTTACGTACGGGTAAACAATAAAAAGTTACAGAAGATTTATGGCTCTGACTGTTGTCACAAAATTTCAAATTAAAATCGTTCTTTATGAGCTGTCTAGAATCTTTGAGCATCGAGACTAGGCTCAATCGACTCAGCATGCTCTTTTACGTCGGAATTCACGTTGCACGTTGCTTTGATTGAGTTAGAGTCGAGTCTGATAGCTTATGCCCTATAGTCTATATCCATATAGACCTGACAGACCTTGGGCACAAGACCCATAACTCGGCATAGGAGAATCTTTGAGCATCGCGACTAGGCTCAATCGACTCAGTTTTTGACGCTGATTCCAACGATCAACAGAACGCAAAACCAACGTTTGAAACTAGCATCTACAAGAGATTCATGGCTCTGACTGAAGGCACGTAGAATAAATTTTCATGGTGAGCTTTGCACGTCATTGCGTAATCCAATTCAAGTGAAACTCGAACGGAAATACTTCAAATGGGTACAGGAACGAAAAATTGATCATAAAAAGCCAACCTCAAAAAACTGCCCATCTTTGAAAATCCATGGACTATAGTCCATGGTTTTTTTTCAAACCCGTCAAAATTCCAAAATTTCAAAATTGTGAACAAAAACACTCATCTTGGGCAGTTTTTGAACGCTGATTCTATTGCTTTAAATTGCAGCGACGTACGGGTAACAATGAAAAGTTACAGAAGATTTATGGCTCTGCTGTTACAAAAATTCCAAATTAAAATCGTTCTTTTCTGAGCTGTCTAGATCTTTGAGCATCGAGACTAGGCTCAATCGACTCAGCATGCTCTTTTACGTCGGAATTCACGTTTGCTTTGATTGAGTTAGAGTCGAGTCTGATAGCTTATGCCCTATAGTCTATATCCATATAGACCTGACAGACCTTGGGCACATAGACCCATAACTCGGCATAGGAGAATCTTGAGCATCGCGACTAGGCTCAATCGACTCAGTTTTTGACGCTGATTCCAACGATCAACAGAACGCAACAACCAACGTTTGAAAACTAGCATCTACAAGAGATTCATGGCTCTGACTGAAGGCACGTAGAATAAATTTTCATGGTGAGCTTTGCACGTCATTGCGTAATCCAATTCAAGTGAAACTCGAACGGAAATACT